>VZRS01014763.1:45233-481625 GCA_013398055.1 Ifrita kowaldi
TTTTTTTTTTAAATTAAAATCTACTGTGATTTTAGCAAGATTGTATCCAAGGCCTGAACATATTTGCTTTCCAAAATAAGCCAAATAAATAGTTATTCAAAGTACTTGAAAACAGACACACAAATTTCTATGACAGAAAATTAGAGAAAACCAAAACATAAGGTCTGAAGAGTTCATTTTCTAATGCTTCTTTCACTGCCTTACTTGGTTGATCATGAACAGGTACGGAACAGTTAACTCAACTGTATTTAGAAGCTGCCTAAGTTTTTACATGGTCTGAATTAGTATGTGCCATGTGAGAAAATGGAGCGAGTAACAGCTTTAGAAATCATTCTACAAGCCTCAGTTCATTTATCAATGCACCTTGTCACTGCTCTGCAGTATTCTCCTAAGGGCCAGAATAGACCACAAACTGCGTCAAATTGCATGAACAAATAATCTTCTGATCAGACATTCCCAAGCAGTACCTCTCATCTAAGCAGCAGTACCTGATTTCAAATTATTATTGGCACAAAAGTAAGCATAAAATAAGATTTGCCATTGTTTTGCAATATATATCACAATTAGCTGTACTTAAATTATCACAATTTATTTCTCTTGTTATTTTTGAGCATGCTAGAAAAAATGACAGTAATGCAATTTTCCCATAGTGAGAAGATGACAAATATGCATTCAGGAAAATAATGAAATTGATAATTTAATTTAATCTAGAAACGGAATTATTTAAAGTCATTATTTTTCCTCCTCTTTGAATCCCATAGCTCAGCAGGTTTTTTATTTCATCTATGAATGCCCTCAGCTTCCCTGAATTTTCTGTTTTGGAAGAGGAAACTGAGAAGTTCTCCAGAATCACTTCATCAAACTTCCTGGGTACTCTGGGCATTGAGTATTTTCCTTATGAAAATAAAACTTCATAATTATAATCTTCACATTTTCTTCAGTATTTGAATTTTGGGCTTTTTGATGCAGGACCAATGAACATCACTTTTAAACAAAGGAATCAAACTACTCATCTGGCTTCTTCTTTTTAATGTTAAATGTCACTATGTTAGAGAAGAAGGAGCTCTGCAGAAAATTCACTGAGCTGACATTATGGACATTGTCTCAAATCCTACTGACATGGAGTTCAACTACTTACAGTGGAAGGCTCTGTATACATATTTTTATCTCTATCATATTATTGCAAAATAAGGCAATTGTCACAACACAATTCTTCACATGGGATTATTTATGAAAACAATAGTTTGTTTATTACTGTCTTGTCATATGGTTGTGCCTCTGACCGCCTCTACTTTATTAAGAACTAGAATTTCAGGAGTGGTACTATTTTCTGCTAATCAAATCTTACAGTGCTTACAGCAACCTAGATACTTCAAATAGCTAAAACAGTAAACAGTAGTAATGCTATCTTTATGACTTGCCATTCAATTAGACAGGTTTCAGCTACCTCACTTCTTTACAACAAAGCACTGCATATTCCATTTATTCCAGGTAAGTATGCCTTTTCTTGGCTGGGTAGCCAAACTACCATTTTTTCCGTCAATATAATGACTGGTTTTGTTTGTACTTCGTAATCAGATTCATAAGCTTTTGCGACAACTTGCAAAATACTGAAATAGAAACTATCATTTTCTTATGTCTGTGAAACATTAAATCATCCAGTAGGAAAATTATGAGAATAAGTAGCTCCATGGCATGACATTTTTTGTATGTCTTTACACTGTGATAGTCATTGTAATAGAAGACTTGATTCATAGACTCTGAGGAATCTCTTTCTTCAAATTGTATTTTAGTTTAAAAATACTCTTCATGAGATTTGTGATGCTTCTGCCAGTCTTAAGACTGGTTTCAATAACATTAGAGTCCTTTTCATTCTGAATAGTTTGTGAATATAGGAGGGGTTTTGTTTTCCTTTGGGGGTAAAAAAAGACAAAGATGTGTCTTTATAGGATTTCTCCTAAATGTGTCTTTAACACACCTCTATCACATGTGTTATCAATGAAGTTGGTTTGGTCAGACTCTTGCAAACAGAATTTCTAACTTCTCTCAGTTCTTTATACTCTAAATAAGGATCTCAGTAATTCTGGAGATGATGGTAGCAAGGCATTTGACATAAATTAGCAAGTAAACAGACCAGATATCCAGCTGTAGTAAATTAGAACAGCTTCATTTAAACTGTTGATTTACACCAGCTGAAAAATTATACCTGCTTTAACAAAAATACTTGTTTTATTTTTTAATCACAGCAGGACTTTCTACTTATTTATTCAGCGTTTCATACATTTGTTTGGCTGTACTGCCTAGCAGGTTACTATGTTTCTAATTTATTTCTAAAGATATTTTGACGCGTTGACGTCTGAGTGCAGTGGCCATTGACACAGCAGCTGCCCAACACTATCAGATGGTGCATCCAGCCAGGTAACAGCTTCCTCGCACTGTTTCCAGCTCATGCTAAACCTCGCTGCCTCTTCCAAGCACAACCAAGATCCCCTTCACTTCCTGTATTACAGGGAGTCTCCCTATCTGTGCATAAAACAGAGCATCCTTTTTACACTGTGTTCCTACAGTCAATAATGAGAGAATTTCCTAGAACATGAGTCATACGCCTTCTGTAACAGACTTACTTGAAAGTCGTTTTGTGTTAGATACAATTCTTAGTTTCACCAAGTGATCTTTCAGCATTTTCAGAGTTTCATAGTATTGAAGGCCAGAGGTCACATTAATTATCTGGCTATACATTTCAAACATAATTCCTGCATTAAGCAATCAGTGTTCTCCACATTACTCATAAATAACTTTTGAATAAAGGAAAATATGTATTTTAGAAGAAGCATCCCATCTCAAAATGCATCTCATTACTTGATAATTAGGGAGCATAAAGTAAAATCCTGTACTAGCATAAGTTTATTAGAGTCATTACACCTGAATTTCTCCAAAAATAATTTTCAGTGCAGTTTGTCATATCTTTCGGTTTAAAACGCATAACTTAGTGTTAGTTAAGTCCAGCTTAAATAAAAAAGCAATTGTATAATTTTATATACAAGTGAAAGAAATACCAGCAAAGTGTAACATCCAGCAGCTGGTAACAGCTGCTAGAAGGTAACTGCCTGCATTTAAGGCTGAGGCATAGACAGAGGCAGAATCCAGCAGCCAAGAGAGTCTGCACAGAGGTAGACAGAGCAGAGAACCAAGCAGACTCCCAGTATGCTCCCAAATGCCTGCCATGATGCTGCTCTGAGGGCCTGCTTGGCTTCAAGGAATTTGAATTTGACTCTCACCATGAAGTTACTGACACTGGTATGGCATCCACGTAAAACAGGGAAACTCATGCCTGTTCAGGGTTTAATTTGTATCCCAGAGATAAAAAAATCTCAAAACAGTAGTACAAAACCAGAAAGAGCAAAAGAGTAATATAATAAAAAAATCCTCAAACTCAATATAATAAAAAAATACAATAAATAAGAATTGAAGTGTAAAAAAAAATCTGAACATGGAGCAGATAAATTTGGTGGGTTTAATCTGTAAATTTTACAGTTACATTAGCTAAAAAACAGAAACTAGACTGGCCCTTTTCAGAAATAAATTTTTTACATACATGATCTTCTTTGAAGAATGCCATGAATTACTGAAATCATGATCATCATGAAGGTGTGTATGACTCCATCACTAAGTGGAAGTGGATAAAGCTCATGGATTTTCAAATCTAAGTTTTAAACAGGAAGAACGTCATCTGTTAACAGATTGAGTACATTTTTTTCCAAGTTTATGTACTGGCACTCAGCTGTAGACCTCCTGAAAATAGCTATCAATGCCTAAATGTTGTAAGTGCATATCAACATTCAGTGCCAATTTGTAGTAAATCATCTGACACAACTAACATTATACAAAGCATGACATTGCTTCCTGTTCAGAAGACCAGATGCAGGCCATTATAAGGAGAGAAGGGAAGACTCTCTCTCTCTCAGATTTCTAATAGAGTGCACTCAATCACAGTATATTCAAAGAAAGGAAAATGTGGTGCTTTCTCAACACATGTGAAACAGCCATCACGTTAAATAGGAAAAAAATATCTTTGAATATCACATGCTTTACACCACCAGATTCAATCACGCCAGGGCATCGTGATTCTGGAAGACAGTTGTGGTCTTCAAAAAGCAATGTAAGAACACCTTTTTTGCTTACAAAAATTAAAATTATTTAAAACTAAATTTAGAGTCTGTTGATATGACGTATCACCCGCCGTGATACTTGCAGCAGCAAAGCAAACACACTGAGCTGAACTCACTTTTCTTACAGCCTCACATCTCAAGAACAGAAAGAGAACTGTGTTTTCTGGCTCCCACAAGATAGTTTTGTACACCTTTCTCATAGTCTTCAAGTCTAAGGAGAAAATAGTTATGGGCATTTTCTGTGTCTACACAGGAGTACCTCCTGTAGCGATTGCTCTCACAGGCACATCTTGAGGAAGGACATTAAATTTCATGTAAATAGTTTCTGAGATAAAAAGTTTTGTGTTTCTCCACTTACACGTTAGAAAAAGGCAGCTAATTTTATGAATGGCAATGAAGATTTTTGTAAGATCTAGTATACTCCAAATCTTAGAGTAGCAAATCGAGATACTACACATAATAGCTGTCAAAGAGCTCTCACTACTTCCTGAGTCTAATGCCACCATCATCCATCTCCTTGGCACTCTGGTAACACACAGCAGCAAGGAAAGCAGGAAAAATGAACTCTCACACAACGGTAGTTGAAATGACAGATGAGAACACAGATAAACAATTCTCACTGTAGTTGAGAGGCTTACTCTTCTTCTGGCCTCAGAATCCAAACAAACTTATGAAAGTCAGAAAACACAATTAATTAAGTTACTAAAAGTACCTATGAAATGACCAGTACAGCTCTAGAATTCTTTCAAACACAACGATAAATAGAATCTATGTACTTTCAAATACTGTATTTAATTTATGATAGAGGTTCCCTGTATTGTGATCATAAGGAAATAGAGGAACAGGAAGGCTGTAAGAGTAAGTAAACATAGCATTATTAGAGGATACTGTTACAGTTAATAGATCTGGAAAAGAAAAATACAATATGCATCACGCATTATATATATATATTAAAATACATTCCCTAAAATAATTTTTTCCTATTTGAATTTATATCCTTAAAATCCTGTTTATTCAAGCTCTATTCGCATTCGTGGTATAGCTTTATTGTTGTTTAAAGTTAATTAAGAAGTGTCTTACACTGGTCATGTATGAGCCTTTGCTTGCTTTTTCCAAGTAACTGCAGCTAATTTTTAACCAGCTGTTAACAATCTTTAACAACCTCTAAATACACACTGGTCAAATCTTGAATTAAGTATTGTTCCTCAACACCTTAATAAATTAGTAAGTTGAGGGACAAAATCACTGAGCATGGGACTGTGTCACACTTGGAACAACAAAAAACTGGATGCCATTCTGTGAAAAGATATGCTTATGGATAACCTACAAACAAACAACTAAACAGACTGAACAAATCATTTGCTGCCCAAAAACTGGCTCAGCAATGACAGTTTCTAAAATATTATTAAGCAGCCTATAGAAAATGAAGTAATTGTCTCACTGCCATTTGTAAAAAACCAGAGGTTTTTATCAAAATAATTACTTTCAAATTTGAGTCACTGGTGAGTCAGACAAGGCTACATGGGACTAGAGACAGAGCAGTACTGCATCAGACAGCCCATGTGTTTAAATAATTCTCTTAATCAAGATGAAGGAGATGTTTATCGTTATTGAGTATTACTTTTCATTTATAACTGTTATAAAATAAAGCCAACTTTGCTTTTATGATTAGAATGTCAAATTATGAGGAATTTTGCATTCACACTAAAACTTCTACAGTATAAGCTTAGATAGAAGAGTGGTCTCAGTAAGTCATCTATTCAGTTCATAAATACATCAGGCCAAGTAGAAAATCCAGACATGATATTGAAACGAACATGTACCCTAGATTCCAAATGCTGCCTTCTGTGTTATTTCTATGTATTACTGCCTTCCATTACACACATTAGGTATTGGGATATTTTTTAGTTCTCAAATTTGTCATATTTTTGTCCATCAAAATATATAACCTATTGGTCTATGCTTCTGTCTCATATGAGTGTATGTTGTGTTAAAGATAGAAACTAATTTCATTCCAACAGGAAATCAAGGAATTTAAAATATAAGTCTTGTCTTGACACATGAAGCTATGTTTCACACTTCTATTTTAATATCAGGTGGGGTTATTCTGAAACAGCTTTTCAATGTGAGTACTGGTGGAGCTAAAAAGAAAAAAAATAAGTAGAAAATTAGGTTGTTGCATAATGTTGGTGGTAGGACTAAATGGTCCTGGAAATTCCTCTTGGCTCTATCTGCTCTGGGGCACATACCCTTCTGATAAACGTACCTCGGCATCAAGCCACACTTATTTGAGGAAAAAAAGGGCAAACCCTCTCTCTTTCACTAGACACAAGGCCTTGAAATTGCCTTGCTTCTTCATACTTTTTCTTCTTCAAGTAATAGTTTTAATCAGATACAAGTAATCACAAGTTTATTATGTATTACTTTCCTTTATTATTTACTTGAAGAACTGAACTCAGAAAACATTTTGACAAGGATTGGAAAAGGATTATTTAAGGATAATTATACAAAAAATTTTAGCACACTTCAGACATCTTATCCAGCACAGGAATATTAATGGTATCTCCTTGTAATTCCTAAAATGTATTTCTATGAAATACTTTTATCCAAACTATAGCAGGAATTTACAGGACATCACGAGCCAGGGAAATCATCACTTGACTCATCTCAGGCAATTGGAAGTCCTCTCTACAGTATGTATTTTCTCAGCTATTACACAATCTCAGACATCTGTGAGTGCTCTTCCAGGATTTAGCAGGACTAAAGAGGGCTCCCTTACTACAACTTTAATTTTACGAAATGGGAAATGTGATCACTTGAGTATATTCATATTATTGAAATAATGCAAGAAACAGGTGTTTTCCAGTAAGAACTCAGTTCCCAGCTGTACTGTTCCATTAAACGGATTTCCCTACTTCTCTCTTGCCTGACAGTGACCCAGTTCCAGAGCCGCTATATTTATTCATGTGAAGAAGAAAAACTTTTAAAGGTTGTTCAACTTTTTTAGAGTTAAATAAGTTTCAACTTATTTAAAGTTTAGTTCCCAAGAAAATGGATCACTTCAGTTTTAATCAAATAATTTTTACCTATATTACACTAGCATTTAAATAATCTAAACACAACAATATGCAGCTAAGGAGGGAGCAACCAATGATCATTGGTTTGATGCACTTTTTATGGGCCTGTAAATTGCTTCAGAAAAATGAATGTATGACTCCACCTACAAAAAGATTCATATTTCTCAAACCAAACCACAAATGGTTTTGAAGTTGCTCAAATATTTGGTTTCTTTGTTTTTCCCTTCAGTTTCATTTCTCCCAGGAGAGGAAAGTGCTAAAACTCCATTAAGACAGACCAACTGCTCTTACAGTCATCCCAGATCAAGAAAGAGCAGGAAATACTAGCAGTCTTACATTAAAATTTCAAGCAATTCCTCCTTAAATTTTGCAGATTCTTGTGCACATTCTAAATCCTTGAGGGAATTAGGCAAACTACATCTAGAATCCTTATCTTCCAGGATTCTCTCCTTACCAGAATAAACATGACTAGCCAGGGTTCATTGAATAAGGACCATGCAGCTCTTTGTAACATTAACTTCCTAGACAAAATACAGATAGACTCTGCATTAACTTCATCTTCAGGACTATTTAAATTTTCTTTTAGAAATAGGCTTCTTTAGTCAGTTCTGTCTAATACACATACAGAAAACTGCTTTGAATGTGCATAAAAATAAACTGAAGCCAATGTAAACTAAACCCACTTATTTCTAGCTATCACATTTCACATTTTGCTTTACTTATAGCAGGTTTGAATTTTGAAAAAAAACCCCAACTTTACTGATCCATGGATTTCCCTTTCCTATTTAATGTCCAAATATAATTCTACCAAAACAATAATGAAAATGAGTCCTGGACGTAGTTACTACCAGCTAAAACATGAAAATGTCCATTTTGGTAACCATTTTCTAATTAAACTACGTGGATAAATCTTTGTTTACTATATTTCAAAATAAAAGAGCACAGACTATGCAGTACTTGCATCACGTTTTAAAGGCATAACATTGATGCAGCTGCTCCCATCTTTCAAATAAGAACATGTCAGATTTGATGCCTTACAATTTGAATTTTCAAAGCCTCTCTTTTCTTTCCACAGCAGTAATACCTGTGTGGAACAGCAAATTGCAAAGTTGGATTAAAATATTAAGTACAGTTTTACTGACATGAAAAATCATCTGTATAAAGTAATTTATGCAGAACCAAGTAACTAGTATCAGGCTATCAATTATATGTATTTATCCTGTCTGTCCAACAACACTTTTTTACCCTTCACTCTAAGTAGTGGATTGATGCTGAAAAATTTTGAGAGACCCTGCTACATGCTGAAAAATCTTTTGCCTTGGATAACTTCTTTGCTTCTGCATTAAGAGGTCATTACGTCAGATTAACTGTGATTTGAGGATCAATGCCACTCAGAATTGGCTTGACTTCTCAACAGTGTTTGTGTCACTATATTGAGTACTACTTTATTTGCAGGGAATTAACAAGTAGAGTTTGCTGGTCTGACATTGAACAGCAAGCCATCGTTTAGCTGCTTCTTGTTTGATCCATCATTCAATTTTCTAATCAGAAAGGAAAACCACATTCTGAGGGAAGCCTGACAGATCACATCATAGGCGCAGATCTCAAACCAACAAGACAGTGATGAAGCATTTGCTCACCACAGTGCACAACACTCCTCTTAAGAGCTGAAGTGTAAAACATGAATGATAAAAAACAGAGACAGGCAGTCATCTTTTAATGTGAATCAGTAGGATGTCATGTGAGAAGAATGGGAATTCATCTTCAAAACTTCTCCTCAAGTATTCTGCATGAAAAATGTATCTCTTTAGATAATATACTAACCTAATAGCAGAGAAGGAAAAACTCAAAACAAAAAAAAAATCACTGTTGCCAAAAGGACAACATATTCCAAAACAGCAAGGAGAGGCTTTTTGTAATCCATCCTCTTTTCCCTGAATTTCTGCCACAGCGATCGCAAACACTCGGTCTCTGAGGAGGAAGAGATGCCAACTGTCCTCCTCCTGAGCAGCCCCTAGCTGTTAATTCATGAAGTGTCAATGAAAGGCCGCCTGTTCACTGCATCCCTCTGGCTGGCTGTCTACAGCAGTGGGTGGTGACTAGTGGGATGATGTAACCCAAAGTGGCTGTCGGCAGTAGGTCACGGTTCATCTGCTTCCACTAAGGAATTGCAGCTGTGCAATCTACAGTCTTTACTCAGGAGAAGATTGGCCACATGCTTGAAAGCATTCTGTAGCTGTTACTTCTATCTTCCCCAAAGAAAGACACAGGAAAGGAGGAGATTAGAGAGACCCGCAGTGGGTCACTGGTATGGCTGACATCCAGCCTCAATGAGACAAGGGCCATTAAACAAAGTAATCACAAAGTATTAAGACATGCAGGTGAAGACTTAAGGAATAGAAGTCCTAAAACAAGCAAAATGTTTGAAAATGCTGTTCAAAGTCTCCAGCCTCTCAGGTACCAATCCACCTTCTGAGCAGTGCTACACTGTGAAATGAAGCATAAAGGCTGCAGAAACAGGTAATATCAGTAATTCAGAAAAAAGGGCTTGTAATTCAGAAAAACAAAGTAGTTCAGTAACACAAAGAAGTGGAAAAGAATGAAAACATGATGTTAGGAAACTGCTGATTAGATCATTTCATAGGAAAGGTGGTGGATTTCCCATTTCAGTGTGTACCCCTTGTCTCTCATTTTCATGATAGACATTCTAGTGAAGATCAAACCAAGCAGTTTTTCAAGAACAAAAATAAACTAAGGGAAATTCAATTAAATTTGAAAGGAAAATAACTCAAGTTTGTCCTATATGGTCTACCTTAGTATCAGGGATGTGCCTGTGTGTGCACCCAGTGAACTACAGTCATGAAATCCCTACAAAATCCAGTACCTCCTCAGGCTGCTATCTGCATCGGTGAGAAAGTGGATTGATTTGGAACACCGAGTTGACTAAAACAGAGGAGACTTACTAAATTCTAGCCATTTTCAGAATAAAATGTCTGATTACTTCATCCAGAAGTGTTCCACGTGGAAACTTTGGATTGTCTTGAAGATGCTTCCTGAGAAGTAGTAAAAGTGTATTTACCAGTTTGCGTGTTTCAATATGTTGTTTAGCGCCCTGGGTGGAGGAATCCCAACCTTCCTTCAGATATCCCCTAAAAGATTCCTTTGCAGAACTGAATAAAAAGTGCAGAAATATAACAGTTATAAACAGTCAGCAGGAACTCTGCAAGAGAAGCTAGGGTCACGTACTTTGTACATGGCTAACATGGTCCTTTGTACATGGCTAACATGGTTAGAAACTAGTTTGTCTGTAATCCAAACCAACCAATAATGAAGGATCATGCATGTGAGGGAGTGGTCATGCAGGACCACCCAAGTGCAAAAAGTGGTTCAGAGAGTTTCACCTGATCCTGCTGAACACAACAAGGAGTCTTGGTGTCATGATTTGGACAGTAACCAATCATCCAGTCTGAAAGAATTAACAAGAGTTCTACCCTATGCCACTGGCTTTTTATTTAAAAGCCATGCACTTTTTACCGAACAAACTTTCTGCCTATGAGCGTCTGCGCAATAGCCACGCACTAGCTGAAGAAAGAGACAATTGACGTATCAGAAACAATAGAAGAAGAAAACTTCTGGAGAACAGAGATACATGAAACGCATTTCACAAACACATATATTTCATATGCAATATAAGAAGTCTGACTTTCAAATTGGTAACAAAACAACAAAAAAGAATTAGAACAGAACAGAACAGTCTAGTTGGAAGGGATCAACAATGATCATCTAGGCCAAATCCCTAACATCTAGGTAACTGATGGAAGACTGTCAATTTTCAGCCTAAGCCATCCTTTTAAAAGTATATTTTCACATAGATTACAGATCTGTCCTGTTTGGTAAGAAGTTTCACATACATAGACATTCAGGTGGCTTATAATCCAATTCTTTTGCTTATCAGAAGAACAGAATTGCATAATGACAAAAATAAAGAACTGCTGCTGTAGACCACCTTTAGCTGTCCAAAGGCAGAAATGGAAATAGGACTCCTCATGTATGTAGGCCAAAAACAGAAAAAAAATCTTTCTTTGGTCAGGGCGAGGAGGAAACCGAAGAGTGTTAAACATAAAGAGAAGAAAGGCTTGTTTTCGTAACTCTGAATCACAGAAAATAGAAAGTTTGGTAAAATACAATACAAAAACAGATTTCAAAATTCCACTGAGAAGTTAGAGAAATCACAGAAAACATCAACAAGTGGAGAGCAAAAATAAAGTAGGAATTACAAAGGGTGAAAAAGATACAAATGTGGCTTAGAAAATTAATGAAGTCCATGAGAAATAGCAAGATTTTTGTACAATTATGTAAGAAGACTGATCATCACACTGAACAGACTAGAGTGATGTGCATAAGATGTAAATCTAATTGTAAAACAAAACCCAAAAAACTTCTGAATGCAGGTAATGTGACGAAATAATTGTTCAAGGAGAGTGAAAATAAAACTGTCAGACATGCTTTTATGTATTTAAAAATTATCTGTGAGAAAAATTATTTTTTGAAATAATTACTAAAAAGAATACTCTAATGACACTGTAGAATAAGTCTGCCAATCACAACTACAGTCCCACTTGGATACAGGCAAAGATCTCATTCTTATTATTGGAGAGCAAATTACTGGCAAGGATTGTGTTTTTTTTACAGAAAACTAATACCCCAAACATACTTTGGAAAATAAAAGACTGCTAACAATGGTAGGCTTAGTAATTTGTAGCTGTTGTAGCTAGTAGAACTTGAATAATCAATGAAAAGCATTTAGTCAACAAAAACAGCAAAACAAAAAGGAACTACTTGAGGACTAGTTTTAGTAAGCAGGAAAGAAATAATGGAAAATATACTCAGTGTTTATTTATTTAAATAGATTAAAAGATAAAAAGGAAGTTGGTAAAACGGGCTTTTATTGCAAAATTGTCAGTATGTGAACATGAGAGACTGTGCGGGTTGCTGNCGAGGCAACCGCGTCTTGACTCCACCTCCTCTTTGAATCTGTATCAGCTGAACACTGTTGAAACCACAAGTGGTAGTTGTATTTGTTCTTTTCTGTATTTTTTCTGTCTTTCTCTCCTTTTCTGTCATCTCCTGGACACTGGAACAGGTTGCCCAGAGAAGCTGTGGATGTCCCATCCCTGGAAGTGTTCAGGGTTGGATGTGGCTCTGAGCAACCTGGTCTAGTGGAAGGTGTCCCTGTAAATGGCAGGGGGATGGAACAAGGTGATCCGTAAGGTCCCTTCTGACCCAAACCATTCTGGACTTCCATAAGTATAAATAAAACAATCCGTCCCCTGAAAGGATCTTTTTGAGTAAACCCTGTAACACTTTCTTGTACAAAACTCTTTTGTGATACTAATAGAACGAAGTTATTACTACATCAGTCAGTACCAAAGCCTCCTTCTCTCATGGCATGTACTTTATCCTGCAAAGTTGAAAAAAGCATCACATAGGACAATGGGCTAAATTAAACTCAGTGAAAATAAAACTTAACAGAATTTTGAATTTGCAAATACCAGAAAATACTGATACCAATTTCTTCTACATATTTTATAATGGTTTTTATTGCTTTGAGGCCTGACTGGGAAATTTGAATTTCAATATTACCTTTTGTCTCATGTTAAAAACACACACACACAAAAAAACCAAAGCAGCGGGAAAGAAGCAAAAAGAAAAATTCTGGTACGCTTTGGTATTTCCAGTTATAAATATAATTCAAAGTAAGTATTTTTAATCTTTCATATGTCTTAAAACAATCTATACAATCTAAACAATCTATAGCTCCCATTCTTCTATAATAATTCAGTCATTGTCAGACTCAAATGTACACATATTTGTCTTCTCTTTGCTGCTCAGATAAAGACGTCATCATCACTTCCTTAAGACAGATTTATATCTGAGTTCATGGACAGTTCCACAATTGTCACTTAGAAGCTTTTGCCCCAAATAATGGAATAAATGTGTTGGAACAAATAACAGAAATTTTTGTTGTATCAACCTCTTCCTTTATTCAGAATTAAATATTTGAATGTAACGTGTTTTTATAAAGTCTGCATCTGTATTTAGAAAAATTCCCAGAAAAATAATAATTTCTCCTGTGCAAAATTTTGCTTATCTTCTGTCAAAACCACAATTTTCTGAGAAATTTGCCCACATATATCTTAGTTTCTTAGTGTCAGAGCTGAGTGGCTTAACTTCTTCCCTTACTGAATGGCTCTTCCCCTTTTTTGCTGGTTCTGCATCAAGCAAGTACAGCAAAATTGCACTGGTTTAGGAACAGTAAAAGCCAATTAGAACTTTTGTTCTATAAGATTAAACTCCATATAATAGTCTCTTTTTCTCTTCCTTTTCCCTTTGCTTTTTTGATAAATCATCTGCATGTCTTTTTTTGAAACCTCACAGTTTATCTTCTTGGAAGAATAAAAATTCTGACCACCTGTATAATGCTACTTCTGTTATTAAAAGAGACATATGATATCCAGAAATTGAGATCTAAAAAAACTTGTCTGGGTTAAGATTCACAGAAAATGTACAGACATTGATTCTCTTCTCATTCCTTCCTTTTCCTTTTATCCCTACTACCTGGAAATGTGCTATAAAAAGAACATATTTAGTACAGCACTGAAATGTTTTGTTTTCTTTTTTAAAACTCTTATCTTACACAGATTTTCATTCACTTTTACAAACTAAATCACTTTTAGTGATTTAGAGTTCTTTCAAGGCTTTTGCTTTTTGTGCAATTATGATGCCAAGCAGGTTTCAAACATATTTCTGACACAGTGGCTATCTGCCATCACTGACCATCTCCCATCTCTGACCACCTCCCTTCCTTTCCTGTTTTCTCTAAAACTGACCTATTTTGCCAGCCCCACCACCTGGGAAATGCCTTTCACATATATATAGCTATAGAGAACTTCCCAAATTCTGGCTGGGAGGCAACACAAAAACCTTGTGGTCTGAGGGAAGCATCGGAGCAGAATACAAACTTTGTGTCCAGCATGGCCATTTGTACTACCCAAACCCCTGCATGTTTTTCCTTGCTCTAGGAGCACTGAACAGGGCTCCAGAAAAAGCACGTTTCCTCCTGCTTCCTGCTAATGATCTGAAGTCTGGCAAAGGAGCTCGAACCTCTCCCCTCTCCACACCCAATCCCTTGGTCATTAGCCTTCCTAGTGCTGACAACAACGACAAAATCCGAACCATCTTTACATACACAGGGAATGGCTTGCCAGGGATTTGATCTGTAGCAAAATCAACCCTTCTAAGGCCACCATTATTTTTAAGAGCCTTTTGGTTGTGGGGCATATTAGCATTTTACACTCTGCAATGAGAGAAAAAAAAGCCAAATCCAAATCTCCAGCAGTTTATTCAACTTGCCCTCAATTCCACTACTCCCTTCTCACCCTGCACACCCACACACATTTTATGTCTTTATTACATCAGAGAATGCTGTCTCAATTATGTAGTACAGTATAGTACAGTACATCTGGTGGCTTAGGAAATAAATCACAGGACTATTTTTCTAAGCATTTAAATAAAATAGTTTTATCATTTGCTTCTTCCTACTAACAACACCATCAGTCCAAATGGCTTGCTTGGCTTTGTAAGCTTTCCCACAAGCTCACCAGGCCTGGCACAAAAATTTCACAGCTGTGCCATATGTTTGACAGTGTTAACAATGAGTCCCTGGTTACACGATGAAATTTCATTTTGTGTTCCTCAGGCTTCCACTCCCCACATTCTACGAGGATGACAGACAAGTTTGGGAAACCAACCCTGTCTCCCTTTCTAGCAAAAGAGGTATTAGTGAACAATAAAAACCAACCTTTTTATTTGGGAACTCCCAACATCTTTTCAAAACACAGCTGGAACAAACTCCAAAGCATTAAGGTCTCAGGTTCCCCCTCTCCACCCTACTCCTCCCCCACCCTAATCCAGACTTGTGAATTAAAAGCACAACACCCACTCATGTAGTTAGTTATTGAAATCAAGCAAAAAAGACAAACATTTATATACACACTATTTGCCTAGAGTTTAGACTATTCCTTGCTACTTCAGGTCACTTGTACCAGTGTGGTGTTAAAATAGGGGGGTTTAAGGTTTAAATTTACTGAAACTTTCATTCTAGTTCATGTTGTTGGTTTTTAGACCAGCATGTTATTTGGTTGCTTAAAATCCTGTATGTACTACAGGCCAGCTAAGGCAAAGGCTGAGCAGAAACGTAGCTGAGCCCAAGCACTGTGACCTGACAGCTGTGTAGCCAGGACATCTGCCACTGTCTATGAGGATGTGCTTCTAGTCTAATGCATGCTCCGGTTATCCTACAGAGGAACAGATTTTACAGGAAAATCACTGTTCAAAAACATACACAGTATTTCACTGTCATAGTACCAGTGTATTTAGTAGATCAAATAAATTGTTTGGAGTATCTGTTTGGAAAGTATCAGTACACTGAAGCTACGTGTTCTCAGCTCAAAGTTTCAGTGTATGTAATTCAGCACTCATGGTAGCATTTTGAAATGGCTGCACTATATTTTGTCAAGCTCCTTCTCCCCTAGGTAAGTTTTACTAGTTCCACTGTTTAACAGTAAAAAATCCGCTGCATGTCGGGTAAACATTAAAGAAGGCTCAAACCTGGTGATTTATGCACATAGCTGGTTCCACTGCATATGAGAAACAAAAAAACCCTAAACACTAGGTATATGTGAACAGCAAACAGGAACTTACTATATTCACTTACTAACCGTTTATAAAAATCATCATTCCTTATTTTCTACAGTTATGTGTACTTGCTTATTTATTTTAAGACCAGGGCTGTCTCTGTCTCTGTCTTGTAATTCCTATGAGGATGGACAGAGAGACCAAAACATCCACTCAAAATCTGTGAGTCAAAGCTGTGAATCTCTAGTGTACTGAAATAAAAACAGGGAGTAAAACCAGTACAAAATATAACATTCCTCGTCTTTAGAACTTACATTTACAATGAATAAGAGTGGTAAAACTGTACTTGAAAATAACAGTTTATTCAAATATTAATGCCAAGTGCAAGAAGAAATTTTACTTTAGTATGAAACTGTCTTCATACACCCTTAGGGTTAAGGTTAGTTTAAGTATGGTGATACTCCCTTAACTATCTCAACTCAATATTTAATCCCCCCTCAGCCCCAGCCCTAGGTGTTCAGCACACTGAAAACAAGCATTTGGGAAACAACATTACATGGCAAAACACCACAGTATCTAGTAGAAGGTAATTTCTTATTTATCAGAGGAAATTAGGAGAACCGCCAGGTTCCTAATGATGCTTTTTAAGGCTTCACGTAGAAGCAACCAGTCTTGCCTAAGCAGACTCCATATCCTGAAGATTATCTTCCAACTAACTAGACCTGAAATTTAAAGACACATTTTCAGAGTATGCAAAACTACACATTTTCCCCTGACCTTTCATGTTTGTATTTGGTTAGAACCTACATTACTGGAAAAACAGTACCACTTTCCAGTGCAGATTTTGCAAGTTTCTGGACCAGGCTCTCTGCTACTGTGGTATTTTCCTCAAACCATCTCGTTTCAGCTTCAGGTTGGCTAAAAGTATATGAATCAAAGAAAAGCAATTCAAGCTACAATAACACAGTATTATAAAACCTGGAATGTTCAGTGCTTTACAGTGCTTTACACATAAGAACAACTATATTACATCAGGCCAAAGCTTTATGTGGTTCAGCTGATAATCTTAAACAGTGGTCATTAGAATCCACATAGGGAATTGTAGAAGTAGGACAGGCATCCTTTTTTCTACTTACAACCCTTAACAGACAGCATAGATGTATGCCTATATTCATGACAGATTTAATATTTTAAAAATTTATGGTGATTACATCAGAAATTCAGATCTGAATCTCTAATAACAACTAAAAAATTAATGGAAGTTAGTAATTCTTTTAATAACAGCAGGTATCAGTGTGTAGGAATCTTGCTTGTTATCACCTCACATTAGAATTATGAGCCATTCACCACCAGAAAAGACACTGCTAAAAACCATATTCTTTTAAAAATAACTCTCTCCAAATATGACTGCACTAGTGCTACCACAAAAAGAAGAGCAGAATGAGTTCAACTCTTAGGAAGACATTTCATTTCTGTTTTCTGAAAACAGTAGCTAAGCAGCAGACAAGGACTATTTATTCCTCCTATCTTTGCAAGGCTGTGGAACATCTAGTGCTAAATCTATGCCATCTATCACTTTGCAGAGGATGCAGATTCTCTCCCCAAAAATACAGTAATGACGACTTCTACAGCTCTCCCTGTTAGCATAGTTTTTACTATAGTTAGAATGCAGCTCATGATAATTTGCTGTTCAGCTCTTTTATCTGAGTAATAAATACACACGAATGAGAGAAAGATTTATGATTATTCAGTTCAAAGCAGTCCAGCTCATTTGAACCTGAAACTATTACACTTTGGAATACACTCAGTTTTCAGAAGCCCCATCTATTCCTAAGTGTTGAATGTAGCTGGATCAAATTATTATGTCCCCATTATGTGATTAAAACAGCCCCTTGACCATGCCGTTTCTATGTTTGTCTTTGTTTTTAACTTCTGTGGCTCCAGAGTATTCCCCTTCACCCCCATTAAAGGCAATCACAGATTGAGAGTTGGCTGCTTTGCCTTTTTATACATACCACTTGGATCATGAGTCATGAGGGGCATTTCATGCAGGGGTGTTCGTAACAACGGGACCCTGTCCAATTGCCGTGTGTCTGTTAGCTGAATGTTAAAACAAGGTCGATTAATGTTAGGCAAGTCTCCTTGGAAAGTTATTAGCGTGAGAGACTGTTTATTGCTAAAAGATTCTTAAGCAAAAATAGAAGTATATTTAACACTGTGTTCTACATTTCCAACACACATCTCCAAAGAGTGTTTTAATCATTTTTCACTTTTATTCTCCTCAATAATGTTAACTGCTCTGATAACCTCTCTTACTCTTTCATTCCTGCTTCAACAAGAACAGCAAATAGAAGCATTACAACGCCAAAAGAAACTTCCAGGACTTTGTAAGTTTATGAGATTCCTCAAATTACCAGCCATTAATTTAAAGATCAACTTAATCCTAGCATGTTTAGAATTAATGAATATTAAATTCTACTCAAAACACTCCTCAGGGGCAGGCAAGAAAGTTTTGCAAGGAATGAGTTAGTGAATATGTGAAGCTAAATCAGACCATTGTTTTACACTCGCCTGACAAAAGGAGCTGGGGTGGAGGATTGGGTGGGAGGAGAAAGAAAAAATCCTACACATAAAATCTATCAGGACAAAAAGGATAGACAACTTGCTTTTCTGAATTTTCACTTTTGATACCTATAGCTCACAAGTTCACAAGCTGAATGGATGAAGCCAAGGTAAACACATAGAGCTAAACATAATGTGTTTTATACAATCAACTTATCCTCACTTTTGATACTCTAACCTCTACCCCTAAATCAGAAGCATTTAAGAAATCAATGCTGTGCTGTCTTGAGCTCCCAGACATTAATATATTGTATTTTTATTTACAAGCCTTTCAAAAATTAGGAGAACTAACCTAGGAAAGCACGCATATTTGGTGGAGGAGTAGTCACCAGAGTCTGAAGTCTTCTGCAAACCAGTCAAACATGCCCTCCAGCTCCTCCTCTCAATTACTGCGAGCGATGTAAAGCAGAAGAGGTACCAGGGCAGACCCTGTTGAATGTCCCTTCTTATTTGCCTCTAGGCAGTGTACAACCGTCTCAACATAATCATCCAACAGTGTTTTACTCATTCATCAACCCAAGCTTCATTGTCCTACAACAGATGCAAGAATATTGTGGTAGACAATGGCAAAAGCTTTGCTACAGACAATGCAAATAATATCCAGTGTCCTCGGATTATTCATAAATCCAGCCTATTTATCCCTCATAAGAGGGAATCAGGTAGATCAGGCAGACCATGTTGGAGAAGACTGAGGCAAAGAAGGCCCTGAGTACTATGGATGTCCACTGGAAGCTCCTTCTAAGTTTATATTATTCTGGAAAGAAAAAAAAAGCAAGATCCACCAGAGGAAAAATTATTATTTCTCTTTTGTATAGAGAGAGGCTATGCATGCCAGAAGTAATGTAATATTGAGAGATGGCATAGTGTCTCTGAGGTAGTAAGTAGAAGCATTTCCTTGGAACCAGAATGAGTTTGTTACCACTGAACTGGGTGCAAGAAATTAAGATCTGTAAGTACTGAAATAACTGAAAAAAACTGCTAAAATAAATCTGTTTCCGCTCTTACCAAAGTGTTTTGTACTAAGTTCTAATTCTGTTAATTTATAAAGGTGAATTTATTTGGTATTCTTTTAATTGCATTTTTAAGTTTAAAAAGCCTATGGGGAATTCATTATCAGAGAAAATTTAGACACATCCACTTCTAAGCTCTCACTGAATTCACATCTCATTGCTGCCATCTAATTGTTTCTCTGTTAGTTCTGTTCTTTCTCAGTTTTACGGAAGAAATAGATTTTTACTATTATTATCATTATCATTATTATTATTATCTGATATGGGAAAAGGACAGCTTCAATTACCTCAAAGAATACTTTCTCTACACTGCATTTTAGACAATGAAATGTATTTCCAATTATTATCTAACACATACATGTCTTAAAAACTTTTAGGTGTGTGTTCCTGGGCCAACACAAAAACTTTGGGATCACCTAATGCTGCTAAGTTAATTTTCTGTAAGTGAAATTATAATTGTTTTCTAAAACAAGATACACTTAAATTTTAAGCAGCACTACTGAGCTTGAATTGAACTTTTGTCCTACACTTGAGTTTACAGAAAAGAATGAGAATCAATTATTAGACTTCTTGTTTTGCTTTTTGTGTGCACATAAACATAATACTTCACCAAGAATTATTATAAAGATTAATTTCAGCTCTTTCATGAAACTGGAACAGCTTTTTGTGTGTACCTGTTACAGAGGAAAAGGTTAGTTTAGGCTTCATGCCAACTTTATCCTTGGCATTTGTTCTTGAACACACAGCAACATAAGTTTCAATTAGCATTAGACGCAGGAAGGTTGTTTTGGTAATAGACCCACCTGTTTGCCATGAAACGGGTTGAATCCAATAACCTGTTTTACATATGCTACATGATAATCTCATGTAACCAAAATTCCTATTTTTCCATCACCCCTTACTGATGGTATGCTTTAAAAAAAAATCTTTGAAAATACATTGGGATCATAAAATACAAGAGAAAATAGTGTTCTCTGAGTTCATTCTATATTAATATTATAGCAGTATAGCATATTATTGCTTTGGTGCCAAGAGACTGCCTAAAGGAAAATAGTTGGATTCTTTTCAGGACTTCAAAACACAGCCAAGATTTAGTGTATATTTCATCACCTTAACATCAGTTTAAAATACCACAGAAATAATGCAAAAAAATGTATCAGATAAAGCTTCATGAATAACCAGAATGCCAGTAGAACTAATAAATAAATAAATAAATAAATAAATAAATTTAAAAAAAAGATTTAATGTCTTTAAACAGAGCAAAATCTTTTCAGGAGTTCCAAACAGTTATTTTTTGGTGAACTATTTTTTGGTTAACACAATATATCTTTTTTTCACTGAACAACTGAAACTTAAAAAATAATCAGTGAAATAAAAGCCTTCACATTGTCACTGATTGTAACAATATTAATTCCTTTTAAGAGTTTACAAGGGGACTTTTCTCTTTTAAACCGGGTAACACCTACAGCGTGGGTTTTTTAAAAGAAGACCAATTTATTCAATACTCACTGTTTTGAACTTTCATATTAACAAAAATATTGACGGTAATATCACATCATTCTTCCTGGAGCGCTCAAAAAACTGTTTGGGATGGCTGTGTCATTTTGCCCAGGAGACTTGTTTCACCAAATACAAAAGTAGAGTAAAGGAATTTCTCTCTGGTCAGTGATTTATAAATAAGTAAATATTTTAACTATCTCAAACTTTTATCAGTTCATTATTTATGCGGTAAAAATATTTTGTGTCTTTGAACCATTATGTGCCATGCAAATTACAACAAAGAGATTGATCTTCTTCTAGGAAATTTAGAAGCATATTAAAAAAAATTAAGATAATTGCATCCAGTGTGGCCGTTTGAGTAGCTCATTCTTTTTTAATGTGGATTTCTCAAAAACAGAAAAAGAACTTTCTTGACACATTTATGTTTGTCTGACTGATGCATTAAATTCCTCTATTGGAATGACAGACTGCAGCTTATTACAGTGAAAACCCAGCAAAGAGAGAATATAGCATTATTAGCTTAAATTAACCTGAATGTTGAACTAATTGAAGATGAAGTATCTCCTTGAAGTTATTTTGTAGTGTGTTGGAAAGGCTTTAGCCAAGCTAAAGCACAGTGTTCTTGGTCAAAAAACACAGAAGTGAGTGCAAGAAATATTACTGTACTTCATCTAAACAATAGAAGGATTCAGACCATAGTTCAGGAGGCTAGTTGCTGCACTACATCCTTTATGTAGCATGGTGCTTTGTTGCTTTGGACAAGTCATAGTGTGTAGCATCACAGTCTAAGAAATGTCAAAAAAATTGTTCATTAACAGATAATTTTTACCTCTGGGTTTATATTACTACGTTCAGCAAAAGCAGGTCATAAGTACTGTCATTTTGAATTATTTTGCAGAAGTACATAACCCTAGATTAAGACATTCTACTTGCTCAAAGAATGCTAAGATGAAGTTAAATAAATGATACTAAGTGATCTTGAAATTATCGCTATTAGATCTCTTTAAAAGAGTTGGGACTGTTCAGCCTGGAGAAGAGAAGGCTCCAGGGAGACCTCATTGTGGTCTTTCTGCACCTGAAGGGAGCCTACAAGAAAGACAAAAAGACGCTTTTTAAAAGGACATGTAGTGACAGGAGAAGGGGGAATGGCTACACATTGAAAGAGGGCAGGTTTAGATTAGATATTAGGAAGAAATTCTTTAGTGTGAGGGTGAGACACTGGAAATGGCTGCTCAGAGAAGCTTTGGATGCCCCATCCCTGGCAGTGTTCAAGACCAGAATGGATGGAGCTCTGGGCAACCTGGTTTAGTGCAAGGTGTCCCTGCCCATGGCAAGGGATTGGAACTACATGATCTTTAAGGTCCGGTCCAACCCAAACCAGTCCATGAGTCTATGTGCAACAGCTGTGAGAGACGCAGTTTTTCAAAGGTGTAATACAAGCCGTACTGCAATGGCACCCGATCCCATCCCTGGGTAATGACTAGAGCCAAAAATATATATTGTTTTAAAATAGTCTCATACTGAAAAGGTCAACGTTGTAAAACTTTGTTAAACCCAAAGTTGAAAAAAAAAAATCTGTTCAGAAAGATTCTCCAGACTGACCTTTCCCCTAACCACACGTTTGGAAGAATGCAAAACAAAATTTCTCCTCACATTTATATTGTGAGAAGAAAAATACAACAATAACAGAATACTTCAACTTACCTACAGAGCATTTTGACAGATTTATTACTATGTTTTGTAAGGTTATGAAATTTTACCTCTCAGCAGAAATAAAAATCTTAGAAAATAAAAGCGTACATTCAGCTTTTTATGTAACATTCATTTTCAGGAAAAACTTTCCTTTATGTAGTGAGAAATTAACACTTTCAAACTTGTGAGCTGTGAATCAAGATATCATTGTGAATGTACTTAGGCAGTAAGAAGCAGGAACTGAATTTGTCAAAATGTTTTAGTTCTTAAAGGTAATAATATATTTCACCTACAACCTTGATAGCTCAGCCTAGCACTAGCAAAAAACTCCTAATAATCAGGAGTTTCCATAGTTCTGTTACCACTTGTGCTCAGTGTTTGAAGGAAAAGTCAAATATTACAGCGGAGGTCTTCTTTAAATTCATCTCACCAAGCTTTTTTTTTTTTCTTTTATGGGATGGTCTGCTGGTTGTTTGGATTTTGCGGGCTTTTTTAAGCAAGTCATTATAAATATAGCATGCCTCACTATTAGAAAATCTTATTACAAACTTTTGCATCATAGCCTATGATTCAGGAGATTAGGGCAAGTGCTAGTACCATAAAACACAGCAATAAATGTTAAGCAGTGAAGATCTACATCTGTGCAAAATCAAGGTTCTACATTAAATATTAGTTTCTCTAGCTGCCAAAAAATATTTGAGGTGATACCTTACAAACAAATAGCCTGTTTTCTGAAAAATATGGATGATGCAAAATATGACTGGCATTTCTTCTATACACTTCTATTACACTTGCTGTGACAAATATTTTCTATTCTTACTGTTCATTAAATGCAAACTCCAACTTTTTTTGTTTGTTTTGGGGGTTTTTTTAGGGGTACTACATACACTGAGGTAAAATCAACTTTATCAGAGCACAGTACTATATTTTCAGTCAGTAAAATTTATTTTTATAAATGTAAAACTTCATGAGAAAATTAAAATACATGGGTATCATGTAGCTCCTGTGAATGTGAATGTATGTGAATGCATGTGAATTTCACAAGTTTAACACACAAAAATGCTATTCATTTCTATCAACTCTATTCTTTCTATCAAGTCTATTTTACAGCCATCCTCAATTACCCTGAGAGTGGTATCAAAACATCATTATATTATCTGAAGGAAATATTTGGATTTTAGGCCTAGCTATTGCTCTGTTACATTAGACAGTTTTTAAATGCCCTATTTGCCAAAATTATGACTCTCTATTTTTCACTGACTCCGTAAAATCTTTAGAAGCTATCTTAAATTTTAAAACAAACAGAATTATACAGTATTGGATCGACATTTTTGTCCTCGATTGTCATCTAAAAGTCCTCTGTGTTTTCAAATTTACATCACAGTGCAAGCTCTACGTTAATGACACTTTTGAGAAATATGTTAATATAAAAATGTAATCACTGCAGTGATTGGCATCCTGTTCATAAATCGATTCCCAAGTTTCACAGTGTAACCACTTGCATGGAGTATGCATTTTTTTTCCATGAAAGTGATACTGTTAGAAGGCTGAACTATTGTTTCAACATTGTTCAACCTGTTGCAGTGCCTCTAAAAGATAATGACTGCATGTATATGAAATTCAATGACTGCCAGTGTAATTGAAATTTCAGAATTTTTGAGGTATTTTGCATCAGACAAAAACATGGTCCTCTAATAGTAAACAATAAATAAAACCATAAAATAAACCATATGCCATTGTGCTAATTTGTTGGATAATATGAAGAATTACTAGGGTATTTCCAAGCTTTAGAACCAGCAGAAATGAGTCACCAAGTCCTGATGAACTTGGGAATCTGGACAATAAATAAGACAAAACCTGGAATTGCTCCACTGTGATAAGAAAACAAATCCAGGATATAAAGAAAAGCATACAAAATAAGGGAACCTAAAGTTTTTATTTTGCTTTACTGGCAGTGAAATACAGAAGTTTTCTCATCCTGAGTAATTTCTTAAAAGCCAAGCATTTTCTTTGTGCCATTCCTGTAGGGTGTACATCCACGGGAGTTAAGAGCTAGCCAATTCTGTCAAAACCTGCCATTCATGTAACTATCTTCAGAATCACAATCACCACTGTGAGTATGCACTGATTACCCATCTTACTCTTGAACTCCTAAAAACACCAGAGCAATCCCTATTGGTCAGTTTTAAAAATGGCTCAACTGCAAACCTAGAATCAGTTATGATTCAGTCCTCATTTTGCCTGTCAACAGTCTTGTTCAACTTCCCAGATATTCCAGCTTGTTGCCAAGACCATTTTGTAAACGAAATATCTCTTTTGAAAATCACCATATGAATATGTCAACAGGTCATGAAATATTTTCATTACGAACCTCAAAGAAAATCTAAGCTCTAAAGCAACAGTTAGAAAAATGTCTATTTCATTAGACATGAGTGTGAAATCTTTCTAGAAAACATTTATTTTGGCAACACCCTATTCTGATGGTGGCCCAAAAGTATCCTGACTAGACTATCCTGGTGGGAGGCAGCATCAGCTACAGTGAGGACACTGTAGCAGATGAGCTAATGAACAAAAGGATCACCCTAGAGCATGAATTTGCAGAGTGAAAGTACCTAAGCAGCTGCAAGGTCAGAAAGAAATTCACACTACCTCAAAGTAAAAGATTGAAAAATTGTATTTATTTATCCAAGGATGAAAAAGTGTTAGAAAACCAACAAGAGAGATGATTTTTCCTCATGCTAATCGTGGGAATAGATGTTAGCTCACATACACATACTAGAGACAAGGATCCTTCAACCTCTCCATAATCTAAGTGTTCCATGGTCACAGAAGATCCTTCATTTACTTGTAAGACCAAGTTAGCGTTCTTCTTTATTCACACTGCCTCCTACAGTGGACAAAAATCTGTGATTTTAATGCTGCAGGGAATATTCAAGGCATAAGCCACAGTCAGTTTACTTGATGCACAAAGGGACTTTCCCAAATAGGGAATGTGTTTAGGGTAGATCATGTATGTTTGCGTGGGTGTGAGGAAGGGGATGCGTAGTGCACCCTAATTCTCTGAAAA
Source organism: Ifrita kowaldi (assembly GCA_013398055.1). NCBI lineage: Eukaryota > Metazoa > Chordata > Aves > Passeriformes > Cinclosomatidae > Ifrita > Ifrita kowaldi. The sequence continues at coordinate 71,068 of VZRS01014763.1, forward strand.
AAAGGAAGAAAGGCAGAAAGGCATTGGAGCCCCACCCCCAACCCTGAAGTCCTTCCATTGCAGATTTTCTCACAGTCATCAACATCTTCCCCTCTTCCAACTTCCCATCTCAAAATTTCTACAGATTCATACTATTCCTATGGCTGTGAAGGTTTCCAGAGCACCTGCAGTACAACTCAGGAGGACTGCACAGAGAAAACGAGTCTGCTGTGCCTGAGTTGTGCAAAAGGAAGGCATCTACAGTAGCTTGTCACAGACATGTTCTTCCAAGGAGGACTTAACCTCCATGGAACTGAGAACATTTCATCCTAAAATTGAATTTTAAGATACGTGAATCTGGTCTCCTTGAACTTCCTGCACGACTGCATTTGAAATAGACTTTTTTTGTCTTGGACAAATGCAATGAATTCCAAAATCGCTATTTATCCAAAGATGAAGTTTTTAACAATAAACCGAAGAGTTCAGTGTCAAGACTCTTGTTCTGCCAGGGATTTTTTGTGCACTTCATCCAAAAAAAGAAATACTTATCACATTTGTGAATTTCACACATCATGTTGATGTCTGTAAAATTTCTAAAACATTCAAATACGCTATGAAATATAGTGAGCCTAATGAGTCTAGTGAGTTTACATGAAAATAAAAATCAATAATAAGGAAGTTCTCAGTTTAAATTCCTTATTTTGAAAACTTTTTTACTTACAACCCTTCTTAAGTAGTTTTGCAAATCAAGTTAAGTCCGTACATTCACAAAAAAATCTTTAAAAAGCATGATTTGAAGGGGATTTTTGGACTTTGCGGGAATTCTATTTAAAGGCAAAGAGATAAATGCATGACTAAACAAAAAAATCTGGCAAACCGTAAAATAAAATGATCCCTTCTCTGTAACAAATCACAAAAGGATTAAGTGGTTTTATATTAAAATTGAGAAGGAAAAGCAAGCTTTTTTATTCTTTGTGATGACTTTGGAGAGTTTCTTGAGCACTCAGATTTGAAATTACAGCAAGGTTGTTGGCCAAGGTATGCAACCTACCATTAAAATTGCCACTTTGCCAACTGACTGGCAGGTTGCCATTGTAACTCATCTATAAGAAGGGTTCCAGCATGAAACCTGCTAACGACAGACCAGTCAGACTTCCCATCCATGGGAAGACAGCAACCAGTCTGAAAACGGAACAGGAGGGGAGGGAAGGGGAGGGAGGGAAGGTGAGGGGAGGGGAAGAAAATGGGGAAAGAGAAGATTACTTAGCACACACATAGGTGAACACAGTTTTGTGGGGGGGGGTCATCAGTGTGGCTTTTGTAAAGGAAATTCTGCTTTATTAACCTATTGGAATTGCAGCAGGATAGCAATAACCATGTGAATAAATCCTGACCTGGGTTTTCCAATGGCCTATGACAAGGTTCCACATGAAGTGTTACAAAGAAATTCCATTGCTGTGGGGTTGAAGAAGAAATCATTTTAAGCACCAGGGAGACAGCTACAGCAGAGGAAAAAATACTAGTTCTTAGGGGTGCCTTTCAAGATGGAAAAATTGCAAGAGGAGGGTCCCTCTTTCTAGAGTTTGTACTGGCTACAGCTTTATATCACTTCCCTTTCAGAGATCTGGAAAGGAGAGGCAACTGAAATCTCTGAGATTCAGATCATATGAGGCTCTTGAAGGGTAGTCAAATTCTGTGCCCATGGCAAAGAACTCTAGAAGGGCCTCAGAGATGTGGTAGGAGTAATGTTGTGCTGGGGAGAAACAACAGAGAACTGACAGTTTAACTCAGGAACAAAATCCCTGAGTCAGCTTTGGAAGTTCGCTGAAATCATTAGCTCAGAGTGCAAAGGTACTTGAGAAGCCAATAAAAAGTTTGGCTTCATCAGGAAGGTCACTGAGGACAAGGTGATCTATTTGTTCCTGTAAAAAACATTGATGCGTACATATCTTGAGTGCTGTATGTCATTCCACTCTTTGCATCTCAAAGGGAAGACAGAAGAATCAGAGGAAAAGAAACCCAACTATGATCAAGGATGTGAATGGGCTGCCATATAAAAAGAGATTTGAAGGGCTGAGAAGTTCTTCAGTTTTGACAGGAAAAGGCTGGAGAGAGCAATGACTGAGTTAAAGGAATCAAGAAACGTTCGTCTCTTTCAGTGAGCTAATGTATTGTCATCCTGAGCTTATGTCAGAAAAATTTCAACCACAAAGCAAAAAACTCTCACTATCTTCCTGCTACCTACTGGTACTTTCATTTTTAGATGTCTGGATCAGACAAGACTGCTTTTCATGAAGAAACATCAAATCTAACCAAGAATTAAGAGGAACTGCGGATCATTCTCAGCATCACTTATTTCACCTAAATGTACACAGAAATCTGCACATTAAAGAGACTCAAACCTTTTTTAAAACACCTCACTTACTTCTTGGGTATCAGGCAAACAACTGAAGCACTGTAAGAATTAAACAAAATCTGATTAAAAGAAAACTTTTTAAACCTGAATTCCTTAGAATGGTAATATTCAAAGGAAAGGGGAGGAGGAATGACACACCTGAAAATTCACATGAGTACTTAAAACCACACACACTTGCCAATGCACAGATACTCATTATGCATCACTTTGCCAGATTGATGCAATGCATGTCACAAATATGTTTCAGAGATGGTTTTATGGATGAACAAGTACGGTATTCACCTGGGATGCCAAGGCCAGAAGAAGCACCCCAGAAAGCCAAGATAATTAGTAGCACGAGTCATCCAGTATATGGGTGGGAGCAGGGCGGTAACCATGCTTCAACCTGTCTGGAGCCTTGGTGTAACTAAAGCCAGTTTCAAAGTTCCCACCCTCTTTCTTCTCCTGCTGCTGTAAACAAATAAAAATCTATCCAATACAAGTTTTACAAACACCACGCGGTGATCATCTGCTGGAAAGAATTAGCATATTTGGAAAGCCAGAAGGAAACACTGCTAACACACTAATAGCAGGTTAGCACTCTACAGAAAGAAAAACCAGTCAGCTGGAAGGATTTGCCAGTACTAGTGTCATAGTCTGAAACAAGCACTTTTTACTTCTGCTTTAGAATTTTTCTTGAATAATGAATTTGTTTTTTAAACTTGACAGTACAGGGAGGTAAACACCATAGCATTTCTAGTCAGAAGGTGATCTGCTTATTTAAAAAATATAAGGATTTGTTTTACAGATTAGATTTTTTTTTTTCTCAATGAGAAGTATATGTAACAGTTTACTGTAGACTGCTGTGTGTTCTCTGTAAGGGATTTTAAAAAGCTGAATGAATGGAAAATGATTCAAAGACTGTTTATGCCTGAGGATTCCCATATTCTCTTATCTTTAATTATGAGCTAAAAATCAGGTAAGAAAAGACACGCTCAACTTCTTGCACCTTCTTCTTGGACATCACAGTTACTGGAGATCATCAAGACGGAATGGTGTGCAACACACCACGACATAAAACGCATTGTATTTCAAACATCTTGCACCATAATCCACCTGCGTGCAATTTTTGTAACACTTGTTGAATATTTAATAGGACTGTGGAGCACCATAATGTATAAAGTCAGAGGGAGGCTTGTTAAATGCTTCTAAAGATTTGAGAGCATTTTATTAAGGGAGAGTAACCACAGGCAAGTGGACACAATGAGACGGACTTACTGAAATATTATGCTCAGGCCTAACTCACTTTTTCCCTCAAACAAAGAAAAAAATTCTAAAAATAAAAATCACCAAACAACCCTGAACATCTTAATGGGATACAGACTGCTGTGATATTTACACCCTAGATATTTTGCCAGTCCTTGTGAGAACACTTTTTTAAACCAAAAACCCCACTTCCCTATTCCTGCACAGGTTAAATAAAGTAGTTTTATTTTTGTGTCTAACAAACCTCAAAGAGCCACTAGCATGTTGAAATTATTTTCAGCAGGTATTGACAAGATGGATCCAGTCCAGAGCTTAACTGTATGCATATACTGCTGTTAGCATTCCAGGAGTGTTTTAAACATTCACTGTAATTCTGTAATGAAGGCTTTAAAGGCAATATTCTATAAAGACCACAGGTACATAGGTAGTTCCTGAACTAAACTGGTAACACCTTCAAAATTCAGTCAGTGTATGGAATTTAGGATCAATAACTCATTGGACTACCAGTGAACAAAATGTTAATTTCTACAAAGTTAATGTCTATAGCGTTCAAGTTCAATTAAGAACCTTTGCAGAAATACATTGTGGTTGTAAATCCAATGACAGTATCTTGACTGATCTGCTTAAATCTCTGAAATGCCTTTTATTTTCTCAGAGTTATGATTAATTTGTTTCTCCACATTATGAGCAAGAAACACTTGCTCATCTGTATGATGCAGGAGTGGCTGTTTTGCCTGAAGACACATTACATCAGATAATCCACCTACTCTGTCCTACAAGTAGAACAGTTCAATGAAGTAAACTTATTGTCAGAATGTGACAAGCTGTTAATTCTGGTATTGCATAAAAAGTTTGCTTTCATTCAAGGCCATATTAATTCAGCCTATATACCAGCATTTGTAAATCACCTTTTCTTCATTTAGAAAAAAAAAAGAGAAAAAAATCTGTCACCTGACATTCCACATAGTTTTTAAATCTTGTGATTCAAAATATATCAGACAGTAACGATTCTGTATCAGTATTATTAATCTTATTATCCTGAAATTTCAAACAGATTTCAGGTCTTCACTAAGATATTTGAAGAATTCTCAGGCAAGGGAGCTGACATATTCTCCCAGCACTCAACTCACAGGAATCCATTATCACTGAGGAACATGCCTATGTTTGCTCCCAGTGCTTCTGACTGTTTGTGGATTCTGAATGACTTTTTAAATTTATCGGGTTTCTTGTTTACTTAAAGTCAGCCTAAAGCTTCATTAGAACCTCAGTGTCAGTGAGTTATGGCCAACTTCACCCTCCAACTGAGTATGTCTGGGGGCAGGGCAAGTTTTGTTCCAGGTTCTATAAATGCAAATATTTCCATCAAATATATGATGAAAAATAATTTACTATAAAACCAGAATCTAAAGTAGAAGACAGACAACAGTGATATTGGGGAAATCCCATTTAACTTTAGTAATATGAGAAACAGATAAGGAAGATGACAAGGTAAAGAAACAAAATATTTAAAATAAAGGCAATGGAAGTGAACTCCACCAAACATGTAATCTGTATATAGAATGAGATATATATATATATATATATATATATATATATAGCGTAATGAAGTGCCAAAAAATATGCTAGATGTTTTTTTCCCCTGGATTATCAACTGTGCCTTGCTTATAAATAGCTGAACTGGTTTGATGCCCCTTTTCTATATTTGGGACATCTGGGGGGAAAAAAAAAGAAGAAAGAGAAGAGAGAAATCTAGGTAAGGCACCTGAAGAAAAAAAAAAAACGTCTGGAGACACCAGATGCAGAACCTTTTACCTTCCCCTATAGCAGAGAAAATTTTTAAAGCAGTGCAACTTTCTCTGTGATGTTTTTCTCATGCCTTTTTCAATGTTAGCAGTCCACTCATTATCACCATATGTTCGTATTGTGTGCTTTTTCTTACTGTGTATTTTGAACAGACTGTTTTGCTTTATAGCAGGTGTGTGCCCCTACCTTTTTCAGTATCTCTTCCCATGCCTCACCCAATTCAGGCAGAAGGTGATCACTTCAGTTCAACATCTTTCACCAACCTTTGCTCCACATCTTCTCACGTAATGAACTTCCATTTCTCTTGTGGAGTCTTGAGGAAAAGCACATCAGCTGAATGCAGACTCTACCTTTAACAGTAATCATCCATCTTTCCTTCACAGGAAGTTGATATTTTTATTTCCTTTCAGGGAGGTCCATATTTGCCACCACTGGCAGCGCTACGTATTCTAGAGGAAGCGTTGCATTTTCTCTTCCACTAGTATTTTAGGAGCTAACATTACTGCAAAATGACACACAATAAATAGTGCATGCTTCCTATGTTGTAATAAAAATTATATGTGTATTTCTGAGTTTGCATGTAACAGTTCAATTTTGTGATTTCTGTTGTGATACCAACACCTTTATTTAAGCAGCCCTAAAGTAATTCCTTTTAGAATTATTAGCTACTCTCATCCAGGATAAACATTTGCCTCATTTTGATAGTTATTCTTTTCCTGTGTTCTCCTTCCTGTCTCTCCCTCAACCTTGCTAACGAAGCTCCTTTTTCAGTAGATTTCAGTATTATGTAGGGCATTCACAGAAACCCACAGGACTAAGCACCAAGCCAAGCATGAAGACAAGACTGTTGCTCTATGGAGCTGGCTTTCCAGACCGAAGAGAAAATGAAACAGATGTTTGTGCTAAATAGGACTGATCTGTTCACCTTTTACAGCAGCACCAATTACAAGTAGTCAAAATACGTAGGTTTTAGCTCAGCATGTGAACAGATTTTATATAGGGATTGCTCAGCAATGGGTGAGAAAAGACAGTTTGTTCGGCGTTTTTTATTCTGAAATCATGTTCCTCTATATTTTTCTGAAGTCACTTCCATATTTATAGGAATAAACAGTACTTAAAATTGGTAGATTAACAACAGGTAGGCCAAAGTGGCCAGAGGGTGAGGTTTAGCACCTTGAACAGCGCCAGGAAAAAAAAGCTCCCTTTGAAATCCAGGGGATTAGTCAACATGATGGAAATGCCTGAGCATTGTCGGTTTTCCAGGAGGTATCTGAACATGTTGAAAGCTGAGATCCCTAGGTACTGACATTTTAAATCACGTAAACAAATGTCTAATTTAAGACAATTTATCAGTGCAATTCAGAAATAGCAAAGGAGCTCAGAGAAGCATCCAGTTTACTGTGTCTCCAGACGGTTGGTCTAAAAGCATACAACTTTAGTAGAGCAGCAGGATGCACAAAGCATCCTAGTTTTATTGTGTAAGAAGTCTGAGTTTTGACAGGTCTGTAATCTTCAAGTACCAACAGCTACATTTCGAGTTCCACTTGAACTTGAAACATGATTTTCTTCTCATAAAAAGAGTCCTGGCATGCCTTTACATGTGCAATACCCTCAGACTTTGATAGCAAAAGCTGCTTGGCTAAACATACTTCCTTAATAGATTTCAACCTGAAAAGCACAAAAAAGTTTCTTAACCGCTTAACATGACTTAGGAAATTCAGGTCTGTGATCTACTACCCTTAGGGCAGCTCCAGTGCTATATTCACACTCAAGCTAGTAACCAGGGCAGAGCACCGATCCAGACTAAAAATTTACAGTCTTGGTTATTTTGGACACCTTCAGTTCAAATATCAGCTGCTTGTATGAATATACTTCAAGTCAAATAAGCAAGTTCAGAAATTCTGCTACTGCTAGTGCTGACATGAACCCCTATGAGCCTTGACATGCACAAACTAAACTCTGAATGTGCATGGAACACACTAACAGATCATGTTTTTAAATGAGTCAAAAGGCATTTAAAGAGCGTTTGACCAAATAAAATTTAAGACTCAGACCAAAATCTCACAGTAGACATTGGGAACCTTTCTAAGAACTTCAATTGGCTTTGAGTCTGCTACTAAGCAACTAGCAGCCAAATAGAAAAAAAGGTTATTTTTCTACTTTTAAATATCCAGCAAGATTAATAAAAAGGTGGGGAAAGCAATAACAAGGATTTACCAGTGCTTTCTGGAAGTGAACCAGCTTGTTTTATCATTTAGTAACAGAAAAAATTTACCAGCTCATAGTTTTATGTATAATTGATTATAAAATTTTGCACAAAAAGAAGAGAACAAAACTACAAAAAACTCTGCCCCCAAAAAACCCCCACACATTCCCCAGATCCTGACTTTTTCTTTACATTCACATTTAAGATTATTAATATCATAACAATTTGTAGCAAAGTAATCACAGAAGAAAATTACTACTAATGCAGAGAGCTAATGCCAGGACATTAAAATTATTGCTTCAGTTCTATTGCCACTCTCAACTCTGGGCATTTATCTCACATTTTTACTCTGCTGATCCCAAAGATTCCTGTGATCAACTCAAAAAAAGCTCATAGGTAGTTGCAGGAGCCTCTTGAGCTGTGAGCTTAGAGCTTCAGCAGCAGGCAGTACAGTCTTGCCCAAGTAAAGCAATGAAGACCAATTTTTCCACTGCATAACACCTTAGCTGTGGAAAAACTTCCTCTGTAAAACTCCGGCTGTTTGAGCTGTCTTCTATGGAGACATCAGCTTAAAGCTAATTTCCATGAAGATCAAATACTGTCAGGTATTAATTTTACCCAATAGTCCAGAGGAAAGTAATGAACAGATATCACTGTTACTTTGGCTTACACAATATACAAAGGCAACAAAGTCTTAAGGGCAATGGTACTCAGTAAAATCACACTTCCATTGACTCCCTACATTGCATCCAACACTGCATGCCCCTAGAAGAATGTAAAAACATGGCTTTTTCTGATAATATGATCCCTGATTTCAACAATTTGTAATGAAAGAACCTCCTTGTACAAAAATGACATTTTCAAAGTGTTGTTTCTTTTTTTTCAGATACCCTCTACTGGACTCCTTTTCCGTGAGAATATCCAGTTATCTTAGTATCTACACAAAATTTTAGTGTTCACAGCAGATTGCAATGAGGAACTCCATTGCTCTGCTACACACTGAGTGACAAAATATCTTCTTTGGTTTGCTTTACATTTAAATCCATATTCAACCTCATTTGCCATTTTATTGTCCTGTCTTTCGGTTCAATACAGTGATTTCCCAATTCTTCATATGTGCTCCCACCTGAAACAAACATTATCGCCAACATACTTTCTTACCTAATGATAACTGCTTCTTTTCAAAACTACTGGTAAATCTACAGGGCTGCCTGCACCCGCACAGTTGCAGAGTCCCTGGAAAACTGGAGGGGTGACCTTGCTATGCTGTGAAAATGGGCCAATTATTCTGGCATAGTTTTATTTATTTTTCAGCAAACCACCTGGCTCTTCAAGGATCTGTATTCTTAAACAGTCAAGTACTTAGTGGTGAGGAATCTTGTCAAATGACTTCTGGAAATGAAAGAGGATTATTTCTACTCAGCACTGGTAAGACCACACCTGGAGTCCCGTGTCGAGTTCTGGGTTCTCCAATACAAAAGAGAGCTGGGACTACTCAGCTTGGAGAAGACTTATAGGAGATCTCATCAGTGTGTTTACCTGAAGGAAGAATACAAAGAGGATGGAGGCTCTTTTTGGTGGTGCCCAGTTATAGGTCAAAATGTAATAGGCACAAATTGAAACATTGGGAGGACCCCTCTGAAAGTAAGGAGACACTTTTTACTGTGAGTGTGACTGAGAGCTGAAACAGATTGCCCAGAGAAGTTGTGGAGTCACTTGCCCTGGAGATATTCAAAAACCATCTCGGCATATTCCTGACCAACCAGCTCTAGGTGCCAAGGGTCATTGCAGGAGGTGATTTCTAGAGGTCTTTTCAAACCTCAGCCACTACGTCATTCTGTGATATCAACCAAACATTATGTATCCACATGCTTGGATAGAAAGTGCAGTTCTTGCTAAAAACTCCAACAGGTTTCAGGTACAGTATTAGCTCCTTCCTCTCAAGCTATTTTACAAAGAAGAAAAGATTTTTTAAAATGATTTTGAGCCCATGGTTCCTAAGATTTGTAGAAAACTCTCTTAAAAGAGCAATGACAATGTATTTTGAAAAGGAAGTATTTCACATTTTAATGCCTTCCCAAAAGAATTCCACAAGGTCTGCAAATAGCCAGGTCAATTGGTTACATGACAGATGTAACTGCCCCCTTCGCCTCCTACCCCATAAAAAACCCCCACCCAAACCTGTATGCTCCTTTATTTTAAAATACCCTAATAAAAATAATAATGAAAACCAAACTCCATGCACTCCTAAAACTATAGATTAGAAAACAAACCACTTTATTTTGCCAACTGATATCCCTCTTTCCTCTTTTTATTACACATTATGTATGCAAACTTGGGATGATTTAAAATGATCTAAGTTCCCCTTGCATCAGTTCCAGAGTACTAAGTGAACAATTCTCTAGAGGAGGTCTGAACTGAACATCTGCAAACCGTTGCAAAAATAGCCAATACTAGAAAGAGCTCTGAGAAATGTACGTTTAAAAAAAGCTGGTAGTTTGCATGGGCTGGTACAACTCAAACAAATTCCAAATCAGTAGTGCGGTCAGAATTACAATGCTGCACAGAAATCTATTACTGAGGAGAAGCATCTAGTAAAAAGTGGATCTGAAGATTTGGTTTGCCTTTTTTAGTCAGGCCAAACAGTTCCATTAATGAGATTACACGTGAGAAGAAAAAATGCACGTGAATAAGGTGAAGGAGTTTGGCTGTACCATTAGGAGGACTTTGTAATTCTCAGTTCTCTATTTCTTACCTGTTGTGTGTTTTAGTCAAGGTGTAAACATCTGTGGCTCTTGAAAGTGAGCGGGAGTAAATCAATCTCTGTTAAGGGAGAAGCTGAATGAGTCTCAGTGACAACTTGCATTAGGTAATGCAAGACAGCTGTTTACAACACACTGTCCTAGACAAATATTCCATTTCCAAATATCACCTAAATCCCCTTGTCCTTTTTTTTTTTTTAATGTCACAAGCATACAATCCTTGATTTACTCTGAAGTATTCAATTCTACCTCTCTAGTGTTTGTTCTCTGAGATATGGACGTCCCTTCTTGCAGCTCCAGTCCCTTCAATTACTTTTATATGAGTTTTTGTATTAGAGCATTTGCTGTACAACTCTGATCTATCTTCCCACTCTAAATCTGGATAGAACTGTTTCAACCTCTGTAAATGTTAACTGGGAACGAAAGCTAACCTTTCAAGAGCAACCACTGCAACAAATTCGGAAAGGACAGTTGTTCCAAAAGTAATTTTGAATCCTTTGAGAAAAAAATCATTAAACCTTCCCACTCTCCCCCCACCAACATTCAGGTGAAACTAGACATAAGCAAAAGTCACAGAACCAAGTATCCAGACACAACCTGCTTTATCAAGAATCAACAGAATTATTACTCAGCTGGGGATAACTTTCTATTTCCAAAAATGGGTTTCACAGAAGAAAGACTTGAACTAATCCCAAGAGCATAAAATGTTTAATAATCAGACAGTTGTGTTCCCTCCTCCACACTTGTGTTGGATACCCAAAACTCTTTTTTGTTAGTCCTGATGTGTGTTTTACATGTGCTTACCAATCAAGAAATAGACAGTATTCTAGGAATAAGCTAAGGAAAACCTCAAATTTTTTCTATTCCAAAAGATTAGTAAGTCTCAGACATCCTTGCAGAATTTTTTTTTTCTGAATTGTAATGAGATTATGGGCATGCAGAGATATTTGAATTTCACAGCTCATTCCTAGGATTGTCAGGGGATGTTTCAACCACCTGGGTTAAATTTCCAGTCTTGAAGCTCAAAACACAAAAGATGGCACCAGTCAGTCCTTAGAGTGCTTCAGTACTAGACACTCTCCCATTTGTTGTTCTGTTGGTATCAAGAATACTAAAACTGAGTTACAGTAAACTAAGCCATTCTTGTTTGTTCCAAAAGAACTTATCCTCAAGGGTTTTACCTGTCATATAAAGTTAACATGGGGGAACTATTAACTTGTTCAACTATTGTTTCAACCACACCCCAAGAAATTACGTCTCTGCAGCATTCTATTGAAGCTCCCATTTCACAGATAAAAATTAGCTTTGAGAACGTTGCCTCTCCCTTCAGACTGATGAGAAATAGAGAGGAGGAAAATACAGCCCTGGCTGCCATCTTCAAAGGCCTACTTGACTAGAGTATGTAGCAGACAAGACAAAACTATTCCTTCAACCTGCTCTTTTTTAAATGCACAAGTCACAGAGGGTGGAATCTGATTTGGACCTCCAGAAATTAAAGCACCAGCTACTGCTACTAACAGATGATCTCACACACATGCAAATCAGTAAGAATCCTGGCTTTAGGTATTTTCAGATTACATCAAGCTCATGGATAAAGACCGCTTTGTTTCTCATAGTGAGTATTACAGAAACCAAGATGAGCTGAATGCGTTTCACGCCAAAGGTAATAATAAGGTGTATTTTCTACACAGCAGAGTAGTACTTCAAAAAACAAATGAGAAAAATCATGGTCTGTTTTGCAGAGGAAGTCATCTCATAGGGAAAATGGATGCATGAGTGAAGCCTGCATGATTCAGCACCTTCCCTTTTGGGGCTTAAGCTGGGAAGTCAGTTTTATGTGTAGTTGCTTTTCCAACTGTTGAAAAGAACTTTTAAAAAATATTTTTCCCTCCACCTCCAAAGTACTGAGCCACTCTAAACACATTTAATGTTTTAATTTTCTTATTGAGCACAAATGCTTGCTGCAGAAATTGTTTATAATTCACTCATGAAGCCAGTTGTGGAAGTCAAAGCTAGCTCAGCACAGCCAAATGATCCCCCCCATTAACTGGCAGTAACCTTTATACATCACAGAAGCTAATTTAAGTCAAAGGCCACAAGCCCTTAACAAAAGTTTCCCTAGAGCAACACACAGCTTCTTCTAACTCCTAAAGAGAGAGAAGGGATAAAAGTACAGGAAATAATAAAGGAAAGTGGTGTAACTGTTCACATGCACAAAAAGGACAGATAGAAGTAGACTATACATGACAATTGTACTCAGAGGACAAATATTAGTGTCTTTGTACTGATCAGGAATCATTGAATTAATTTACCTGATTTTGTTCTGCTGAATAAAAACATTCATGAGCAAGTCTTCACCAAAGAACAATACTGCAAATCTTTCATTTAGATTTTTAGAACTGCACCAAAATTATATTCACTGAGAAAAGTGTTGGATTGGGTTTTTTAAAAATAAAAATGATATACTATGTGGTAGCATAAAAGAATCACCAAACAAATCAGACCCAGACATCATGCAAAACCTCATCTGAAATTTCTTAGAAGTAACAAATTCATAAAGGGCTTGTAAGCCCATGGAGACTATTGAAATTGACTTGTGATGAGTCAAGTTGTCTGCAATGAAATGAGGATCCACAGGTCTGCCTCTTGAAAAGAATGTTGCAGCCAGTTCACTTTATTCCTCATTCCTCTTAAGAAAGCAAAGGTTTATATCCAGCTGCACGTTCCCAAGAAAATGGAGATCGATATAGTTATTTTCACTTTTTTCCCGATGGCTTGCCTAGTACATAATGGAAAAGAGCATTTTTCCAGATGCTGACCATGAACGCAGTGTCTGTACATAATATGTTTGTCATTTTATTTTTTAAAAAGAAAAAAAAATTGGGAAAATAAAACCAGTTTTAAAATACAAACCAAAACAATCCCGAACAAGCAAAACCCAAACCCCAGGAGATAAAGAAGCAGAGATGTATGTGAATAGTTTGGTCTCGCCTTTCAGAACCTGGATGGAAATTAGAGTAGAGCCTGGCTCGTAATTAGAACATCCACTTGACAAAAGAGGTTTACAACAGCCAAACAATCCACTTAACAGCAAGAGGCATGTTGTAAAAGAGGAGTTTGTGTTATGTGACACCCAAATTTTTCAGCAAATCATCTTTTAAACAGGGGCACATGCTGCATAGGATTCCCATGTATCTTCTCTAAGAGGTTAAACAACTTTTAAAGGTATTAAAACAGTTTTAATCGAAAAAAATTAACACGCATTTCCCCAAGAAAAATTTTTCATTTTAGGTATATAAAAGATGGAACAATTTACAATCATTCACCATGTGAATTTGTTTGCGTCAGAGTAAAAGTATGTGCAATCTAGGTATAATAACCAGGCACATATAGAGAGGAGACCATGTTAAGAGACACTGATAATTACAGCACATGGTCTGCAGGGAGTTCTCTCTTTCTCCAGGATACAACAAAAATTATTTGTACAGCAGTACTCAAATACAACTGATACTGACAGAAGTCCTTAAAGCTAGTCAATACTGGCATGACATCCTGCCAGTCTCTGCAGTGGCTTTAAAAAAATGGAAAAAATAAGCAGTCTTCAAGGTTCTTCAACAGTTCTACCTCCATCGGAAAGTATCCCACCCCAAATCAGACATTTACCCTGTATTTCAGTATTATACAACAGAGTGCGTTATTTCTCTTTTCTGTGTAAATGTTACATGCATACATACCTCTTGCATACATGCATACAACCCTCTTTTGAGCTAACATCAAAATGTCTGCTTATTACCATTTATTTCAATTAGCTTTGGAAAGGTAGAAGGAAAACAGAGTCTTTCGTCTTTCACATCCTGGTATTTGCTGTTCTTTCCTTAGATGAAAAATAATGACACTGTACAAATGTTACTGAAGGCAATAACCAAGCATACAAAACCATTATTACCAAACATTAGTTGTCATCAAAATTAACTTTGAAACTCAATACCTTGTAGAGATGTAACAAAAAAAGGCATTTTTTATATTTTACACCAGACATCTAACCATTGCAGGTTATAAAGACACTTCAATAATTCACTACACAAAGGCACACAAAATAACCATTTCTGTAACAGAAGAGCAGCTCCTGTTTAGTGAACTTTTAATACTATTTTCAACTTCAAGGAGAGATCTACAGAGAGATCAGATAAAATGCCAGTGGTATGTCTCTCTACACTTCAGTTACATACATTTCAAGTATCAGCTTTAACTGATACCTCTAAATTTTACTTCCATATTAATCTTTCTCTGTTACTCTTTTAATAATTCTTTAACACCAGCTGAAACCTCTCAGGATCCACATCACACAATCCACATCATGCAGACTCTGACAGAGGTGTGGGAAGAGACATTCTCTCTACATTTATGTGGAGGAGTCTGGAAGCCAGAACTACTCAAGAAAATCAGTGTTTCTGCTCGACTCTTTTATGTATTCCAGAAACAGCAGCAGACACATGCTATCTTTTTTAATAGCAGTGAATAAAATTGCAAATTAGTAGGGAGCACTGAAACAGCATTTTAAGTGGGCTCAGACATCAGAGGTTTACAAGCTGGGCTGCAACCACTGCACAAACTCCTAATCTAGGTATTTAGCTACTAAAGATTTCCATAGTGGAATGTGCAGGCAGGGTAGGAGAGAAATTTAGAGTATCAGGACATTTGGACAGCTGAGATTATTCTGGAGAGCAGCAAAATATCTTTCTTTCCCCTCCCCCGATTTCTGTCAAGAATGCATACGCTTTGCTAACACTTGGTTCATTTATACTTTTAGACTACTGTTTCCCTCAGGTTAATGCTGTGTAGCGCATGCAAACCAAATCTTTTCAGGTGGGTTTCTTGATAAATTGCATTATATTTGACAGTAATACAGAAATTTAAGAGTGAAGCCTGCTTTATATTCGGAGTAACAAAAAGGTAGGACATGGGCAAATCCATCTGAAGGAGATATTTTAAATTGAGATCTTCGAAATGAAAGGAAGAAATAAAGAAATGCAAAATAAAAATTAAATCATTTTGATTCAAAACAAGCAAATAATCCAAACAACTAAAGCAGAGGCACCCTCTTTAAATATTTGTGCAACAGAGATCTTCAATTACAAAGTTCACGTAGGACTGGCAGAGTAGCTTGTTAGAAACTTAAAACTGGCAGTTACCCCTCTGATTTTTCCTGACGGAGTTTTTTAGGGTTTGGGGTTTCTTTCCCAAAACATTATGAGATACAAACATTCTTCCTTCACTTATTCATAAAAACAAAATACCACAAATACTATGGATATATAAGCAAACTTGTTTTGCATTTACTTGGGTTGTGTTTGTTTTTTTTTAAATTTGTGTACTTACTAACATCTGTACACAATTTTTTCATTAGAAGTAAAGATATAGTCAACTTTTGCAAGTAATGTTTCCATTAAATCAGTTTTCTCCTTTGTGATTACAGACTGTATTCAAAAACAGGTGCTGTGCATAATCTAAGATAACAACTTCAGAATGTTCATACAAGGCTCAATCAGGCAAGACCAGTACTTCTACAGGAAATATTTTCTGATTATTATTATGCTAATTTAAAATTATTCCATCGGGAGAGGAAATGCCTGCCTGCAGGGTTTGTGTTTTAATTTTTCCTTCTCAGTAGAAATGACAGTTTTTCAGATACAGAATTTGCATTGACTTCAATGAAAATGTCTATCAGTGCCACCCCACCCCAGCCAAAGCAATCACTTAACAGACAGTAAAGGAACAGTGCAAGTACAAGCTTGGTTCATCTCATCTGTGATCTCAGATCTTTGAATCTGTGCCTTCCTGCGGCGTAATTATCCACATTTTGAAGAAATATGGACTTTTTTCCCCTTTTAATTTAAAATCTGTTGCTGTAATTTGAAAATCTCCCATTCTTGGATTAAAAGAGATAATAACCAGCTCCTTCTAGTCATGTACTCTCCTTTCCATTCATAATTTCATCAGCTTCATCACCCTCTCAGACAAATGAGTAGAGATACAACCTGCTACTCACCAACTCCTCATCAAAAAAAGGTAATAAAAATGTCCACACGAAACAAGCCTACCAAAATACATTGCCAGTGCCTTTCTCAGTGGTTGATAGGTTCTAAATTGCTGGTATTTCATTGATGAAGCTATAATTGGTCATTGGTCATTTTGCTATAGCTGTATGCCTCAACATTGCAGAACATTTACTTCTTCAAAGAATAAAACCAAAACCTGTAACAACAAAATTAAAATTCCTCTTTCAGGCAAGTGCCAGCATCACAAACCAATTCCTGTGCACAAAACAGCCATAAGGTATACTGTCTCAAAATCTTCCAAGGAAAGTGGCTTAAACAACATTTTTGTCCCATTTTACAGTTACAGCTGCAATTTACCACCACCCAAGGTACACTTCTCCTCAAGCATTTTCCTCTACAGATGTAATTTAAACCACAAAAGCCCAGGATTTGAAATGTTTCTACCCCTCATGTGTGGACTTACTACCTTTTATTCCCTCTCACTCTTTTTTTTTTTACTCATTCCACCTTACTCCTTGTTACTGCTAGAAGCAAAGACAAACGGAGTTGAGCTGTCCTGAGTTCCTCCACTATTTCTCTCTACATGTACTTAAGGAGTTGAGCTGTCCGGAGTTCCTCCACTATTTCTCTCTACATGTACTTAAGGAGTTGAGCTGTCCGGAGTTCCTCCACTATTTCTCTCTACATGTACTTGGCTGCATGTCATCTGTTCCCCTGACAGCCATCAGAGAGAACACACAGGGAATGCCAGACCTCCGTGTGTCCAGAGCGCTTAGAACTATTAGGCTGGGTACACTGCTAAAGCACAAGATTAAGAGTTGTTGAAGGTCACCTTTACGTAAATCACAGCTGCCAGTTATGGATACAAAGCTCTCAGTTAGGGATAAAAGAAGGAAGAGGTCAGAAGAAGGGAAACAGACACTATAATGAATAAAGACATCCATCTTTCCCAGAGGTCTCCTTTCAAACTGTGCTTTCTGAATCATCTGGAAAACAAATCATAATTAATATAATGAGATAGCTCCCAGAAAATCTTTTCTACTACTTAGCTTTCAGACACATCTATTTATGAAATGAAACACTGTCTTTAGTTGCACTAAGAATTATACTAGGTATTTTAAGCCATCTGTATTTTTTAATTATTCTAAAAATTGAAGACGAAAGTCACATATTTCAGATGACCCTGTATCACTCCAAGAGCTCTTCTCTTTTGTTACTCCATGTGCCTTCCAAACCAAAACTGCCAGCAAAGTACGACACTGCAATCTAACAGATGTTTTTCATACAAAGAGTATTCCTCAGAAAAACCCGCAAAAGCAGGCACACACACATATCCACAAGGGACTGCTGCAAGGTTGTGTGCTTGTTCTACTCTATTTATGCATGATGTGAGAAAGGTCGGCATATAAAATTGGTGTACACAATGTTGAGAGTATACACTGCTCAGGCAATAGCTACAAGTATTAGCAGACGCTAATCTATGTGTTTGGCTGGACATGCAGAGTGGTCAGGCAGAATGAGAATGTAGAGGCGTCACCTACAACAATGCTTTGCAACTGCTGGCCAGTTGAAAGCACAGGTGGCTTCAAGTCTGGGACTACGTATTGCACCACAGCATGTTCCTCACTTTG
The DNA here is from genome assembly GCA_013398055.1 of Ifrita kowaldi. Taxonomy (NCBI): domain Eukaryota; kingdom Metazoa; phylum Chordata; class Aves; order Passeriformes; family Cinclosomatidae; genus Ifrita; species Ifrita kowaldi. The sequence goes on from VZRS01014763.1 coordinate 89,169, forward strand.
GAAAAACATAGTTACATTGGGAGGACACAAGAAGAACATAATGAATACACCAGGAGCACTTACAGATAATTTCCAGTGGCTTCTGCCAGTTCCAAGAAAACAGAGTTAGTTATGTGCTCATATACCTAAATCTTCATTTCCTCATCAAGCATTTGCTGAACTCATTATCCTGAGAAATCAAATGGTGTTAACCCATAACCTTAAAAATTTTCATTTGTGCAAAATTTTAGTTAAATTTACAGTTATTATGTGTAAATGTAAAAAGATCATACCTTTTCATCAAGAATCAAATGCCTTTGCAGGGCAGTCTTTTGATCTGTAGGGAACATATTTTTGAGACACAAAGGGTAGAACTTCATTGGAAAGGTGAGTACTTTAAACTTATTCAAGTGATCAGTTAAGCAACATAAAATAAAACTGTTTCTTCTTCATAAAGATTAAGTATTACCACTGTTTATTTTTGACTTTTGAAGTTATTGTACATTTCAACATGCAGAAATGCAACTTCTGGACCGATCAGTTGAAATTCTCTGAACTATCAATGGAAAGAAGTGATTTTTTTTTCAGACACTGTGGGGTTTCATATGTAAAAGTCCACAAATTAGCATTTTAAATCTCTCTTTCTGTATGCTTAATGTCAAAGAAGACATATGAAGATGGCCAAGCAGAAGAAATTACTCAAAACAATGTGCAAATGATACACTAGGAAATGCTGCTGTATGCTTTTTCCTTTACTATACTTGTGTATTAGTCATACATTTATGTAGGAGTCACATTATAGCTAAGCATGAACAAAACTGTGTGGTGATGGTCACTGTTTATATTGTCCCAAAAGACCATGCAAATATAGTAATTACAGGTTATAGACCTCTTTTAAGAGTAGTGTATCTTTGCTCTTGTTTAATTACATCTAAAATATATTTTCATAGCAAAGGCAATTTTTCTCCTCTCTCATGGAATATAAATTCTTTCCAGATTTTTTTACATTTCTAATTTAGATAGTCTTAGCATTGCTAATGAGAATACTTATCTAATTCCTGAAAATTTGACAACTTGAGAAAAGAACTGAAACTGATGACTGAACATGCCATCTTGTCCTTTTCCTTATTTGGAGAAGAACACTCATCATCCAGGCACAGAGGGCAAATACTGTTTTCCATAGTGAGACAAATACTTTGCCAACAAATACTTCTTCATGTTCACTAAGAATTATATGCCCTCTGAGACTTTAATTCCTCTGATTTCTCTGTGCTAGAGACAGTTCAAGCAGCAGTTCCTAAAACGAGATTCTCTCACTTTGCACTCTACCTTTTTGTTTAAAATTACTTGCTACCACTCATATGAAGACGAAATATGCTGTTCTCTGGATTTCCATCCACTTATATTTGGGCCTGCCTCAAATTTGCAGATAGCTGTTTTTGATAAACTTTACGAAAAATTATATTAATTTACACATAGAGCCCAGCTTGAGAACACACAAATGTAGCTTTTAGTGGGCATTTTGGCAGGATTTAGGATTAACTAGAGAAGAAAGTGGGACAGGGCTTCAATTGTCAATCTTAATTGTAGATTAATTAGGAGTAATACCTTTACACACTATTTATTTTTCTTTCTTGAAGAATGTGAGAGCATTTGACCAATTTCTTTATTAAGATATCACAGTATTAGCTCGTTGATTTCATTTTTCTTAGCTACACTGAGCAGGTGATAGAACTGCTCAGATTATATTGTAAATCAATGTGAAGACTCAGGCCTGGAAACTGAATGCCATCACAATGGATGCAGATCCTCTGTTCGCTGGTCTAAAAGGCATGTGGTTTAAACTTTACTTAATCTTAGTTTTTATAAATCTAGTCCCTGACCTACATACACTTGCAAGCAGAACATAAAACAGTGCATAGGAATTGGCCTTCTACAATGGGGTTACAGCAGTAAGAAAGGAAGAGCAACAGCTGCCACCTACCTGGACCTGTGCAAAGCATTTGACACTGTTGCACATAACATCCTTGTCTCTAAAATAGAGAGGTGTGGATTTGATGCATGGACCATTCAGTGGATGAGGAATCAGCTGGATGTTCATGCTCAAAGATTTGTGGTCAACAACTTGCTTTCCAAGTTGAGAGCAGTGACAAGTGGCATTCCTCAGCGGTCAGTGTTGGGACCAGCTCTTTATAACAGCTTCACGGGACAGTGGGATTGAGTGCACGATGAACAAGTTTGCTGACAACAGCAAGTGTGATGTGGTTGACATGCTGGAGAGCAGAGATGTCATCCAGAGGGATCTTGGGCTTGAGACATAGACCCAAGAGAACCTCATGATATTCAACAAGGCTGAGTGCGAAGTCCTGCACCTGGGTTGGCACAATCCCAAGCACAAGTACAGGCTGGGTGGAGAATTGATCAAGAGCAGCCCTGGGCAGAAGGACTTGGGCTTATCTGTGGCAGTAAAACTCAACATGACCCAGCAATGTGTGCTGGCAGCTCAGAAAGACAACCACACCCTGGGCTGTAACAAAAGAAGCGTGACCAGCAGCTTGAGGGAGGTGAATCTCAAGCTCTACTCTGCTCTGGTTAGATCCCACCTGGAGTACTGCATCCAGCACTGCGGCCTTGAATGCAAGAAAGATGTGTACATGTTGGAACAGGTCCAGAGAAGGCCCACTGAATTGATCACAGGGTTGGAGCACCTCTCCTGTGAAGAGAGGCTGAGAGAGGTGGAGAAGAGAATGCTTTGGGGAGACCTTAGAGCAGCATTCCAGTACCTAAAGGGGGCTTACAAGACAGCTCAAGAGGGACTTTTCACAAGGGCATAAAGTGATAGGACAAGGGTGAATGGCTTCAAACTTAAGAAGAGTAGGTTTTAGATTAGATATTAGGAAGCACCTTTTTACTGTGACAGTGGTGAGGCACTGGAACAGGTTTTCCAGAGAGTGTGTGGACTCACCATCTCTGGAGGTTGGGCAGGAATTTGTTAGACTCACAGAATATTCTGAGTTGGAAGGGACTCACAGTGATCACTGAGTCCAGCTCTTAAGTGAATGGCCCCGATAGGGATTGAACCTGCAACCTTGGCATTATTAGCACTGTGCTCTAATCAACTGGTTTTCAAGGCCAGGCTGGATGGGGTTACCTGGTGTAGCAGAAGGTTCCCTGCCCACAGCAGGCGGATTGGAACTGGGTGATATTTAAGGTCTCTTCCAACCCAAACCATTCTACGACTCTACGAATTGCTTTCTCTGTCAGTCACATATCTGGTCATACAAATCATGCATGTTCTATAATGGAATGCTATAGACTGAAAAATGTTGGAAATTATATACTTCAGCTGGTTGGTAGGATATGGGGAAACAATGCTGACTTTCCTTCCCCTGGAGGGGAGGTAAGAATGATGATCAAGGAAAGCTCTTCCAGCTTCCTCCTCTGAGAGATCCTCCTGTAGCTGGCATAATTCTGGTATTTCTCATTTCTTCTAAATATTCTCAGTGACCATCTGATTTTTCAAAATTGCCATGAAAATGAAAGCAGTAAGATATGGACACAGTTAGTATCATTTGTATTCCGTTCCAATTATTTCACTAAATGTCTTTATCATTTATTTCTTTCTCCCTGGCTCACCCTCCTCCACAATAGGAAAGAATTCAAGTAAGAGTAGATGACTGATTTTAGTACAAAGCTTCAATTTTTTTCATCAAACAGAACTGGTACAAACATAAAAATATTTATGTGCAAAGCTGTAATGGGTCTTAACATATTCAAGTAGGATTGATCAAAAACAGTCTACTGAAATTTCAAAGAAAAAGAAAAGCACTTTAGAACAAAGCTTTTCAGAACATTTTTACAATTTCTTTGGATGTCTGAGTTTGTTTCAAACCCATACCTTATTAGGTAAAAGTTTTCAATTTGCTTTTGCAAAAAATAAGAATCCCATCTTCAGTTCTTTCTTTTATCCAGGATACATTATGTGGAATTGTCTAGCCAATGACACCTAAGCTATTTGTCACAATTCATCCAATTTGCTGAAGATATGACTGTATCAACTTTAAAAACATGTAAGTTTTTTTCTTTAACAAAGTAAAAGAAATTTACTACTCCAAGGACAATTTTCCAAGTGAATATGTGGAATTCTGACTGTTGTCTTTCAGACAAACTGAAATGTTTATGTCATACACTGCAATGCCACCTCTAACAGCTGAACTAAGAAATGCATTTTCAATCAGCAGTTGCCATTCTCACAGAGCGTGCTTACATGCACACACACACACACTTCACTGCAGGGTGCCTGCCAGGCAGGTCTCCTGCCCAGGAAAGTCCTCCCAAGGTTATCGCTGACTGCAAGCATTGTGAAGAAGTCCAATTATTCATTTCCTATAGCATTCAGTAGCTGTGATCCCTACAATATTACTATTCACTTGGAACTTACACACCATAATTATGTACTGACAGGGATTCTGCTGTTAGGCTGTGAAATCTGGGCCAGCAAGCTTAGTGGTTTAAGTGTTACTACTTGAAAATTTTCAGCTGAACCATGGAGGAAATACAAACAATATTAGGGGTATTATTCATATATTCATGCAGACCTGTGTATTAGACTACTAAGGCTGGTATCTTCTTAAGTGTCTATTTGCTTGAAGCAAGATATTAAAAGTCTAAAAATTTAATAATACATATTAATTTCTGTAAATACACAAAGGAAGTCGAGCCAAAGATAAAATGACCATTCAGCCACTATGCACGCATCCTGTTCAACCCTTGATTTCCACTGACAGCTTCTCTATATTTCCCTTGGCTGTTCCCTAACTGAAGTAAAAATATTTTGCTTGCAGCACAAATTCTTCCTCTGTGCAGAAAAGCTCCCTGACAGTTTTCAGTGATGCCAAAGACAGCCCATATTTAGGCTAGGAGAGAAAGGAGAGTTGACAGTTGTCTCCTGGTTTGGGTTCTCTTTTATTTTTGTACTCAAGTTTGGTGAAAAAGCAGCAGTGCCAAGCTGTAGCTTTTCCACAGCTACACACCTGTCTGTCATGCTTAAGTTCAGGCAAATTCAACCTGAATGGACTGGAATTATTTTTAACATCACCTCAGAGGTAATTGTACAATGAACTCACTCTGGTATGCACAAGATTAGATATTTCCCAGTTCACACAAACAAAACTGTAGGTTAGCTACTGTTACATGCTAAAAAATCACAAATTCTTACAGCACAAGGCGCTTTGTGAACATTTCTCATTTTATAGGTCAAAGTGTTCTCTGCTGAGAAGTGAGAAGTACTGCGTATGTACTGATGAGTGAAGAGAGTAAAGCTGAGTTTGGCCACCACGCAGTAAACAGGTCGAAAGCTGCATTTAGCCACTACTCAACAATCCAGTGAAAGCTCAGACTTCATCCAGCAGATTCAAGCTTTTCTTATTATACATGTTCCTTTATTATATTTTCCTTTTTCTAAGTATCTCTCTTAGATCTACTAACATACATTTTTACTTCAAGCAGACAAGAAAGATCCTGTCAGCTGAATTAAGAGTCCACTATTTCAGGACAGCAGACTAGAATCAACTTTACTCACCTTTAACTGAAAAGACACTCATGACTATAGAAGAATTTTCATATAGCAATGAATTTATGTTAAATCCAAATGACATCCCATTGTCAGTAAAATTAATTCATGGCCCCACCCCACTAGCATGGCCATTTAAATAAAACAAATAATTTTATTATTGTATTTTGACTTTGTTCACACTTGACAGAAAATTTCCACAAGCCTACTTTTAAACCCAGCATAAGAACTGAATTATGGTCTTGTGCAGGGAGGAATACCAGGAAAGCAAAGACTAGGAGATAAATCTTCTTCATAATTAAGCTGTTTTTCTCGGCAACTTTTTTAACTTTATTTTGCACTGAGCAATAAAACTATTTAAAGCATACAGTCAGCATCATTCAAACTAAAGAAATATCCCAGCTCAGTATTAGCTTAAACTTCTACTGATATTAAACTACATCTCACAGCAGTGAATGTCTGCAAGTACAAAAGCTATCATTTTTAAATACTGCCTGACTCATATGTATTTTATATACCAGATAAATTGTTCTTTATATCCATAAGCAGTCGAAGGGATGTTGTTATCCAGTTAAGAGATCCGCTCTATGTGATTTTGTCACTGTCAGAGTCACTTGAGAACTGTTAGCAAAGACATTTGCATACACACACGGTACTTTCCATTTTAAAATACTAGAGATACTAAATCCACCTTCTCCCACCAGAGGATGCCGCAACAGTTTAGAGATCTTTGTTACAATGTCATACATTCAGAACACCAGTGAGACCACTTAACTCAGCTTTGGCATATGTATTTCAAAATAGGTATACAAAATTTGAAAAAGCTTCAGAACAAATTGCAAAATTAATTAAGGAAATATTTTGCCTCATGATAAACACTTTCAGAAACCTAATTTAGTAAGTAAAATAAACAGATTGCTTATATTCAGTTATAAATATCTACTTAAGTTTCAATAGTAGAATGCTCTCTGAACTGACAAAGTCAAAATGATATCTGATAGCCATAAACAGAAGCCTGGCCACCGTGGATTGGAAATTACTGGAGAATATTAATTATTATTTTATAACTCCAGCTGTATTTAATAATTTATCTATGTAACAGAGTTGAACAACTTTTAAAAATAAGTTTATCACTTTTCATTAGTATAACTTCAAAACAATTAATTTTTAAAAATTTTTCATAAACAACAGAGAGTTCAAAACAAAAGGCTGTTATAAAACAGAACAATCACATTTGTTCCAAAAATTTTGAAATATTCTTAGAACTTGACTGAAGATTTATAAACACTGAATTTTGCTTATTTCAGTTCTGATGAATCTATATCTAATACATATACATAAATGTATATATTTTCTCACAAGGAAAAAAAAAAAGCGCACTGTTCAAAAATTCCCAAGCAATGATAACCACGACCACCCAGAATGAAAACACATGGTGCTTTATGGTGATGAGCATCTGAAAAAAACATTCAGAAGCAAAGGTTATGTTTTCTTTCCTACAAGCTAGGCAGAAACAAAACTAAAAGTCAGCTCAGAAATGAGTTCCCTGGCTGAGCCATGCCCCTGAACTCTTCGGTGCTTACAACACAGAGGAGAATTCTCCATAGACAGAAACATCTGAGCATACTCAAGCATGCCTTACACCTCATGGCTACCCTCCAGAGCTACAAGGCTTTGTCTGTCAGATCAAAACCGTGAGTCTGATCGACAGGCTTATGAAGTATTCTACCTAAATGTGTTCAAAATCTATTAAAGTAGTCTGGCTTTATCTCTCACAATTGCTACAGAATTCATGGAGAAAGAAGACGAAGTGCTGGTGAGAAGGAATTGTCTTGGATGACCTATACTTCTAACAGCAAAAGGTAACGCTCTGCCTGGACCTGTGCCTCCTGAAGATGAAAACATTGTTCCAGTATTAATAGTCAGTCATTCACTTCAGTCTAGCTAACCAAGTTGGAATAGCCATAAAGTTTTCAGAAAGACTTAAACGCAGGCTCTAGATGTCCTCCAAGCATTCCAGGTATCTTACCTGAAATTCTATTTCATGCAAAATCCCTTCAGCATTATCTTATCTTTTATTTGAATTTTGTGCATTGCTATAAATTGTACCAGAGATCTGCCCACGTTTTACACATAGAACGGTCTGTAAAGCTTCACAAAGGAGCCAATTTCCAGTGTCGGTAGATACAACAAACCAGATCTCAGTATTGGTCACCCCAAGGCTTCCAAAATTACATTTCATGTCTCCAAGAGTGTTGATGTAAAACTACCATCATACTCTTTTTTTCCTCACCTTTGTTGCTGGAATTCACATACTTGATATTGTCTCTATAATCAGAACAACTGGAAACCATTTTTTCCCAAGTGAATGGTGAGAATCTCACATTCCCACGCTTCCACTTGAGGAAGCTCAAAACAAAATCCCAAAATGCCACCAAAACTTCAGTATTCCAAGAAGACTGGTCACCTCCATGTTTGCAGTATCATGACTACACAGTGTTAAACAGATATTGGTCTCCACAGTGTAGAGAGATGCCTTTTTTATATTCAGAGCAGAATAAAAATTTCCAAGGTTTGAACATTTGTGTCTGTCCTGTCCTTGAGGTCATTAAGGGAGCAGATTAATATAAATTTAAAAATTATCAGCATTATCAGAGATGTTTTCTAAGATATTCTAATACTGTAAATAACAATATTTTTTTTCATTTATGCTGCATTAGCACCAGCAGATGATGTAATCCTTCCTTCTTCTCCAAATGCCTGCACTGAGGTCATTACAATTTCTTTAAACTATGACTTCATTCTGGTTTCCTTCCTTGGAGGACTGCATGGAGACTACCAATCTATCCCATGTTAGAAAGCAACACAAAACAAACATTAACTTCGTGCTATCAATCTTTCAAGAGTCAGAGATGTAACAAAGCTAAGATTCCAGCAATCTTAATTATGTTTCCTAATATTTACATGTTCATATATATATATAAAAGATCACACTACAATCTTCAGCTGTATGCATTTCACTTGCTCTTTCTTAGAATCCTAAACTTCAGTATCACGACCATACATCGTTCCACACAAGTGAAACATCTTGAATCCATCAAGCGCACTTCTACACACAGGATATGCTATTCAAACAGAAGATGCTATTTGGACTGTAGCTTCACTTTTTGGAACTTCAAAGCACTTCTAAAAAAGCTGACAAACGTGTATGTAAATTCCATTTCTGCATCTTTGTGCCAAAACAAAATAGAACTGCCTACCAGTTCTATTGTAAAACTTCTATTTTGAAGTTTCTGCCTAGCCCAGCCCACACCTCTACTACCAATGACAGCAAGACTGCCACACTGGGCATCTTGCCAGTACTACGTGCTGACCTGTGCAGGCAAAAACATGCTAGTATAGCTTTCATACTATCCCTGTGGATTAGACACAAATTTCTGTGGGTATGACTAAAGCTGAAGGGTAACTGTAACATGATAACAAGGAAATAACATAATGACATATAAAGCAGGAGCCATAGATATAAAGATTTTTAAAAAGTTATTTTTTAAAAAAATAATTATGTTTCAAATTCCCCTCTGTTTGTCATATAATCAAGTATCTGTGGAGGCCAAACTCTTTTCAGTGGTACCCAGGGACAGGACAACAGGCAACGGTCACAAGTGGAAACACAGGAAGCTTCTTCTGAACATCAGGAAAACTTCTATGCTATAAGGGCAACAAAGCACTGTAACAGGCTGTCCAGAGACGTTGTAGAATCTTCTTCTCTGCCAATATTCAAAACTCACCTGCACATGATCCTATGCAACCTGCTGTAGGTGAATCTCTTTTAGAAAAGCTGTTGGACTAGACGATCTTCAGAGATCCCTTCCAAGCCCTATCATTCTATGACTCTGTTATTAAAAACTCTTAATGGCTTAGGTTGATCACTGCTTTATAATCTCTCAATTTTCTCATTTTACAGGCCTCATCCATCTCTGCCAATATTGTCACATACCATTCCCGACACCAACACTGCAGGCAGAGCAAAAAAGAAGCCCTAAGGTAATCAATTGTGATGTGAAATCAAACTCTGCTTCTATTTGTAGCTGTGTAGGAGAAGAATATAGCTCACTTTTGGTCTTTAGCCTTTAATTCCTGTAAATATCCCTGATTTTCTTAAAAATCCTCATGCAGAAAAACCAGTAAATTATCAACACATTACTTACAATAAATGGCCCTTTGCACCTTTGGTAGGGTTGTTATCCCTGTATTTTTGGAAGCCACGTGTAAGCTGCTCTGTGGGTTCAGGTTTGGGGGGTGCTCCCTTTGCTGGTTGTTTAGGAGTGTGAGGCAGGGAGGCTGACTACAGACCAGAGTTTCTAAAATACTCTGAAAGCTTCAGCTTCCACTGAAGACAGACTACAGCCATCACCTCATCTCAAAAAAACAAATGTGTGTATATATATGTACACATACACGTATTTCACTTTTATTTCACCCTTAACTAAAAGTGCTGCTACCACCACTGCAGAGGTACTATAAATGTCAAACACACAGACAGATTCAAAGAATATTAATCATATTGTCACTAAGAGATGTGCAGATCCACTGGTACAAAGTGCTAAAAGCCTTGCATTCATGCATAAAATCACTTGGTTTTCATTACTTCCTACAGTCAGAAATCAAAACTCAGGGTTTGATAAGATTACTGTTTTCACTAGTCTTTAGATTCTTGTGTCCTAGTGAAATGGAGACCTGACTGAAAACTACTTTCTCTCAAATTGTTAAGGATTTGTCATAAAATATTCCCATGAAAATGCAAAGTAAGGCTCTAAGATTCAAGACAACCTGTTGCTGATGTTCTCAAAAAGTCTGCTTCTGAACTGCCTGAATGGTAAGTTCTGCTTTTGTAGCCTCCTGGCTGGCAAGCAAGGAAGTCCACAGCTTAGAAGGCTAACTGTGGCCATTGATACCATTGCTTTGTTCATCAGCATCTGCTGCAAATAAACCTCAACAGGTTTTCAGCCAACTGGTCGATTTAATCGACCAGTTACACAAAGTGACACCTGTTCACCTTAACAACACAGCCTGCCCCAGCTCTCCACACTTCACTTAAATAACACATGAAATATAGGGGTGTGTGCACATACAGTGTGCACAGTGGAACTTCAACCATGGGATGGCCATACAAATAATGAAACAAGAATTATGGTTAAGTTAGTTAAAGGGACTGTCAGCTCAGTGGTAGATGCTATCACACACATTATTCACTGTTGTATCATCACAGCATAAAAGGATTAGCTCAACTCTGCATTAGGACTTGAAAATGACAGCTTACTTCTTTCCACCCTTTGTACACTCCTCATAAATGTTATTTTTAGATGACATTGATATTTACATTGGGTTTGACCACAAGCCTCTACCTTGCTGGCAATTATTCAAAAATAAAATCAAGATATTTAAATTGTGGTGGACTGTACTGCAAAAATGAAGTACTTCAAAACAGAACCATCTTTTACAATTCTAAGACAGATTTCTGGCTAATGTTCTTCTGAAAACTTTACAAAACCAGAAGGCCACTCTCTGTACTTAGCCTGCGAAAGTCTGGTCATAAGCTAAGACCCCGCACAGACTACATCTGACCACGGTCTCACAAACTCAGAAATCTGGTCACACAAAACTTGGAACTGTTGATGCATTGTTAACCTGTGACCTTGTGAGAATTCCTTAAGATGCAATCTTTAGTTAGACTACACACTTATCCACAAGTCCCTTGCCGAATTTACTACACTGACCACTGCAAAAACAATTTTGTCTATAACTTGACTTTACATCTATGAGACAAAATCAGAACATCAAAATGGTCTTAGAAAATTGTGGGTATTATCAGAAGAACTATTATTTCTGAAATATAAAATATAAATTCAAATCTGCTAATTTCCCTGATCACACACACATTTCACACATTTTCCTCAAATTTTAAACAAAGTAGAATATAAATTATATATAAAACTAGATATAGAATTTCTAAATTGATTTTTAAAAGCTTTGCTTGAAGAAGGAAGATTTCTATGTTTGATTATTAACAGAACCTTTTGAGAAGTATGCTTGGAGGCTATAACTAAACCAAGAAGACCAGGAAGCAAGTCTATGGCCAACTATTTCCTGAAATATACGTAGAGGATGACAGGTGTAGATGAATATTAATAAAATATTATTACAGAAATTTAATTCTTCATGAGCTCATGAAGCATTTTACAGGGGAATTTCATGGCGACAGATGACCTCTGTGTTCTTTATCCATCTGTATTCAAAAGCTTTAACATGGACAGCAATGATAAGGGCTCAGGAAGATTTCTCTACCTTAAAGAGGCCATTATGCATGTAAAAGAAGTAAGAGGTATGTGAAAGTTTTGCTTTGTACTACATGGGTGAGCAACATCAGCAGACTTGAAAAATGCTCCACACCTGTGCAAAATCTATTTATCCATACCATTATTCTTCTTCATGAATTCAACAGTTATGACTGGTTTATCACTCACCACTTCAGGAGGTAACTGAAAAGCTGGCCACCGGGAATGAAGACTGGGCATCAGTGTAGTTAGATCCTTGAAAATAAAAGTTTTAATAGAGTTCTGGTAGCAGATCTGATGGGCTTCTCAGTTTCAAATGTTGTATCACATGTGACATTTCTCAGATGTCTCACGGAATGTCTGAGAGATATATTTCAGCACTGACATTCAGAATATTTCAGATTAATCTTGCTCTTCATGGTAAGATTACAGAATATAGGAAGGACCTTCTTAAGACCCACCTTTGCAAATGAAAAAGTAAAAAAAAGGTGTCTTGGGGTGACTTTATGATGTGCATCCCCCATCGCTGCTCTATTGCCTAGAAATTAACTTTGTGCCTTTTCTGTGACTTTAAACTGAGCCTGAGAGGGCAAAGACGAAAAAAAACCGAGCAAACTCTTTCAAAACAGTTGTTTCAAGGACACAGATACACTCCTCTGCTTTCTGCTCTGGCAGCAAGGGGAGAGGAAACATCCTTGGTGCTATTCAGTCAGCTGTTTGGCTCCTTTTTTTCCCCGCAGGAGATGGAAAGTTGAACTTTGTTTTCTTGGGACTTTGATTTTTCCCTTCTTCTCTTCTGGACTGTTTCAGCATCAGAACACATCAGTAGAATTTTTCCCCGAGGCCCGGAGGTGGGCCCACACCAACCCAGCTCCGAGGAGGAGAGAGACCACACCTACAGAAGGACTCTGAAATCTTCCCAGGTTTCTCTCCACAGAGAGAGATTTCATTATTGACTATTATTATCCTTTTCCTGTGTGTTTGTTAAATTCATAGTTTTTTATCTCTTTCACTTTCCTTCAAGGAAAATTTCTTTTTTTTTTTCCCCGAACCTGGTGGGTGAGGGGTGGTTGTAACCTACCTTCTATCAGAGGATATTTTCCTCCAAATTTGGCCAAACCAGCCAAGATAATTTATTGGCGCCCAACATGCGGCTCAAAGGAAAGTGAAAAACCCTGTACTAATTACACTTTGGTTTGAATTTCATTACTTTGTGTTGGGGTAAAGCAGCCACCCTGTTGGTTGAGTTCATAATGTCTCTCTGGCTTGATGAACTAATGTTTTCCTGGTCCCTAGGCTTGTTTGAGGCATTAATGACTTCCTGGTCCCTAGGCCTGTTTGCCTATCCACAGATTGCTCCAATCTTGTCTCTGATACATAACTTTTGCCGAGCAGGAGCACAAATCCGGATTTCTATTTTGCTGCACTTGGTGATAATGATTTATAAGAAGTTAACAGAGGTACAGGCAGTTGTTCAAAGTGTGTATGATAGGTGGTTTCTCCATCCTAACCCCAGTCCTAGCTTCAGTAGCCTGTTTTGGGGGCTTATTGGTAATTTCGCTCAGTTTGTTAGAAGTGGAGACAGGGTTTCCCAGACTTTCATCTCCCTGCCCTTTAAATTTAATACCTTACCTTTTGAGAATGTTCAGTTTCCTCTGGATGTTACAGAGACCGCCCTCCTGGTATTTAATCTGGTAATCTTCCTCAATGTAGTTTGCAGTTTGTCTAGAATGAGGACTCAGATTTCCAGGGCGACTGATGAGACACCTGACCCAGATGTGGAAAATCCTGAGTGGTGTGGGGAATGGGAGGATATGGGCCAAACCCTGAAGAAATTCTCTGACCCAATAGCCAACCAGCACAAAAGGTAAATAAACCCTGCTGAAGCTACAGGAGATTTCAAGATGAAATTCTGCATCTCCTGAGCAGCACCAGTGGCAGACTCTCCGGACATTGTTGTGATAGAACAGTTAAAACTGAAACTAGAAAAACTCTTACATCAATTTGAGTTCTCTGTGGTCAGAGCTGGCTTTTTAAATTAGGTCTTAGTTTCATTTGTCCAGCCATGGCACTGAAAAAACAAACTCAAACTTTACAATTAACAAGTGAGAAACCAAAGACAGTCGTTCAAAAGTCTTCAGGTATTACTATTACAGACACTTGCAGAAATAGAATACAAAAATCCTCATCTATAACCAAAGAAAAGAAGTTTTACTTAAAGTATTTCCTTGTGGTTTAAAGGCTTAACATATTTTCCTGTGGTTTAAAGGCTTAAACATAAATGTTTACAGGTATAATTGACATACGAGATAGAAAGAGCCATGGAACATTAAGCAAATACAGAAATTCTTACAAGTAGAAAGGAAACTACAACTTGCTTCATGTGGTCGTATTAGTTGTATATTGCAAGCAGGGCATTTTTAGTAAGTCCACAGAGTGAGCAAGGTCACATCTTAACCATCTGAGCACTGCCCTTTAATGATACCTTTACAGATTAGAAACACACCTACTCTAGTGTTTACTGTGAAATACCTACATTTTTTGGCAATTTTTACAACACATATAGTTCATATCACAGAATACTGTAATTTTGTCAGTAGCAATGTTACCAGGAAATTACTTTAGCATAGTCTTTTCTGCACACTTACAGTCTGACCTTCCTAGCCTATCATCCATTCCAAACAGAAGGAAGAGAAGGGACCCAGCACTTCCAGGCGCCAGTTCCTACTCAAGAGAGATGATTTCAACATCAGGCAGGTCTGCAGACAAAGATGTAACTTCATCAGCCTTTTAGCAGTTTTAAGGCAAGACCCATTCCTAAACAGTACATACCAGTCTACTTCCAACACAGTTTCATCACCATATTCACAGGTTATTTCAAAGACTACCAATTTCCTCCTGTTTCAGTGATGAGCTTTTGTGATGAGCTAGGCTGCCCCTCTCAGAAAAGCAACGTCTGAATGCAGTCCTCTGGTTACTCCTGGTGCCATTTGTCTTGTTGAAAGACTGTTTCTCCAGGAAATGCTTTCACAAAACTTCTGTTGAGATATTGATGTGTTGGGCACCTTACTGAAACAGTTAATAATTCTAGACCTCCACATTTACCTCAAGGAAGAAGGGTGGAATATGAACACAAAATCCAGTAAAGCAAAAACTGGGCCTTGGAGGAGGCAGTGGAGGGGGCGCAATTAACCTTTACTATATTCTTCCAATTTGGAGAGGTTTTTCTCTTTAAAACAGGTCATGTATAAAGGTGTCACTTGAGCACTACTTCAGTATCTATAATGATGAATTTTAAATGTATTATTTTCTCACAATAAGTTGTAACAAGGATGCCACATATTCTACTGGCATTTCTTAAATGCTTATCATCAGAAAATAAAAAAAGTTCTTTTAACATGGCAATTTGTTCCTAAAGTACTACGGCTGTTCAAGCACAGGTATGTCACAGTTCAAAGACAAATACATAAAATAATTACATGCGATTTTGAATGCTTTAAATGGACACATTAAGACAAATGCAGAGAAAGGAATTAACTGCAAAGGGCTATTTCTTTTACTTTTTTCTAATAATAGTGTTTAGAAGGTAGACAATTTAATATAAGACAGTATATTTATATTTATATAAATGGTTGCTTCACTGGAGATTAAAATTATTTTAAAATTACAGTATCAGTTTTTTATGTAATATAAATGCATCACTTTTCTCTCACACTTTGTAAAATGTATAAATACAAGAAAATAATGTAGACATTATTTATATTTGGATACAGGCGCCATTAAAGGATGCAGATACAAGTGGTCATTTCTAAAATATGCTCAGGTAGAAGGAAAAAATTATTTCAAAATTGAGGTTGATAGATTATGAATTAGGGGACTCATCTCAGTTCTTGAATTAATGCGTTTTTCTCTGCTTCATTAGGATCTCTCCGCTGATGAGGAATCATCAGCACCTGGTCAGAGGTGATGGAAGCGTTAACCATTCTGCTGAGTAATATAACAATAATTTATAATAATGTAGGGACAGGATTTCTTATGTGTAGTCATGGCATTTTTTTTTCAAATGCTAGTGCTAAAGCTGGCATTCCCCTATATTCCTTTATTAAAGATAGCCCATAAACTACTAGGAGGTTAAATCTGAAATAGCTCATTTAGATACCTATTAAACTCGTTCTAAAAGGAAATTTTAAATTAGTGTTATAAATTTTAAAGAGGAGCGAATTTTCTTTTTCAATAATCTGTTGAGATTTTTTTCTCCTCATCTACTTTAACATTAACCTTCTCAAAAATACCCCCTGAAATCTCATTGTTGTCTATAATTTCAAATTAACGTTTAGCTAACTTGAAGACACAATAAATTACATAAATTTTGGAGACACGTGAATGTTGTATTCTAATTAACAGACAGTGTGTGCGATATAGTTTAAAATTGTAGAAGAATGGGCGAAGAGTAAGGAACAGGACCAGCTTTTTTTTTAAATGTGTCACAAAAATGTATTTTCTATTTGCCACAGGTTTCAGCTTTTTGTTCTCTTTCACAAAGGAGCAATGTTATTTTAAGCTGTGAATATCATCACTTTATTAGTAGATAATGATTAGATGTTGGTACCAGTGTTACCAGTCACAAGACTAAGTAAGAAGAAATCACAAAAATAATGAAGCAAGACTTTAAAAAACCCCAGAACAACAGAAAACAAACAAACAAACAAATAAACCTAAAAAGCCACAGCTCTCATTTTTACAATAGCAGTTATTACTACTCAGTTTTTAAAGAAAAATCTTTGCAGCATCATCTGTTTCATACTGCATTCCCTCATTTCTAGATTAGTCATTCTTTGCAATTTTCAGGATCCACATGGGTAATCAAGCAAAGCTTCTTTTCAGCTGATATTTCAAACAAGTCTCAAGCCTTAGTCCATGAAATTTGTCAAAAGTATGCATGCATGCAACCTGTCACTGTCCCTACTTATCACAAAAATCACAAATACAAACCAGCTAATTTATCAAGCTTGTAATGCTTTCACAAACTGTCTTTTTTCCAAATTATGTCATTCTGAAGAGTTTTCTGTTTATGTTATCAAAGTCAAGGTCTGAAAGAATGCTGAATTCACAGGATGCATGCTCTTTCCTACAGCATTTAACAGACAGCACATTCCACAGATCTGCATCCCAAAAGGATGGAGGACAAAGAGATCAGGAAAGGATATATTGCCAAACATCCACTCCCATCTGACTATTCAACAACTTGCTCTCAGAAATGTTGTACCAGTCCCCAAGTATTTTTCATCCTGCTTATTCTGTACCTATAAATTATTTTGCAAACAATAAATATCCTTGTCTACAAAAAAAAAAAGATAAAAAAATCAAAGTAATTTTTCACATAGTTGGTAGCAGTTTTAACTACAAAAATTTTAGTGTGCAAAGCCTACAATGTTCCTGAGCCATAAACTTAGTAGTGTTTCCACTGCATAGCTGGAGATAGATCTTGATGAAAATTAAAAGGTGCATAAAAACAACAAGGAAAGGAAAACACATATATCAAAAAAACAAGATGTCATGTCACCTTAGGACTTGTTCCATATACTGCCCTAAATTAACGCCAGCGTTTTGATTAAGGACTGGGTTTGACAAGCCCATGGTGACATTCAGACCTTAAGAACTGCAGCAGAGTACTCACACAGAACAGAGACTAGACTTCTACAAAATGCAGACAGTTAAGAGAAATGAAGAGTTTGCTTTTGGCAGACTAGTATCCTTAAGATGTACATTCTTGTTTCAATTTTTGCTTGAGTTTGAGTTGTTCTCTAACCTGACTGGGACAAATCCTTTGGCACACTGTAACCTTTAATGCTCACCAGGAACTAAGGCAATTGTGGAAGGCAGCAGTGTGCTGGGAACCTCTCTATCAATAGCTCAGATTCAGCAAACTGCCTTTACAAATGAAATGCAAATTTCCTTTGCATCTGAAGGGCAAAGAAGTTTAATTAAGAATGCAGTCATCCCTGCCTAAAGGAAATACTTTTTAAATTTTTTTTCTTTTTTTTTTTATTAGTGGGTGATTTATGACTCTGCTACCTTATGCTAGAGAAAGCAAAACAGTCACACCTTACCATTGCCAGTAAGCACTTTGCCACACCACTTCTGATTAACTACTGATCTGAATGGGACAAGGTGGGTTTAATAGGAGGAAAGTTAAAGAAATGTTGGATTGAGAAGGACTTTGGCATGAAATGGAGTACCTGATGAATTTCTGAAGAAAAAATAAAAAAGTGGGATGAGCCTGAAAAGAATATTGTTACTATAGAAATGATTCAGAGTCCTATCCATATTGCTTTAAAGTGCCTAACCTAACCAAAAAGTTGTTTCGGAAAATACTCACGTTCACTTATGTTCCCAGAACTTATCGATTCTTAGTAAAAATTTTTGGCCTGTGAAAATAAAATTTTGATCCCTTTAATATTTTTAATTTTTTTTTTTTTTTTTGGTCTCATATATGTACCCCAAGCCTATTCTGGTTTATCCAATTGCTTGTATGGGATATTAATTGCAGTGTGTAAGGTAGGTTGTTACAGAACTTACGTTGGATGTTAAATTCCACTCAGATCTTCAAAAGTCAGGCTTCCTCAGAGCTCGGATCCAACCCCAGAGTAAAAGACACTTTTACACTGCTTTTTTGTGTTTTTATTGTGCACATGGGTGTTATAAACGATCTACCAAAAATAATAAAAAAAAAAAAATCTGTGCTCAATTTAACTTATGCGTCCATTTTCAATAAATGACACACATGCAGGAGTGGACAAGTGGAACCCCTGTCAAAATATTGCAACAAATGGTTAATTACAGGAGGTAGGAAAACACAATATGTATTATTACTTCTCTGCTGCGTTCTTAACTTTCTGACTCCTGCTTGTACTGGCTTGCCCCCCTTTTGCCAATGGAGATTACATGGTCTGTTAATTTGAAGAGCAACACACAGTACACCTTACATGCCACAGAAGGCTAGAGCATGTGAACTGTTTTTCTACTATCAGCAGTTAAGTACTAGCTGTGCTTCATATATTAAGAACTTTTAATCGAGTACTAAATTGAAAAATCAAAGAGTAACACAAGTCAGTCTATTTTATAGGCCCAGTTCAGTAGATTACACAGAAGGTCCATTCAGACTTTTTCTCACACTTTATTGCTAGCAGAAATCTGAGGAAACGGTTCTGATTTGAATCATTAATTTTGCCAGCTTTTATCAATCGCTTGCGCTTTTTTTATTTTGCCAAAAAATTTCTTTTAGAACACTATTAAGTTCCTCACATCCTCACATTTATTTGTCTTTTATGAAAGCCATTTTGCATACATAACTTATTGTAAGTGGAATACCACTATTTCCCACATAACTTCTTTCAGTTCATGTTTTTTACAATGATCTAATGTGAACCATGCATTCTTCAACCTGTGTCAATGATTAAACCAAGTCCTTTTTCTCTACATTTTTTTCCATGATGCTATGCTTCCTGTTGTCAGTTCTGCTACAGCCCTGAAAGAATATTTATACCAATTAGGCAAACAAATGGAGAGGCTGATACATTCCTAGCCAAGACTCTCCATGGTACTTCAGCTGGCCCCCAGGCATAATTTCACAGTGTTTCTCCTACCTATTGACACCTTTGAAATTAATCTTCTGGAGCAGGATTAATTACGTTGCATGGGTTTGCTCACCACGTGGGCAATCTCACTTCGTGATGAAAAACAGCACGTTAGCTATGTAATCAAAAGGTAGCTGTATGGATCCCAAGGGATAACGAAATTTTAGCATTTGATTTGACTGAACCATACATTCATCACCATAAGAGATATTTGTCCAGCCAGCGTGAAGTTGCTATTCCACATAAATCCAAAACATGGTCATCAGCTATAGCCAGGCTTTTCAGAGACTTAACAGAGCTAGCTTACTCAAGGGAAAAAACTCAGGGAACTACACGTTCATTCATATCAGGTGACATATTATTAAGAAATGGCTCTTCAGTCAGTAACACTGAACTACCCAGTAGCTGACCTTGCTGCAATTTATTGCGCCCTGCAAAGCACTGGAAAAGCCTGATAATTATGTATCAAACTGACTGTGACTTGTCTTTGCCAATCTTCTCTTGTCCTTTACTTCCTGCCAGAGTTACCTGACTTGCTAATGAAGAGAAAAATACATTCATACATCTGTCATACCTATTTCCACATTTAAAGGCTCCCAATTACCTTTTGGTGCTTCCTACCAGGTTTAAAATCTCTAAGACATGGTCTGCACACCATGTTTTCATGAATTGCTACTGTCCTTGGAATTTCTTTCCCTCTGGTATAAATAAGTTCCCACCATGGTCAGTAATCTTAGCTCAGTCACACACTCAGCCCATGGAATCTGGTTTCTGCCAGAGTAAAATGCAGTTACACAGCTATAACTGCCCATACCACTGCTAAAGTAGGCAACAAACTACTTCTGCTATTACTGACCTGGTGTAAGACACACCTCAGGAAAACAGTAATAGTCTTCTCCTGAGGTTGAAAAATTAATATAACCATCAACACAGCTATCCATGTGTGTAAAGGGACTGATGAAGTGGTCAGTCTCCTGAAGATAGTATCAAAACTGATTCCTTCTGCTTGGAGAGTGATCCTCTCAGACAGGGGAGAGGGGAAGGAAAGGGAGGAAAAGGAAGAAGTCCTCCTGTGCTTAATTCTAATATAAGTATTTTTTTAATAAAAGGAATTTGAAATATCAGGATTATCTTGACCAATAACTGCTTACCCACTGTTCAAGTCATAGCAAGTGGCTCTGAAGAAGAATGTAACACTTCACTTTTGCCCAGAGCAAAGTAGTCAAAAGGCTAGGCTCTTCAGACAGACCTTTAAGAATAATGTTTTTGATAATATAATTTTAACAGGTTAAAACATGACTTTAAATAAGCATGACAACTGAGTACTTTTCAGAATATAGACATAGCAATTTTTTTTAAAATTACTGAATTTGATTTGAGACTTCAAAGTCAGTGTGAGTCAAGAACCTTTCGCTTCTGAGGAACTAAGACAACAGGCAAAACGTATTCATGATTATAGCTCATGCCAAGTAACTTCAAAAATTTCAGAATTTTTTTTTTCCCCATCTGAAAAAGACCAAAATCAAACATGCTTATTTGAAATTTAAAAACAGCAACTGAGACCTGGATAACTAGCCAGATTTGGGTTCCTGTGATACTTGCAAAGCAGCTCAGTGCCCTCTCCATCAGAGTGCAGCCACCCAAGCTGCCATGGGGTAACAGATTTAGAGTGGTTGATCATGAAGATGCCACAAGTTAATCTATATGCGCTAAATTCAGAAGGCACATACGGTATATGTGCCTTCTTAATTTAGCGCATATAGATTATAGGTATGTCCTAGGATTACCACATACTGAAGAAACTAAAAGAGATACTTTCAGAAAACAATCCACGTGTTATAGAAAGTGCATAAACCTGCACGCCTCTTACAGAATTGGGGCCCTAAAAATTTTTCTCCTGTTTGAGACTTAACCAAAATGAATGACCTTTCCATCACAGCTTCCTTCTTCAGCAACAGAAAAACATACCATATGACTTTGCAATAGCAATTATAAGTGACAGCTTACAAATGAAGCGCAGGAGAAAGATTCGAACTCCTTGCTGCACACATCTTTGTCATCTCTCTGGCTACTCTGTAATGGGTGCTCTTTTTATTACTGTGAAACAAGAGAACCATCCTGGATGTGGAAAACCCTCAAAACAAAAGTCTCAGTAAAGTAAAATTTTAAAATTTATATAAAATGTTTTGACAGAGAGACACTAGGTAACAATTGAAAATGTGTTAGATAGGAACCTCTGACCAACTCATTTTTATGAACAACACGTAAATGAAGATGTATTTTGTTTAAATTTCGAGATCTTATACACAAAGCAATCTCATCTCCTTATAATCAAGGTTAGGCTCTTATATCAACCTTTTAATAAGAGTGGAAAATCCATTTGAACAAAGAAAACTTATCACAGAATCACATTTAATGGCCTTATACAGAACAGGATACTAATAATCACTTTTAGAAATTTATTTTTTACTGTGCAATGAAGAAGAGAGTATCTATGTTATGTTATACATCATGATGCATATGAGAGCGTCTATTAAATCAATGACTTCAATTCTTTGTGAAATACATTTTCTCTCTAAAAATGTAAGTGCACACACTTCTTGGGGCTTAACTTAATCAGTACTTGATCTAAACATCTCTGAATTGCAACCAGAAGGTTGATAAAAAAAGCAAATCGAAGTGATGTCTTAAGTCATGTATTCATAATAAGCAGAAAGAGAGTAAATATAAGAATAGAATAATTACAAAAAACCCAACCCTTTCCTATGCCCTCTTGTCCACCACCATTTTTAGAGTGTCCCATTATCCTATTATCTAGGCTCTACCTAAATTTTTGACATTTTACTGGTAGGAAATTGAAGTGTAGTGTACATTATACATGTATAAATGCAGAGGCAAGCAGTATATTTTTCTGAAAACTGAAAATACCCTTTCACTGAGGACTGGGAGTGGTAACACCCTTTTACTGACGTCAGTAAAAAGGGAGAGTTAAATCATTAACAGACGTTAAAAATCAATTTGGCTACTTCTGGCAGGTGAAGTCAGATATTTTATTATTAAAATGATAAATCTTTTGGCTCTTTCTTTCAATAAATTGATTTTATGAAATAAGGAGTGATAAGAGAATTTTATGAAGTATAAACAGTATATATTATAAATAATAACACATGGCCTTAGAGCAAATGCTCTTGTGATTGATCACAGCAGCTAAATCCCTCGAGTGGCTTACAGCATAGTCACACTGGGATAATCTATTGTACGGCTCATATGCTAACTAGATAACTGCCTAGTGTGGAAAATTTATAAAGTTAAGGCTAATGAAACCAGGATTTTTTGCTGGATTTATTTCTCACTGCAGAGATGATGTAAACTGAGAGCAGCAGATGGTATGTCTTCAAGGGAGCTAACCCTACCTAATTCAAAGATAATACTCTTGAAAAGCAAGGGATACCTCTGTTTTCACCTTCAGAATACAATCAGGAGAAATAAAATACAAGCCAGAAAGCACAGTTTGCCTGCACATGCCAGTTTGTACTTGTATCAGTACAGTTCCCAGAGGTGAACACTTCCACATTCCAGAGCACATGTACACAGTGGCTAGCATCAGACAAAACTGATTCAAAGCCACTCCACTAAGTGAATGGCCTCAACAAGAGTTACTGTTCTGGGGTCCCAAAACAGGTTGCACAGCCCATGTAATTCACGCAATGGTGCCAAAACACAATCCCAGATGCCCATATGGAAACGTCAATAAAAAGCAAACTTACAAGACCCTCCCAGCTATCACAGCAGTTATTTCTATGCAAACCTGTTATGGGAGCAACCTGGTTCCAACTCCCTTGGCTGAGTCAGCACTTTGTTTTCACTTTTCAACAGTGAGTTTATGGATCTTGACTCTGCTGACATTTGTTTCAGAGAGGAAAGGGAAAACCGGTCCATAAAGTTCCCACAGGCTGCAAAGCAAAACCAGGAATGCTTGTGAGAAAATTGAAAGCAGACTGCTGGGTGGACTCAACTGCCAGGGATCTTGGAGCTGGTAGGCCCTGCTCTTACCAGGTGTCACTACAAAAATTACTCTAAACATAGCTTGCTACTAGCTCACTAGTAGCTCACAGATAATCTGGTCTGAGGAAGTAGGAGGAAAGTGCCGACTTGGTATGCTAGCACACAAAACGACAGTGTGACCATGTTAATGTTCCATCATTAATAAGACTGCATGTCATCATGTAAGAACAAATTTTTCATTCGAGCAGTTCAAGATGTCCAGACGTATCTTATCCAGGAAGCATCACCTGTTCCCATACACAGAATACTGAAATAAGCTGCTCTCCCAGACAGACAATCTATGCTGCATTAATGGACAAATTGTGAATTTTGGATGGAGAAAACAATATTCTTTTCCTTTTCATATTCTAGCACATTACTATTTTCTTTTCTAACCCTTCCAGTTGTGGTGGTGCCAAATATGTTATGAGGTAATGTTTGCTCCAGACAAGTCTTCAATTCCAGTCATCTGTCAAAGGGAAAAGTCAAACAGTGGTGCTGCTTCCACACCTGGTCCTCGAACAAATCTATCGTACTGCATCTTCTTAGCACCTTACAAATGAATTATCATTTGCTTGCATTGGAAAAGCAATGGAGGAGATTACATTGAAAAGCCTCCCATCCATCTCTGCAGGAGACAGACTTGAACACAAACCTGAAGATATTAAAATAGCTCTTCTTTACCATTTTATCTAAGCCGAAGACATTCCTCATCAGGCTATCTTATGGCTGGCTGAACTCTCCATAGACAAATGTGGTCAACTGACAACACTACCCTTCTCTCACCTCTCCTAGTGTTTAGCTGGATAGTGACTTTCCACAGACATCTGGCAGTCTTTAACCAGTACTCCTTCCTCCCGCCACTCCACTCACATGATAATATTGTACAAATAATTCTATTTTCTTTCTATTTCATAGAATCTATTTCAAAGAATTCTATTTCGTTAGAATCACAGAATTACAGAATCGTAGAATAGTCTGGATAGGAAGGGATCTTTAGAAGTCATCTGGTCCATGGCCTCTGCAATGAGAAGGGATGTCTCCAACTAAACCAAGTTGCTCAACACCCCATCCAACCTGGCCTCGAACACTTCAAGAGACGAGGCATCTACAACTTCTCTGGGCAACTCGTTCAGTGTCTCACCACCATTGTTGTAAAAAAATCCTTCCTTATATCTAGTCTGAATCTACCCTCTTACAGATTAAAACCACCACCTCTAGTCCTATCACAGCAGACCCTGCTAAAAAGTCTGTCCCCATCTTTCTTACAGGATCCTTTTAGGTACTGGAAAGCTGCTGTAACATCTCCATGGAGCCTTCTCTTCTCAGGGCTGAACACCCCCAACTCTCTCAGTCTGTTTTCACAGGAGAGGTGCTCCACCACTCTGGCCATCTTCATGACGTCTCTCTAACAGATCCACATAGCTCTTGTGCTGAGAGCCCCAGAGCTGGATGCAGTATTCCAAGTGCAGTCTCACAATGGTGGAGTAGCAGGGGCAGAACCACTCCCTCGCCCTGCTGCCCACACTGCTTTGGATGTAGCTCAGGACACGTTTGGCTCTCTGGGCTTTGAGTGCAAATTGCTGAGTCGTGTCCAACCTCTTCTCCACCAGCACCGCCAGTCCTTCACAGTAAGGCTGTCCTCAATCCCTTCATTCCCTAGACAGCATTTGTTTCACATGCGGATCAGGAGGGCCTTTCAGGTTCTTCAGAAGTAGCAATGCAGAGCACATTCAGATCAAATTTGGGAAAATATAGTATAACAAGAACTGTCCCTATCTGCTATTATTTTAGCAGCCCTATCCCTCTGAGAATATATAATATACGAAAATTAAATTACCTCAATACACCTCTTTATAGATTACCTCTGAAATTTCCCGAAGAAGAAAATATCAGAATCACACATTGTTACTGCCAGACTGATTAAAAGCACTGCTTACTGGTTTTCAAATAAACCTGTATTTCCTTAGCCCATAAGTCTTCCATAAAAGTGACTTCTGGCCACCATCTTATTAAATAACGCTAAAATGAGTATACTTATAGAGTGCTCAACAACTTTGACACTTCAAAATTATGATTTAGTTTAACATTTTTAAATGGTTGATTTCTTTTATATCTCCCTCCAGCTAGAGGCAGGAAAACAAAACTTACTAAAGAAATATGCTTGTTTTGTTTGATAACCAAGCTTCATTCTTCATATCCTTCAGTATCAAGCTATTTTTCACGGACATAAAATCCATCTAAATTTGCACACCATATATGTATGCTTTCATAGAGAAAAAATTCTTAAGACTCACTCTGTCCTTATCAGAATTTTTAAACAGTCATACATACATACATAAGTATAAATTGCATATATATATATATATAGACACATTCCTTTAAAATGTGTTGCTAGGAGGGGTGTGCAGTTTGTCTTATTTACTTTACTTGAAAAAGGCCACTGTGCTAAATTCTGAACCAGTAAGGTCACAGAACATGCAGCACATGCTGCTCAGGAGTTAGACGCTGCCACCATACCATACATGGTGATTTTGGCATGTTGGCTCAGTCAACTCTTAAAAAAGCAAAGGCTGGTGGTGGTTTCCCCAGCTAACATTACAATAAATAGAAAACCTTTCCATGAAAAATGAAAGTAAGCATGCTTAAAGAATTACAGAAAAACTGACAAATCCAAATAATATATTCTCACAGTGGTTATATTCGCTTCGGGTCTAATCTAGCTACTACTGTTCAAATTGTTCAGTGCTTTTTAATTTCATGCAGCATAGTACCTAAAAACAGAAAAGTAATTGTGAAACACTGGAATCAAAGGTCTCAGTCTCCTTGAATGAAGTGATGATCTTACTAAATACTATTATCTCCTTGACTAGCTGATCTAAGCAGTGTCTCTATGCAATGCAGGATGGTTCCCAAGAACTAACGTGTGTAAACCTGCTTTTCTGCTTTCCCACCTACTTAAAATGGCATCACATACCTTACAGGGTCGAAATATGCATCTTTGGCTAATTGCCCGCATTCTGGAATGTGTACTTCACTAGTTTTATCTAATTTATCCCTTTGTGGTTAAATTTATCTCCTGCTGATACAGACACCATACAGAATTCCTTATATGATCACATACTTAATATCTGGGCAATAAACATGTGGTTTTTAGCCACATGTGGTATATAAACAACTCTCTTGCAGTGCTACCAGCTAATTCACACGAGCAGCAGCAGACCTTCACTAACATGAGGACTACTATGTAATTCAGCTTCCAGATAGAGTGAAAGAAACCCCAGGGTCTAGCAGGGTGCTAGTCCCAGTGCTGTCCCAGGACAGGATCTTTGAGGAGTCACACACTCCCCTGCCTCTCAGCTCTGCTGACCAAAGTTTCTGGGATGTGTTTGTTGCCCACAGCTACAAGAAGAGCTTACCATATAACCCTGAAGTAGTGAAGCTGCCACTACCATCTCCCAGTTTAAATATTCTTATTGTAAAGAAATCCCATCTCTTGTACAATATCAAAATATCGCACCTTCTGTAAGGGGTAGATAGTATTGTTTTTGAGCAACATATGTAATAAAAAAGTAAGTAATCTTGGGTGAATATCTTGCATAGCTGATGTTTTTATTTCAATGGAAGTCTCTGCCTAGCTGCAGATCCTTTGGGAAATATTCTATTGTGGAGATAAACCAGAAGGTGAGATAAAAATAATTAGTTAGGAACCATTTTGGTTCCTAACTATAGAGTCCCATTTTCACTATATGCAGCAATTGTCTACAAAAGCATGTTGGACTATGACTAATACTAATATAGTTTTCACTTACTTTGCCTCAGATACATAAAAAAGATCAAAATCAAACACAAAACAGACACTCATCAAATCATAACAATTTGCTTGTATTTTTTTGCCTATTTTTTTTCTGTCCCTCTAGATTCTCTGCATTTATTACTCACCTATATGCCATTCTATTGTACCTATTACCCTCTACTATCACATTTTCTCATCACTGCTCTCTTCATGTATAGGCATATATCTGTGTTTCCCCTGCTGTTGCTGGCTTGCTGGTGACTTTGATCCACAATACGCTCCTCTTTTCTCTTCTAATCACAGGACTTCAGAAATAAACAAGCCACAAACTTCTAATTTGTAGCTCTCTTGGGCAGGACACTATTAAAAAACAAAAGAAAGCAAACAAAAAAAACCCTCCTCTAAACTTCTGTGAAATTGTGCCAGGATTTGGGGTGACAGTGGAGATATCAAGAACAGGAAAAGCTTCAGCAGAGAAAATAATGTCAACATTGCAGAATTTGAGTTTTCAAACAGTTGCCATGCACTGTTAATTTAAATACCATAGAATTCATATCTGGATAAATCAACGATAAATGTGGTTCTTCAGTGACCATTAATTTATTTCAGGTTATGATTATTAATCCAGTTGTCTTTAGATATTATTTATGTTCTAGATTCTAAAATAATAAGAAAACACTGAACAGTCCTTGAACAGGACTACGGCAGTTCCTGATGAAGACAACAAAAGTATTTTTTCACATATAAATGCATGCACTGCTAATTTGCTTTGACGAGAAAACAAAGGATTAATAGAAGATTCAAAATGGATTAATTTGCTGTTAGTATATCATCTGTCATGCTTCTCTTTATTGAACAAAATACAGTTACAGAGAACACAGATCTCATTATCCGAACCACTCTAAAGAAGCTGCAAAAGCCTGATTAACAGAATTAATTATGGTATGAAATTTTATTATCATACTAATCAAGACAGCAAGTGTCAAGAGCCTATGACAATGGATAATACAAAAGCTGAAAACAAGTAATTTACCAAGACAAATTACCTGCCATATAGAAGAGATCCACTTATGGGTACTTTTCCTTGGTAGGACTATGAGAACAGGGCTGGATAAAATCACATAGGTCACCAATTTCAGAAAAGAGACCAATTTCAGAAGGCTCCATCGCATGCTTACCACCCATGCACACACAACCAAACACCCCTGGAAATGACAGACACGTACCCTTTGTACAAAGTACCTAAAGGCACAAATTCATGCACTCCATGAGGAAAAACTGAACACATCACTGGCACTGCTACAACAAAGAATTTGTTAAACGGAACTTGCCAGATGATCTTGAGAAAAGGACAAGGATGATGACTGAAAAATCTGGCAAGTGGCTTCTGAATGAGAAAAATTACACACACAAGAACCAGGGAAATCATTCAAGTAAACAGTAACACTTGCAGATGCAGCTCAACATCCTTCAAGCCATGGCAAACATCCAGAGCTTCAGAAAAATGTGGGTGGGGGAACAAGGGGAGGGAGAAGTAAATAAGGAGAGGATGTGAATAATTCTTCCAAGATTCTGTAGATAACTAGCCTGTCATCCTGTTATTCAAGGTTAACAAGGAACAAAGTCCTCACTGGTTTTGTATAATTAATATCATTAAATCTTTGTATTAAACTTTGCTTTCAGCAAGACATATTATGTTACTGGAGGAAAAATTGTTTATTTTTGCGGATAGTCTTGAAGAGATAGGAGGTGAAGAAGAGAGAGAAGCATATGAAAACGGAGTGCAATGGTTATAGAAATTCTGTGAAAATAAGAGACAACATCAAACTAATCACTTTAATCTTTCCTTTTTTCTTTCTTTCTTGATCTAATGTATGAATTGGTAGCCAAGACAAGTCCTAGTCTAAAAGTTGCATCAGAAAAAAATAAATGTTTAGTTAAAAGCTTGGGAAAAAAAAACAAAGGAAATATCTACCTCAAAAGATTAAGGAACATTCTAAGAAGTTATTTAAGTGTTTATCATATTAAAGATCTGGTTACCTTCTCAGCTAATTGCTTCTGTCCATACCTGCCTCAAAACTCTTTTCCAATGGGCAATGTGTTAGTGAATATAACTATTCAAAACATTCCAGTGAGATTCCTGTTCCTGCTCATGAATGTTGCTAGAGGAATTAATTCAGTGAAAATCCAGGGTAATCCTCCATTCTGTTTTCATAACTTCCTCTGAACCATCAATTTACAGACTTTTAAAAATTTTCTCTTTCTTGGAAATGAAACCATATTTTTCAAAGTACTCTGGTCTAAAGATAAGCTTGCTAAAACCCTGCTTTTGCAAGCATTTGTAATGGGTAGTGATACGGGAAAATTTATGGCATAGATACCATATTTAAGGAAACTATTTCAAAGGAGCACCTACACACTCTATTCAGGAAATGGCATAGAATGGCTTTTTTTTAGCTTTCTTTGTTTTGCTTAAACACAAAAGAATAATGCTGCTTTGATTTTGTTAAGTAGTTTACCACTGGAGATAAGAAGAATAAACATGTGTTACCTATGTTCATTTAATATTGTGATTTATGTAATCAAGCTTTCTAAAGGCAGATCTATTCTCTTTGACTAAATAATTAAAAACAGCACTCGTATATTGAATTGTTATAACCCAGGAAGTCAAACTACTTGTTGCTACTGAAGACAACAAACACAATTTCAAATGTCCTAGTTTGGCTACATTGTACTTAATTATCTAAAAATACTTGCAAATTAATTCTGCCTTAATTCTGCCTTTAAAAAAATCATATTTCATTGTTTTTTAACTGAATTACTTTTATTTTTGCATGCAATAACCATCAGCTTTCAATGTCCTACAATGACTTCCTATTTTTCAGATTGTGCAAAAACTACAAAAGACATGCTTCTTCAGCTCAACTATGAGAATGTTAAAGGAGACTTTCTACCTGCTGCTGACTGGAAAGGAACAGTTCCAAACATTCACTGTGTGAGGCTCCATTTGCTTCCCTTTATTTAAAAAAAACTAATGAAACAAAAACCAAACAACCCTGTCAAGAGCACGTCTCTTGCTGCACTCCTCAGAGACATGAAACAAGCTGAAGTGATTTGAAGCTATAACCCCAGTAATTTCATTCTCTCACCATTGCTGTAGGGGAGAATCCTTAGATTTCTCAACATAATGATATGTGATTTCTAAGAAACAAGTCACACAGAAAGCAGGAGGGAAAGGCTCACCTCTTAAACAGTTAACAAAAAAATGCTCTAGTTAATTTCCTAGCTTTGAAAGGGTCCTTCAAAACTCTCTTGCTTTCTCTTTCACAACTTGGAATTTAGCATCAAGTGAAGAAGATACTGTTAAACATGAACAACCAAATTAAAAAGGCAATGTTCTGACAATTTCAGAATCCAAACATTCAGACTAAAGACACACAAAACCATGCCTTACCAATGACATGGGAAGTACATCCAGGCTGCCACATGACCATATACTCCTTTTAGTCATTCTAGCACACATTGAACATGATTTAAACTGTCTTAAATTTAAAAATCCAGTGTAAGTTATTCATCCTTCTCAGAGGTACAAGTATACATCCCAGAGCTTGTAAGAAACTAGGATTCTTTGAATCCCCAGGCTTAGATTTCAGAATAAGTGGAAAAACTTCTATCAGGTTGAATTAAATTCCATGCTGTCTTAGTCTCATAGGCCATCTGAATCTTTCTAGTCAGAGCAGTTTACATATCCAGTCTTTCATCTGGACATTTTGGAATACTTATGAAATGAAAACAGAAGCAAAACCACTATAAACCAGCATAAATATGAACAACATGAAGTGTTTCCCATGTACTCCTAGGAAGTCTAAAAGCAAACAAAGATCCTCCTGCTTTGCTAAGATAGGACGTAGAAGACAAAAAAAAAAATGCTGTAAACCTTATTTTGGCCTTAAGATATTTGACATACTATGTTTTTTACGCAATCAAGAATCCATTCTCAATTCCAAGTTCATAATAAATCCTACTATTCAGACAAACACTTCCTACTGCAAGAATTGCAAATGTGCCAAAAACTCAATTTGAGAAATGAAGTACAGCTATGAAGTTCAATATTCCCACTTCCAGTCTTGGTCACAATAAGGTTTCTGTATTATACAGACAACCAGCTAGACACATACACAAATATGAAGAATTGTAGATGGAATTTTTCATTAAAGTGATGTCTCCAGAAGAAAAGATGCACTGTCAGTTCTTTGGTTTCTGTCTCTTGTGTTTCAGCTATGCTACAAAGGGTTGATGAAAGCATTATAGAGCAGTATGAAAAAAGAGAAAGTTTCTTTCTAATTTTGTTCTAGAAATTGCTTTCCAGACCATGATTTTACCCAGTATTTCAGACAAATTTATCAGTAGCTGTAAACTTGGAAAAAACTGAGTATCATGACTAAAGCAGGGATAATGACGGCAAGAATACCGAGAAAGATTTTGAAGAATATGTGCTCATGTCTTTATACAACGCAGATTTGGGGGAGGAGATATATAATCTTGTTATTACAAGTAAGAAAAATGCTCCCAGCAGATGCTAAGTTGAACTTCAGAGCTGACATGTGGAAAAATCTAACTTCAACTATTTTAAACATCATTTTCAGGTATTAATCTTGTAATCCAAAAACACTCAGCTAGCAAAAATGCAGCTAGCAGACATTCTGCCACTGGTTTCTGCCATTGAAAACCACCAAAGCCTGTGGTTTTCACAGTGGTTATTTAAATTGCAATTTCTTCTGAATAACTTTGTCAACAACTAAGTTCTGCTGTGTAGTTCCTAAAGAACAAATTCCTGCTTTGAGACCATACAAAAAATATAAAAGACAGGATAAAATACAAAGTCTCATCTCTATTTTACAACTAGAAAAGCCATATAAAGAATGCAAAATATAGTGTACTTTAGAAACATTAGAAATTCAATCTTGATCCTGTGGCAAGATCTATGAACAAAATATCACCTTCTGTGAGTAGAGTTGTATGGGGGCAGGAAGAAAAATCTGGAGGTAAAAGGTTTTTAAGAGGCTTGAGGAAAAGGAGAAGGACAAGGAAAAGGAAAAAAGGGAAAGGGAAAGGGAAAGGGAAAGGGAAAGGGAAAGGGAAAGGGAAAGGAAAAGGAAAAGGAAAAGGAAAAGGAAAAGGAAAAGGAAAAGGAAAAGGAAAAGGAAAAGGAAAAGGAAAAGGAAAAGGAAAAGGAAAAGGAAAAGGAAAAAGAAAAGGAAACACTAGTGAGAGGCAGGTCCAACATCCTCCTTGCATGCTCACATTTCTCCATTCACCAGTGTTTAACAGGTATGCAAAAGACAAGCAGCAGTCTTTTTTCTTGTGTTGCTGTCAAAAGTGTTCCCCCCTCTTGACATGGAAATGGGTGATATACAGAATGCTGTCTTGTCCATCAGACATGCAACTAAATGTCTGGTGTATAATATTCAAAATGGGTTATCAGAGTTTAATTTTATGAAACAGAAACTCTGCCTCTTTCCTCCAAGTTCTAAACATGACTGTATTTATCTTCCCTGCTGTTTTTTTGTTTAACTGTAAGACTAATCTGCTTCCTCTTTTTAGCCACATTCAACGTGGTTTGGTACTTGCATCCTTTTCTAAGTAGTCCATAGCAACCCCATCTCCTTGTTTCAAGATACAGCACTCAAAGAAGTGAAGCTTTGCCTCCTGTTCCACTGACCTAAAACCAACAAGGATGTGATTTTTCGGCAAGTAACTCTCTTCTCATTCTGTGCAACGGGTCAGTCAATCAGTTCAAATGGAAAATTCAGCCTTCCCCTACTACATGATACAAAACTATGTCATTTGCTCCATTGTGGTTATTGAACACATGCACACACGCAAAATATTGAACTCTAGTCCTTCAGGAACAATTTTAAATAGAGAAGTTACAAATACAGCTACACATTACAAGGGGAATTTTCCCCTAAATTAAAAACTCATGGACTTCTTTGTTTGTGGTATAGCAGCAAGTACGTGTATGCTTGGACTTGACAGTGCAACACCTCTATCAAAATTCTATTTGTCCATATTTATTACATACTTACCTTACTATTATTTGAAGTATTTTGTCTCTATTTCGGTAATGTTGCTACTGCACATAATAATTTAAACCCTGCTGTCTTTACAGCTAACACAAATTTTCTTTAAAAATTAATAGGCACCTCTGTGGTCTAAGACAATTTTTTTTTTTGTAGGAGGAAAAAGAAGAACTTAATTTCATCTTCTCTCTCACAATTGCTTAGAAGAAGAAACACACAAATTACATCAACAGTTTGGCATTCCTGCCTCCCCAGGCAATTAACTGCATAAGAATTTTATCATTACATCTCTCTCCAGCCTTCTGTAAGCATCCTGCAGGTACTGGAAGGCTGCTCTGTCTCCACAGAGCCTTCTTTCTCCAGCCTGAACAATCCAAACTCCTTTAGCCTGTCTTTACAGCAGAGGTGCTCCAGCCCTATCTTTGGGGCCCTTTTCTGGACCAGTTGCAACAGGTCCATGCTTTTCCTGTGTTGAAGGCCTGGGTTGAGGGCACTACAGGCAGGATCTCACAAGAGCAGAGGGGCAGAATGCCGTCCCTCGAGCTGTGGGTCCCGCTGCTTTTGATGCAGCCCTGGATATGTCTGGCTTTCTGGGCTGTGCAGACATGTTCCTGGGTAATAATCAGTTTCTCATCCACCAGTACTGCCAACTCCTTTTTCTCAGGCCTGCTCTCAATCCATTCTCGTCAAGCCTGTACCTAGGGATTAGAGTGCCCCAACCCAGGTGCAGGACCCTGTACTTGGCCATGCTGAACTTCATGAGGTTTGCACAGATCAACCTCTCAGGCCTGTCACGGTCCCCCCGGATGGCATCCCTGCCCTCCAGCATGTCAACTGCACCACACGGCCTAGTTTCAGCTGTGTACTTGTTCAGAGTACCACTTAGTGCCACCATCTAAGTCCCCAACAAAGCTGTTAAATAATAGTGGTCCCAGCACTGACCCCCAAGGAATGCCACGTTATTAGTGTCCACGCAGAGGCTTTGACCGCAGTTCTGGAGAGTGTCCAGAGCAGAACAACAAAGCTGGTGATGGGCCTAGAGAGTAAGTCCTGTGAGGAGCAGCTGAGGGAGCAGGGGGTGTTTAGCCTGGATAGAAATGAAATGAATGAGGGGAGTCTGTATTGCTCTCTACAACTACCCAAGAGGAGGCTTTAGCCAGGTGGGGGTCGTCCTCTTCTCCTAGACAACCAGTGACAGGACAAGAGGAAATGGCCTCAAGCTGCTCCAGGGGAGGTTCAGGTTGGACACCAGGAAGAATTTCTTCATGGAAATGGTTGTCATCTTCATGGTTGTCAACGGTGGAGTCACCATCCCAGGATGTATTCAACGAATGACTGGACGTGGATTTAGCGCCAGGGACTAGCTGGTAAGGTGTCATCAGTCAAAAACTGGATTTGATGTCCTTGGAGGTGTTTTCCAACCTAAATGATTCTGTGATGCTATGAATGTAACCATCCAGCCAACGTGTTACCCACTGAGTGGTCTATCCATCAAATTCTTGTCTCTCCATTTTAGACACAAGGATGTTGTGCACA
Source organism: Ifrita kowaldi (assembly GCA_013398055.1). NCBI lineage: Eukaryota > Metazoa > Chordata > Aves > Passeriformes > Cinclosomatidae > Ifrita > Ifrita kowaldi. The sequence continues at coordinate 124,151 of VZRS01014763.1, forward strand.
ACAGTATCAAATGTTCTGCAGAAGTCCAAGTAGATGATGTCAGTCCCTCTTCCCTTATCCACCACTGTTGCAAACCCAGTCAACAGAAGCACATGACTGCAAAATTTGCAATAGGAAGGACACATATAAACCCCAAATTTCAGCTGCATAATCAAAGGGATATCTTCATAACAGAATATTAAATATAATTGAAAATTATATTTCTGCAAAACTTTTTCCCCTCAGGAAAAAAGAAAAGCTTTCTTTTTTTCCTGTGGGACAGATTAAATCCTTTCAGAGAGTAGAAGGGAACAAAATAAATGAAAAAATAAACTTTCCCATGCCTTCTTTTTTAACTGAAATTAATTTGCTGAATGTGGGATCCAATTTGACCACAGGAACAAAAAATGCATTCTAAGGTTAGTTTCATCAGATGCAAAATGTATTTTAACTCTCACATTAATCACAAGAACTCTTTAAAAACAAACAAACAAACAAACAAGCCCAAACCCTCCAAAATCAATCATTACACGATTAAGTACTTTTTGATTATGTGTATTGCAGACTAGCAATCTACTTAACTATGGGGTTTTGTAAATAGGTTGACAAACTATTGAGCTTAACCATATTATGTGCTTACAGTAGCCCTGTGATTTGTCAACTTTCTTCTATAACTATGGTCACTGTTTCAGAACATATTCTATTATAGTGAAAATCCCATTAGGTTATTACAGGAGCCTGACAGTGCTCTAAATATACGTTTAAAAAAAGCCCAGGGAGCAGCTTTATACTTAGCCCCTTTCCATGTTTTCATCTTGCCTTGAACTTTATGAGTATTTTATTTTTATCTATCTGAAATATTAAGCACATCTCTTTTAATCTTGCTGTCTCCTGACTGTCACAGGTCAGTCAGTCAAGGGAAGTGCAGAAACTATTTCCTGTCTGATGAGTTCTACTGTATTTCTTCCTCTGAACAGCAAACAAGCATCAAGTTTTCCTGGTTTTTTCCCTTATGTGGCTTGTCTAGTAGATAAAAACACTCTTCACCGCATGGCTGTTCAGTGCCCAGCAGATTCCTCTGTTACTGCAGTTAGAAGTTTAAGTCAGCTTTCCAAATTATATCAGAATTTAATGGCACTTGGGTAACCCCTATGCTCAACTTCCTTGAACAAGACAGTCATCAAATAACAAATCCTTTCCACACTACAGACTCCCTACGATTTACCCAGGGCAGGTATGTTTAAAATTTGCCATTGAAGGTGTGTATGTTCCACAACCACACTGTTTTGAACAGATGCACATCAGGAAAATTGAATAAATAAAACAAGGCAAAGATAAGGCCATTTCCTGCTCTTTGACTCAAACCCCCAAACTATATAGTTCTCGTTTCACTACACTCATTTATTCTTGAAATATAAGTCGTGTGTTAAAAAAAAAATCTTTCCTTCTTCACTTCCACTGTCTTACCCCAACGTAGCCAAGCCCACAGAAATAAGAAAGACATGACCATCTCAGCTCAGTCATTTCTTTGGGAGTTAGTGTAGATCAGGATGTGTATGGCTACCCTCTATTTCCTCTAAAAAAACCACAGAGAAATAAAATAAAATCAAATAAAAAATGTAGCCACACAGGACTAGTGTTTGGCTATTATATTACTTAGTAGTGTCATTCTTATACATAAAGTGTTTCCTTCATATCAACTCTTCATAGAATCCAAAAATTTGCAGTGCAAGGAAAAACTGATTTCTACAGCCACCTGAGTTACACTGACTGTGGCACTATTATTGTAACAATGTCAAAATCCACATGCAGGTCCTTCTATTTAATGCGATTCATAAGCCCATTTAATCTGCAAGTCAAAACAAAACTAAATGAAACAATTACAGGCAGTTTTGTACGAATCCACTCTTCTATTATTAAATGCTTTATTAGAAGAATACACATATATGGGGTCAGTTTGAAAAAATATCTATATATGCACAGATGAAAATACTGGAAAAACTTGGTCGAGTGGAAAGTAGCAGTATCAAACAACACTCCACAAGCCATATCTACTACTGATGTAATGCAGTCATTATTTATGGCATCTAGCCATATAGAACTATGAAAAATCTGAACCATGGATGCAAGAATAGGCTTTGTTTAATTCCTCTGACGGATGTTAATGGCCAAGATGACACAGTCCTGCTACATAGTCCTTCATTCCCACACCAGTCTCGAACTGGAGTGTAAGCAGCACATAAAATACTGCTTTTGTCCACTCAGTAGAACATGCCGAAAAAACCAGGCTTTCTGCTCAGCAGAATTCATTGTCATAATATGATTTCACCTATGTGTTCATTCCAAGTGATACAGCATCTTCTTTTCTCTTCTTCCACTTGTAGAAATGCAACTGTGTGTCAAAAAACACCAGTGATCTAGTCACCCCAGAATGTATTCTATGATAACTTCCACAGCTTCAATAGATGTCTTTCCAAAAGGCCTGGAATTGCCTCTTTGCTTTTCACTTCTCCCCTTCTTGGTAGCTTTCCTTGCACATACATGTTCAACAATTATGCTGACTGCACATTTCTCTCAAAAGGCATAAAAAATATACCCTTAAGACTGAAAAGGGTGTAAAGAGTTTAATTAAATTTAATAGGGGCATGACTCAGATGCACATGGCATTATTCACCAGGTCTTGTAAAATACATGTTACATTGCTTTTACATTGCTTACTGTAACAGAAACATCTTGCTTGCAGCTGGGACAGAACTGCAGTTTCAGAGTGCAACGTGCCTTAAGGTGCACAATGGCAACATGTACACATGTACTTGAGCTACTACAGGATGCTTTAAAATACAGAACCAGAAGCATACAGGGAACACTGTGGTGCAAAATCCAGCTAATGACTTCCTAGTCTATTCACCATACATCATCACTATAGAAGACTTCATCACATTTTATAATCTTCTAGATCACAGGTAAGGCATATTTTATTGTGTTTTTTATGAAAAAACAAAAAACAAAACAAAAACAGAACAAAAAGCCAAAAAATACACCAGCACCCCCCAAAAAACCACAAACAAACAAACAAACAAAAAAAGGACAGACACTGAAAAGTAAAATTATTGAAGTCTGGATTGCAGTGAAAAATGACTTTTTTTTATTTTGCATGTTAAGTGAAAGTATAAGAAAAGCCAAAGGAAAACATACATTTTCTAACCAAGACTTTCAAAAATCCTGATACAAAACACAGGCCTATCTGATAGCCACACAGAATTCTTCAATCCTTGGGAAAAAATAGCAGCAATAATTTACATCCTCTGATGTTCCCATAAAGCTCCAGTAGCGTTCCCTTTGTGCACCCAATGTGAACTTCTACCCCAAGAACAGAGATGCATTTTATGTTTCTCTTCTAAGAGAAGCAGTTTACGAGACTATGAAACCAGAACATGATACTAGCAATCTAATCCAGATTATCAAAAATTATACCTCCACTTTTTGAAGAATATATTCATCAAACAATTCTGCTACCACTCACTAAGGATCTCAGAATATTCCCTGTCTGTGCTTTGTAACTGTATGGTTGCCTTATCAACCCAATCATTGCAGGAAATATTCATGAAAAGGGCAGTATTTTCAAGCCTGTGAAGTTTGGCATTCTTAACTAAATGAGGAAAGAGATAAAATTTCAAATCAAATAGACGCCACAGAAATATTGTTGGTTTTCCTCATTTCCCTTCATCTTCAGGAGGCAAAAGCAATTACAGAAGCGGGGTTTATTGCAGTCATACATGAGAGCAACCACCAATATTTTCAGAGATCTTGTCAGAAACTGTACAATCAAACCAGTGCTACAATATTCCCATCTCCTCTGTTTATCTCTGAACCTGCTTGTAGGTCCTTTTTAATCTGCAGTTAGAATACGCAAATCCTTCCTTCACCCTACCTTTGTACATGTCCAGATGAAAACATGACTGCTGTAGGATCCAGATGTAATAGCAGTTTGTGAATAATCTGACTTTGGTGCAACAGGAGAAGAGGAAGTATTGCTCTTTCCCTGACATATGCACATATTCACATATGGCCTGTGAAAACGTGTGAAAATGCTGACTGCTTAAATCTCTAGTGAGCTGCAGGCTACAAATGCTCAGAGACCTGTAACTTAAGCAAACTTATTCTCACTTCCATAATTTCAGCAATTGACATCTCCAGTGCAAGGCCTTTCTCTTGCTAAATATTTAACCCTTCCTCACAAAGAAACTAAGAGGACTTAAGGTTTTCATGAAAGAAAGGTCGAAAGAACTGCTTTAAATTAAATTTTCTCCCATACACCTGGATTCTCAGAAATGGTGCTACAGTTTTTCATTAAACTTTCCTAAAAACTTTTGGTTGAAGCCAGGTGTACTACAGGTTGAAGTTAGCCCACTACGGTGAAAAGCTAGCCCAAAGACTTCTCTTCACCAAACTTGTAAGTAAAGAGCAGCTCTACAGGAAAAGATTGGGCAGAGTCAGAGCTGGTAGACACAAAACTGACCATGAGCCAGCAACGTTCCCTGGTAGTAGAGAAGGCAAATGTTACCCTGGGCTGCATTGCTCAAATGACTACCAGCAGTTCGATCCTTCCCTTCAACTCAGCACTGATGAGGCCATGCCTGGAGACTTGCGCCCAGTTCTCGGCTCTCCAGCACAACATGGACATACTAGAGGAGTCCAACAAATGGCCACAACAATGATGGGGGGACTGGACTGACAGACTGAGAGGGACTGTGCAGCCTGGAGAAAAGCAGGCTTGGAGAGTGCTCGTTAATGTATATGAATAACTGAAGGGAAGGTGCAAAGAAGACAGTCAATGAGGCAATGGTTGCAGACTGCAACACAGTAGTTTTCCTCTGGCCATCAGGACACACTGAGGGTGACCCATGGAACAGGCTTCCCAGAGAGGTGGTGGAGTCCCCTTCCCTGAAGACAGTCAAAAGCTGTCATGATACTGGGCATGATACTGGGCAACAGGCTCTATGAGACCCTGTTTGACTGGGGGGATTGGACAGGATGATGTCTACGGGTCTCTGCCAACCTTATCCAGCCTATGATCCTGTGACTATAATTAGAAGAGGAGGGTGAAACAAAGGAATTTCAATGCGTCAGATGATGATGTAAAAAAAATATACCTTCCTGTGACTCTTTGACTTGAGTGGACAACACAACCAAGAACCCATTTGATCTATTACAAAGCTCAAAAGAAAACTCCAGTCACTAAAGTAACAGAAGTCTATTTAAACCTTCCACAACAAGATTAAACTACTTTTGAGTTTGCTTAAATTTAACATTGCCAGCCGTAATTAGGTTCATCAATATAATTTTGATCACAATGCTTTCAAGATTTATAAAAAACACACTACAAAATTGTTTTGATGGGTCAAAACTGCTTTCAAGACTATTCCACATGAAGCAAGTAGGGGCATGATGATATTTCAGTGCTGGCTGACTAACTGAGCACATAAATACAGTACTCGTATCCTAATATTCTGTCCTCACCTCCTATTTTTCCTGCAGTCTTATCTGAAATTACTCCTGATTGAAGCATGCTGGCCTTCTCACTATAATATGGTCAGTTTTTCAAATGTAGGGAGTGTATTTGTATTTTCAGTATCTTTGACTGGCTTTATTTTCAACTTCAATCCATAGAAGAGGAAGTTATAGTCTTCTCTGGACAATGGAACAAAACTCAGTGGATTTTCACTTGGTAAGTATTTTGCTAGGGGTGGATAAACATAGGTGCTTAATACAATTTATTATTATGTCACTACATGCAAGTATTTAAAAAATATGCTCTCTTCTCCATATGACTATTTCCTGACACACAAAACACCACCACTTCACTTCCTTCCACCCTGTAACATGTGTTGTGGACACAGAAAGGATACACTGGAGCAAGCACAACAATTTAAATACAAAATAGAACAGCATATAGCAAACATGAGGCCTAAATAATCTAAGAATACAATGACCACCGTGCAAAATCTGTTTACCAATGGCCTACATTTGCTTACACCCCTTCCAGATCTAAACCTGCTCACGTCCAGTCAGCCCATAAAACGCATGTGAAAATGGCTGCACTTATCCACAAAGCTCATGTATGAAGTTTTAAGCAGTGCTAAAAACTGCATCTACTACAACAACTATTATCTATAATGCAACTGAAGAAGTTGGTTTACATTCTTTTGTTGAGGTATCCACTATAATCATTCCCATGTTTTTTGAATTTGAAACCACAAAGTTAAAAAAAAAATCCCTGCGAGAAGAATCACTCTAGTAAGAGAAGTTCCACTAAAACCCAATATATTGGTTTATAGACCCTAAGGAGAACAAAACTATAAAAAAATAAAATAAAATTGTGGTAGTCGTTAAAAATGATGGAAAAAATGAAGAGAAAATTGAAATTTCACAGAAACATTGAACTGAAAATACAGTAGGACCACAGGTCAACCCAAGAAAACTTGTACTTAATTCCAAAATAGAGCGCAAAAAAATAGTACAGATCTTCAATTATTATTAGATCCTATTTATCACTAGTGAAAAGACTCCCGTTGGTCTAGTTTTAAAATAGTAGTAAGTATTTAAAATAATATTAACAACAATACATGATTTGAAGACTCAGTTTATTTCTCCTTAAAAAAAATAAAAAAGGATTTAGCATGCTCTTTTGTCCCATACCTGGAAATGTTTGGAGTCAGGCTGGATGGGGCTTTGAGCAACCTAGCCTGATGGAAGGTGTCCCCGCCCATGTCAGGGAATTTGGAACCAGATGATATTTAATGTCCCTTCCAATCCAAACCATTCTATGATAATAAGGTACAGAAATATCATCCAAACCCTAAAAATATAGTCATACTTAGTAAATGAGAAGAATAATTTTTCACCTTAATTTAATCTAAATTTTAGGTTAATAAATGCAGTGTTACAGAATTGCAGTTTGTTTATATGTATTTATATATATATATGTATATATATCTTCTTTGTGATACATACATATAACCTGTTACTGCTCAGTAAAGCATAACTTTAATCCTCACTTATTGCACTATCTCACATTACAAATGCAAGAAAAACAACAGGAGGTTTCCCAAGCTGGTTATGTTCTTGGCCCTAGGAAATGCTGTCGATGAGGACAGCTGATTTTATTCACACTATCTGTGTGTAAATGTGAGACTAGAGGCAGAAGGCGGTGCCAAACTGCTATTTCAAGAGTAACACTACCTCAGTAACTGTAAAATGAAATTCTTGTAAGTATCCAACATAAAAGCCAAGGAAAACTAAACAGCCTTTTTCAGCTCCCAAGCCACTGTACTGCAACTCTCTCACTCCACAATTTTCAAATGTAAGCCTGAATAGTCTATATTTGCATGTAAAAAATAAATAAACAGATATTTTTGTTCCCCACAAAGCAGAACCGCTTGCAAGGAAAAGGGAAAGCAGGTGCACAGGGCCAGGATAAGCAGGGATAGAGCAGAGGGTATGGGGACATTAGCTCAATCTCAGTCCTGGGAACAGAATTGGTGGCAGGATTAAAGGATGTGGCAGATGAGGTTTCCATTGCAGGATCAAAGCTATTACAACTCTAGTGGCCTTTATCAGAACAGACAGCAGATCCCATTAGAAACTGGTCTCTAAGGGCCAGTCTGGGCATCCTGAGGATACCAGTGCTACCAAAGTGACCTGCAACCTTTTGTCAACAACTTTTCCAGTGACACAGTCCTCATCCAGTCCTGGCCACATGCCTTCAGGCACAGGTTGGCATCACACTTCACCCCTCATGGCACCCCACTGTGCTCTTGAGTAACTTCTTTGCATGGGATCCAAAGTAGTGCAATAACAGAAGGCAAAGCAATCTAAAACACTGAAGTTTTTCTATCAAAACTAAAAACTACTCAGATGACTAGGCTAACCTGCTCATGGATGTGCAGTTACTACAGAGGTTCAAGGGAGAAGAAAATACACGACAGGAGCACAGGAGGAGACCATAAATGCATATACATAGAATTATGTTTCTAAGTTTATTTCAAGTGACCCTGTAATTTTTTTTAAATTAAGGTGCTGCTTGTTGTTTTCTCGAGAGATTTGAGATACTGCCCTAAATAGAAAAATATCATCATTACTGAACTGTGCTTATTTAAACTGAACTTATTTAAAATTCATCTTTGAAATTTAAGAACAAAATCAAACGGGGACGATTTAAGAGAGTCACGTTCACACCTTCTTTTCTTTAAGGCACAAAGCTGAAAATGAGTTCATATATTGCCTCCAGAAGGGTGACTGGTGTATCCTCAGTGAGATTTTTTTTATTATCATTATTTTATTTTATTTGGCTAAAGTCTGAAATAAAAGCTGGGGAATAGCAAATTGATGACTAAGCAAAACCAACTACCTGTAAAGCATGTTAGAGGATGTAAATTACACCCAAGGGAAACGCACTGACACGGCCCCGGCTCAGCTCTCGACTTCCAGAAAGAAACACCCGTGTGAGAAACGCAGGCGGGGACTCTCCAAGTTTCTCTGCATCTTGGAGAGTATTTCCGCGCAATGAAGCAGGCTGGGAACCTCACACCCGACACTCAGCAAAGCTCAGCAATATCGTAACTTTTATAATAACGACCCTTCCATCCTCCCTTCCGGAGAGCTGTGAGACCAGCCAGGCTCACGGAGATGTCCGCTCGGCAAACCCAGCAGCCGCAGAGCCTGNGGACGGCGCTCCCCGGAGAGGATGGAGCGCACGGGCAGCGACAGGAGGTGCAGGCAGCGACGGGAAACACAGAGAGAGAGGTCGAGGGCGAGGATTCGGTGTTTGGGAAGCGGTGTGGGCTGCAGTGGGACACGCAGGCAAGCACAGAGCGTGCAGGCAGCGATGGGTGTTCCGGGTTGAGGCAGATGGGCCTGGGGCACGCAAGCGGGCACGGGGCATGCAGACAAGGATAAGGTGTGCAGGTGGATATGGGCCATGCAGACCTGGATGGTTAAAGCAGGAACAGGGTATATTGGCACGGGTGGGACGCTGCGGCTAGCACAAGACAGGCAGGCATAGGCAGTCATGCAGGCGCAGGGTGTGCGGATCCAGGGACGGGCCCCCACCTGCCGTGGTGTCCTGGTATGCTTTCTTCGACGTGCTTTCCTACTACGCCTAAGAGAGTTTCCAGGATACTAAGCTGAAATGCCGTAGTGCTGTGATTCTTCCTGCCCACATCTGCCTGGAAGTAAAGGCTGCAGGTGCTTAGCCAGGGGAGCAAAGCCCCTTCCTACAGCTAGCTCTCTCAGTTACCTTGAAGCCTTCACGCAAAAGTTTTTGGCTAGTACCTGCAACTCCAGCATCTGCTAACCCAACAGTCAAAATGCAAGCTGTGACAATCAAACAAGAACCTGGCTAAATTTGTGTTGGCTGCTTGTGAAAGGTTCGTGGCAGCTCCTATAAATGTCTTACAAAACCACAAGAAAATGTGTTGTTATTACACACGTCCCTAAAGTTCCCACCATGAGCCTGTTTGAATGCTCCCACAGCATTCTGGACACGTGTATTTACATACTTGGTTTATTGGTGGAAAATGTGCACCTCATTGATGAGCCAAATAAGTCATATGGAATTCCTAAATAAAACTATGTTGATGAAGTAGCATGTGCAAGGACTAAAGACTGCCACATTTCTCTCCATCCTTTATGTGTTGTGTCAGACATTGTTGACAAAGGTTTTGCACTATGCAGAGAAGGCATATTGGGTTTGTGGCTCAGATCTGCATATGAAATCCTAACATCTCTTTCGCACTGAGATTTATAATCTCTTTCATTTGATAATTCTTCAAAGCCTGTTAATTATACAACAAACAAACTCTATGGTTAAGATTTTAGAAATGCTGTTTCAAGTACAGCTACATGAAGCATAGTAGCTTAAATTGAAAAGTGCTTGATTGTTCAAGTACACCCAGGAATACTCTATGAATATGCATGACAGATGAACTTCTAGAATTTTGGTTTTCTTTTTACAGACATATGGTTAGGAAAAGACATAAACATTGTGCAGTTCTTGGTTTTAGCAGCATGTAATTATAGAGGTTAAGGCTCTTGTGTGTATAGAGTAGTGTGGTCTAAAATATGTCATAAATGCCACATGATCCAAGAAACACAATTTGGCTGAGCAAAACATGGTATCTAATTTGTCAGGAATGAGATGTTTACAACTTTCATGTTGCACATTATGCTTACCTTTTAAGAAATAAGAAGGACAGTTCCTGGCATTTACGACTGTCTGAGGGTTCCAGGTAAAACCAAGCTATATGTAAATTGTCAAGAAATGTTTTATTGACAATTGTTACTACTTACAGTATGAATCCTGTGTTGTTTGCATACAAAAGGTAAGACTTCTCTAGTCTCACACCAAATTTATAGCTATAGGCAATGTTGGAAGTGTAGCATTGTTGTCTGATAGCTGTGTAATCGTTGTGTTTACAACAGTAGAGTCATGAATTAATAAGTAGGGAGGGCAGGGAGGGAGGTTTTCGAAAGTGTCTTCCTAACTAAATGGACTTGAAGATATTTGAAAATTCTATATTTAAACAGAAAAAAAGTTAGCAGTACTTACAGAAGTATGCTTCTTACTCTTTTGTGAGACTCACAACAATATTGTTAGGCACAGTGCAGCAAGTCCACGCTATCATCAGCCCAGGGCTCTGAGAAGACTTAGGAAAATGTAAGATCTTTTAAGAACTAAGAAAATACCAAGGCTTCATGTGTAGAGCGAGAATGACTCTCCTTGTTCAGAAAAAAAAAGAGACAGGTTAACAACTTTGAAGTAATTTTCAGCATTAGCCAGAAGATAACATACTTAGCAAGGATATGTTTTTCTCCATATTTGGAATGCAGGCCGGCCACATCCTTAGAAAATCTATCATTTTCCTACCAGCAACATTGCTTTAGTATTACCTACAAGATAGGGTTGTTCTGTGTCTCCTTCACTTTTCTATATAAACTGGTTATTTCCTGCTAAAATGGCAATGCATTTGTAAACACAGACTTACAGCTCTAAATTCAGGTAGAGCTTCTGAGCAGGCATAACACGTGGGAAGTTGATGTTAAATTTAACACTTCAGGCTTTAGGCATTTTCCTCCATTGTTCTCAGGATTACAGAGCATATTTGGCCAAAATTCACCTCTACAATAGTGATGTGCCATTGTTCTCAGTACCGTACAAAATTACTTCCAGTGGTTAAGGTTTTGCAGCAGCTCAGAAGCAACAAAGGGGATGACATTTCCATGTAGATACTCAGTTCCCACTTAAGTGCTCACGTAACTAGAACTTGCATCAGTGAAGAGTAGCTTGTGTTGTGAGGACACAGTCCTTTCCCGAATGTAGAAATATGTGATAATTTGATCCTGCTTAGATGGTTGAGGGATTATGAATGTGGGAGCCTTCAGGTGTCTCAAAGGGTAGGTAGGCCATTCATTCCTGTATGTCAGCTTGGGTTTTTTTGTTGGTTTGTTGTTGTTGGAGTTTTTTGTTTGTTTGTTTCTTTGGGGTTTTGTTTTGTTTTGGGGTTTTTTGGGGGTTTTTTTTGTTTGGATTTTTCTGTTTGTTTTTGTTGTTGTTTGGTTTTGGTTTGGGTTTTTTGGTTTTTTTTTGTGGTTTTGTTGTTGTTGTTTTGTTTGGTTTTTTGGTTTTGGGGGGGTTTTTTTGTTTTTGTTTTATTTTATTCCACAGGCAGATTTAGCTTAGGTAGATGAAGTACGTCTTATGATTATCTTCAGATTCCTTTTCATTTGCATTTTTAACTACATCTTATTCAAAAGCAGTAATGAGTAGCAAACATGATTTTTCTTTATAATTACTATCTGGCATGACTTTGACTTGAACCTTTAAAGTTAAATAAATAACAACCAGTGGAAGAAGCGGTTTATTCAGAAAACAGCAATGTTCAAAAAATTAAATTTATTTCTGAGCAAAAATTCTCATTTTTGAAAAGTTAATAATTTTCCTTAGAACATCCAGTTTTAATAGTGTATTTCCACCCCAGATGGAAATTCTACTTCAATCTCTAGAAGTGTACCTTACTATCAATGACTAGAACAGTGAAGCAAGTAGAAAAACTACGACCTCATGCCTGTGCTCTGCCCCCTACCCTCCCCTCCCCTCTCCTTTGCCACTTTCCATTTCCTCAAACAGAGCATTTTGTTGGCTATTGTATATGCATCAATCAGATTTCACCTGTTGGCTTCTGAGCAGGCAACTGCCATTTAACTCTAGCTGCACTGTATCTAATTGTGATCTTTCAAGACATTCAGCCAGAACCACCAGATCCTTCCAAAAGTGATGTTTCAAGGTCCTCAGAATCCATTTCAGAGTCATAGAATATAGTGAATTAGTAAAAAAAAAAGTTGCAACAAACCGAAGATACAGCACAGTAAAAAGAAAAAGTAAATCATATGCATATTTAAACATTAAAACTACTTTGTAGAAAAAAATCAACATTGTGTTCTGTACAGTAGTAGAAAATTATCAATTGGTTTATCTTTTTGCATTCAAAGTTTACTGGAAGCAGTTCACAGGTAGAAAAGGCACACTGAAACTAGCTAATTGGATGAAGTGTTTAAGTGCCTAGAACACTTAATCCTTTGATTTCTGTTTGTTCAAAATTCAGAGTGTGACAGCATTTGTTTTTCTTTTTCTTTTTATAAAAAATTGTATCACAAACTGTTAAAAAGTTAAGCAATACAGGGCAATTTCAGGGTTTTTTGGGGGGGAGGGGGTGTGTGTTTTGAATACTTGCTTGTTTCATGGAAGAAAACCTGTTCTTTATATGAGAGCTCCCAGCAGAGACTGCATCTAAAACACTTAACATTCCAAAGTGTAATAACACATGTAAACTCTGTTGGGTGAGGCTTTCTGGGTGAGGCTTAACTAGCTATACAAGATCTAGGATTAATCACAATAAAAAGTTGTTGAAATTGTTGTAGAGTGTTTAAAGACCTTACCAAAGAACTTACGCTGTACTGTTCCCCAAGGATATGCAGGAGATAGTTAAAATGCTAAGAGAGATAGTATTTGTGGAAGAGAAAGATTGATGCATAAATTACTTCTGATTCCCGTAACACCTCATCTGTAGCTTAGAAATCTCTGCACTTCCAATCTGATCAGGCAACAGTCACATATAATGATTTAGTCACTACTGAATTTAGTTTCAGACTAAATTTAGTAGAACTATGATTTTCAGAGGATCTATGGGGTTTTTGGTTTTGCTTGGTTTGCTTTTGTTGTTGTTGTTGGTTGTTTTGTTTCAGTTTTTAAAGATGTTTCCTTTATCCAAACAAGGAAACCCCAGAAGCGGATGTGAAAAATGCTGCCAAAATTTGTGGTAATGTCTAACAGTAAGAAGTGCAGCAGTTCAGGGCAGTTCATGATTCCCTCCTCTAGCATATCTCCATCATCATTTAGGGAAAAGGGATGACAAAAGCACACAAAACATGCAACTGCCCTGACTTGTGAATGCAGTCCGTGATGTCAGAGAGTGTATAATCCCCAGCTGGTCGACAGAATCCAGCAGGTCTCAAGGTTACTCACTAGTATTCTTTGCACAGGGTGAGGTAGATCCATCCCAGGAAAAGTTCTGCAACATCTCGGGGAAGGAAGTCTCTCCCATAACTGTTTAAAATCTGTTATTTTTTAGGATGAAACTTGCTCTTCACCGTGAATCTGTCAGCCTTAGTCACCTCTCAGGTGCTGGAGGAAGAGACAGGTGGTAGCAAAACTGTCACCTCCTTCCTCTTCCTCAAGTCTTTTCAAGAAATTTAATCGTGCAGAAAATGGAATGGGAACAGAACACAGCCATCAGCATTTGAACATGCACTATGAGAAACAGTGGAAACAGAGATTCACCTTCTTGCTTACCTGTAAATGACCATTTGTAATGCAGACTTCAGTATTCTAGCACAGTGTATTTATCCTCTACTGAAAGATGGAGGTGCAATGCTTTGTTGATACAGGAGTTGTCAGGCACAATGTTACACATTCCAGTCCCACAAGCCATTTTCAGTTGCAGTAGATTGGCACTTTCTGACATGGCTGAAGTATTTGTTTGCACATTTTGGGGATTTTCCCCCCTGGCATTAAGACATCATACTATCACAGAACCAAGGCTTTTTTGTTTTGTACTTTTGTGCACTTACAGCATACCTGAAAAACTTCTTTCCTAAGGTCTGGTATTTATTCCAAAACAAGTAATGGCAATTTCTACATTTTATCATAGTTTTTTAGCAGTACATCTTTTGGAGTTTGTTAAAGATGACTGTGTCCAGCTCTAGGGCCCCCAGTGTAGGAAGGACACGGACCTGCTGGAGTGAGTCCACAGGAAGCCACAAAGATGATCAGGCGGCTGGAGCACCTCTCCTGTGAAGACAGGCTGAAAGGGCTGGCGCTGTTCAGCCTGGGGAAGAGAAGGCTCCAGGGAGACCTTATAGCAGCCTTCCTGTGCCTAAAGGGGGTCTTCAAGAGGGCTGGAGAGCGACTTTTGACAGGGGCCTATGGTGATAGGAAAAGGGGTAATAGTAGGTTGAGATTATATGTTAGGAGGAAATTCTTTACTGTGAGGATGCTGAGGCACTGGGACATGCTGCCTAGAGAAACTGTGGATACCCCATCCCTGGAAGTCTTCAAGGCCAGGTTGAATAGTGCTTTGAGCTTTGAGCAACTTGATCTAGTGGAAGATGTCCCTGCCCATGGCAGAGGGATTGGAACGAGATGATCTTTAAGGTCTGTTACAAACTAAGCCATTCTATGATTCCATGATTCCTTTGAGTCTTATGATAAAAATAAATGATCTTATTTGTCTTCTAAGAAACTTTCTAGTAGTGTAAGTTTTTGTTCATGATGCTCTCACCTTTTGGGAGATTAATTGTAATCAAAATTAAAATAGGCTTTCCCCTCTAAATTAAATTGCATCCACAGCCTTCATCTTCGGTACTCTATTCCATGTTACCAAACATGCCAGTTTTATTAACTTGCTCCTTTGGCCCTATTTTAGAGCAAAATCCAGACTTTTGTGATGTAAAATCTAACAGATTTATAATAATACACAGTGAAAATGCATGAAGTAAATATCCCAACCCTTTGAATTTCAAAGGCTTGATATGTAAAGAAAATACTCCGTAAGAAACTTCATACAATTGTTTAATTTGCACTGTTCATATACTGGTAAATCACCATCTGATTATCTTTTTAAAGCACTGTGTTACTGTAATTTTAGTACAGTGTTAATTGTTTTACTTGAATCCAAACCTAAGCCCCATCTCCTGCGTCACTTTCATAGACTTAACCCTCCACACCAAAAATATTCCTGAGCTAATGTCATTTAGTACTTTGTACAAGGCACCAAACATGCCATAGTCAATAATTTGACTGGACAGTACTGTCACTGATTCCATGAAGAACAAGCTCTGAACCGGGCATCTGGTCAACAGTTTAGCCGCAAAGCAAATCTACCTCCCTTTCTACTGGCTAATACTCATCTATTTGTGTTTTCTTACATGAATGAATAATTGAAGTGTGAAGTATTTAAAATAACACGCTTCGAAAGCTCTCTTTCCTTTGCTTTTAGGACAACCATTTCTTTTTGATTGCATTCTTCTTCCCAAGGTTCCTTCCACTTAGGAAGAGTCAGCAAATACGAACCAGATAGCAGCTTCTGTACAACATTGGCATAAATGGGGAGAGAAGAGCCAGCAACTTGTAGAACTGTATAGAAGTGTGTTGCAGATGGAAAACGAATAAGGAAAATTACAAATGTTGACAGGTTAATCCTATGGTCCTTGAAGCCTATTGATAAAAGGCTTGTAATGCTAATTTCTGCATGATTTCTGTGGATCTGGTGCAGTCTTCTGAATTATCGTTTCTGAAGTCAGAGGAGTTCAACCTCATTGGTGGGGAAGTAATTGAAGCCTGACAAGAAAGACAGCAATACCTTTCTATCCGAGATGTAAAAAGTTTTGCCCAAATGTGAAGAGTCCCCAAATGTGAAGAGTCCTAGACTGTGCTAATTTTTTTGTGTATATCCATGTAAACTCTTCCCTCATTTCATTCCATTTTACCACAGGGTACAACTCATTATAAACCCCAGATAACATTTTTATTAAAGATATTCATTCAATTTGTTGATACTCAGGGAACTTGTCTATACCCCCATATCACTAAGAATTTTCCTTTTCACATTCTCTTACAAAATTTTCAAAGCAGAAAAACGGGTTTTTTCTGGTATAAAAAGATGCATATTTTGAAATTTCACAGATGAACGTGTTACAGGTACAAGATATCACTGAGGCAAGAAGATCATTAGAAGGCAAAGTGGTCTGGACATTGCACTAGCACTCATGGGCACAGTCTGTCCAACAATGACAGACAGACCCTCAGCCAAGCAGGGTTTCATCTGGTACAGCAGCTCTTGCCTAAAACATTCAAAACAAGGAGCAGGAACGATGAGCCTGGCAGTAACTTTTCCCATGTGCCCACAGATTGGTACTACAGGAACTCTGGGGACTATCTCCAGCCCTGGAGAAAGCATTCCTCCTCCTCTGTAACAGGAGTCCTGTTAGGCAGGGTAAGATCTCACAGTATGAAGGAAGGTGAGAATTCACCTTCCAGTCCTACTTATACCTTTTCTGAAATAAAGTAGAACATACCCATCCACAGCTGCTAAGCAGTTGGCACGGATTCCAGCGCTCTTCAATCTGCTCCGTAACTCAGCAGGGACTCCCCAAGGGATCCATAGCTGCTCTCCAGGCTGCAGAGCCTGCTGCTTTCATGAGTACTACAGAACTTGACTGCTAGCTGCATACATAGAGGCTTCACACTTTCTTATTTACTTATTCACTTTCTTGACTAGGGATGGCGGGGGAAATGTTTCTAGAACAAATGTTCCTTTTCAGGCTTATATTTTACGAACTATACTCTGCTCTAACAAACATTTCTAGGCACTTCAATTGCACACTATTTTGAATTTTGTCTTTTGCCTTAGAATTTCTCAAGGTATTTCTGATGTTATGCAAATAGAGACATCAACAGTTACTCCAGAATTGCTCTGCAGGTGATTTTTGTTCATCCATGTGTAAGAAAAAGGAGAGGAAAAGAGAAAGGCAGAACATGACCTGTATGACATGAATACACACTCCACCCTAACTTTTGACTACTACATGTTATCTTTTTTTAAAGAAATATAAAGAGCTATTAGTAGTCCAAACTGATTACAGATATATTATCTTGTATTAAAGTTTAACTAAATTTTGCATCTTTTAATAAAATCCTTCAAGCTTTGGGTACCCAGTGCATCCGAAGTATATAAGAAGTTAAACATCTGTTTAAAAAAAAAAAAAAGAAAAAAGAAAGTAAAAGTAAGAAAAGAACTTCCAGTGTTTATGGTAAATATATCCTGGTTACCTTGGCGCAAATCACGGCTGACTACAGACTAAAATGATGTTACCAATAACTCCCAGATTTTAGTGATTTGCATTTAATTTTAGTGGACTTTGACTTAGGTGGTAGCATCTGCTATATTCTCTATCAAAATGTAACCTCAAATTACAGAGTTAGGGGAGCACATGGCTTTGGATCTCCATTTTGCAGATTCTATCCATTTTTCCCACTTTTAAAAATGAGAGGAAGAATAACTACCTATAAAAATCTTCACACATCACTAAGAAGATTGTTGCCAGTTTTCAGAGCTCTATTTTGAGTAATTTTGAGCCGAATAAGATTCCCACTAAAAAAGCTGTCTCTACTACTGCTTAAGAGTCTCAGCAAAAATGCCAAGGAACAATTCCACTAAGCAGCAGTAGTGTATTTGTATTAGTAGTATCTCATTCCCTTCCAGACCAAGATGAAAATACATTGTGAGACAGCTTGGGACCACCTATTGTTGATTTTCAGTTTGTGATGTAGTGCATTCCCCAAACACAGACATCTGAACACCGTTTTAAAAGCCATTCATAAGTGCATAGGTCTAATTTGTGCCGACTACTTTGCCTACTGAAAAAAATGTATGAAAAAACACTGTGTGGTACAACACTGTAAATAACAGTCAAATGAGGAAATGTTCTCATTTTCACGGAATTAAATGCTCAAAGATCTGACATTGCACAAAATTGAATTTTAAAAATGAAAATCTCTGATTTTGTTATACAATTTTTTTAATGATCTGTATGTGTATTTTGAATACTGCTTTATAGAATAATTAAAACTGTCTTAAAGCCTGTTGATAATTTCAAGTAGTAAAAAAGGAAAATTACTATATTTTATGTAAGAAATCTAATAATTTCACTGCATCATCTTCCTTTGGGCTATCTGCTCCTTTTTCATGCCTGTCTGGAGAACAGAAGCACAGGTAGCAGTGCAACTGGTTTCTTCAAGGAGAGTTTTGATTTGTTCTGCACTAGAGAAGAGTCATTATCCTTGCATTCTACATCACATTCACTCTTTCAGGTGGTAACAGAAGGCTATTATATACCATAATGTGGATTCCTACATAATAGGTTTTTGTTGGTTTGGTTTTGTTTTGTTTTGTTTTATTATTATAGCAGTAAAATATTTTCTAATTTAAACTGCTTGGGTACTGCCAGTATTCAGTTTTACGTAAGAAGTACCTTTACGTAAGAAATAGCCACATTTATAAGTCACCACTTATTGCGTTTAGAAACAATCTATGGACTTCCAGAATGCCCACATCAGACTTCCTTTGTGAAGCAAGAGTACCCATGAAGCTTGTATAGAGGAAATAGGAACTCTACCTTTTTTAAGCAGTAAATAAAAATCCCACTTTCAATAACTCTGTACACAGAAACCCCTATACACACCCCAATTCAAACTCTTGGATGTCAAGAGACGTTACATATTAAATTTAGGGCATTTGAGGCAGTAAACTGGTAAGATGATGAATGATTTGATCTCTTTTGCTTTCCTCTGCGCTTAGGGGTATGACTTCTAACCTGCAACGCTGCCATCTAACTGCTACTACCTAACGAGAACAGGATCAATGCAGGTTGCATTTGGGAAGCAAACTCTTTCTGGACTTGGCCAGTACTTTGCAGTTTTCTGTTCACAAATATGCATATAGGAAACTGCAAATGCATGTACAAAGAGATATATAAAGACTCTGGACAATTTATTGACACATGCAAAGGATCTGTAAAAGTTACCCTGTAAAATTCTGTGCATTAATACAACATCCAAAACTTTGTGTGTGAATACATTAGTAAGTAAAAGAAACAGGACACGAAACCTTATTTGCCAAGTCTGTTAACTTTGCAAATTAAAACTGTTCCACAGAAAATTTACTCCAGGGAATTTACGTTTATTGACAAAAGCTAGCACAGACTTAAAACAAGTGTTTACACTTCATTGCAATGGAAATATCACCCATTTTAAGTGAATTACCACACTTTAAGTGGGGAGATGCAAGCAGAGGCTGCTTGGAGGGTTAATATAAATAGATAAGGAATCTTTGTGACTCTACTTGTTTGAGCAGCATTCCGCATTTTCCTAAGATAGGCTACGAATATTGCAAAAGGTGCATACTTCTTCCTGAACTAATCCCTTCAGGCTAAATCAAAATTAGTATTTAGACTGATTGAATCAAGAAAGACATGTTTAATTATATTGCCAGGCAATATTAACTTCAAAATACGTAAAAGGCCTACAGCCCATCAGTCTAAATAAAAACAATTTGAAAACCTGTTGTGTTGGGGTTTTTTGGGGGCTTTATCAATTTTGGCTAATGTATTTGACACAATTAATTTTTTTTACATGTAAGGGAACAAATAGCATTTTACATGTTTGAGCTGCATTGGGTATTACATATTCACCAATATACATTCGTAATTTTTGGAATTTGAGTTTCTTACAGAAAGAAGATTTTTTCCAGTAAAAAATGGGAAGAAAGGGAAAAATGCAGTCGATCTAGTTTATACCTGTTTTCTGGAGTACTCATACAAAACCCACAAGATTTCACAGCTATAGTCAGTTAATTTTCATTCAAAGCTAGGCTTGTGGCAGAAGGAAAAAGACAGATATAATACATACATAGGCATATATAGAGAGATGTATTTATATATAATCTTATAATAGGTTTCTGGGGGTTTTTGTCATTTACTGTTCAACAAATATGTAGAAATATTTCACCACTTAATACCAGGAAGCTAAACTATTCTAGCATTCTGCTCTGACTTCAGACTCTACTTCTGAACCAGCAGAAGACCGTGTCTGAATCTTTCCAGTATGGAATACATTAACAATTCACAATAGGTCTTTTTAAAGACATTAGGGGATATTTTTAAGAGAATAGTCTGTATTATAATGAAAAATGTTTAATATGAACCATTTTTCTTTGTTAGTCTTAGAAGAGATTAAGCAGTGACAGGATGCGGTTATGGGGATGCTGGTACATCCAGATCAGGTTTGGTTCAAGAACTGTGTTGTTGCAGGCCTAAGCAAGTCAGTTCTAATTAGTTTTTAAAAATCACTTTTAAACCACTTTATATTTCAATCGGGACGTACAACTTCCAAAGTATAAGTACGTTTCCTTACATCAGTCATTCTTCTATAGTGAGTAGTCAAGTGGGACTGGAACTACCTTCCTCTAAGACACTCCTAGGATTTCAGTACATTTGTGTGATACAGGAGGCAAAAACTCAATCCAAATGAAGACCCATGATACACAGTGAACATCCAGATATTAATTGTATCTCCTCCTTATAGTGTCATTGGTAGCAAGCAATCCATAGAGGTCAGGGTGAAGAATCAAGTTCATTGTCTAAATAGGTGATTGTCTGCTGCATTCCTGATAAAGGCTGCTGTGTGTTCCGGGCAAGCTTGCAGACATTTTGTGAGCTCTATAACAAGAAGGATGTTCTTGTTACAAGAGAATCTGCATGGGATTTTCTGTTATATATAGGGGATTTACCTCATGTTCTATGAGATTATAAATTCACGTAAACTGTGGGAATTAAGAAAAGCAGATTTTTTTAATTTGCTTTTTCTAATAAACAGTGAAAGTTTTCATGTCTAGCTTTGGGGCCAGAGAATGTACCTTTTTTGGGCAGTAAGTGGCATTTCCTTACTGCCTTGAAAAAGACTTACCAGGAAGAGATTTGTATATAAACCATTACAGAGTTTCCTACAAGAATTTTTTGAATAACCATCTCTTTTTACTGTATTTTGAAGGGTTCTGAATAGTAACCTTTCCCTGCAGTCTATTTTATGAGCAAGTTTGTCATTATAGATAAAAATTTCAGGCAGGCTTGGAGTAGTGCAAAGGCTCTGATTGTACTGAAAATATTCTTACTCATTCCAACTATTTTTTTTCCAAGATAAATGGGTTTTCAGTTTTGATGGGATGAAAACTGGAGCAAAACCAGAACAAGCCACTTAGTTTGTATGTAATAGTTACAGCAAAAGGAACATAGATGACAATCCTTCCAGTTCAGGGCTCAGATGTGCTTGTAGTGAACTCTGCAGTACTGCTTGTTGTGTTCTAGCTGTTGTAGGATGAAACAAGGTCTAAAGTCTCTCAAGTTTAAAAAAAAAAAGAAAACCAAACAATTCATGAAACAGACTCCTACTTTTTCTTGTTCACAAAACCTTCATATTTTGATATCCCAACCACAATAATCATATTTTTTGGATGCAATGAGGAGTGGCTTGCTTGGAAGTTAAATTTAGGAAGGGACGAGGAAGCTGATAAACTCTAAGTAGCACAGACCTTTATAGATATTGATAATTTGGGAGATCATAATACTTCTTTGATATGAAGTTGTCTGTCATTCAGGGCAAGAAGTCTTCCCAGGTATTCAACATAATCTTTAATCTTAAATTGTGTGTTATATAAAATCTGTCAAACTTATGTCAACCAAATAGTTGCCTGGTATTTCCATTTTTATTTATAGTTGCCTTAATACCCATTATGTATTAAATCTCTTTGTACAGATGTTGTTTTGAGTTCTGGCTAGTGATTGAAGAGCACTCAATAAATGCATCTAAACCATGGAAAAAGGTTTCTAGATCCATATAAATAGTATGGTCTCTTTCCAGCTACAGCCAAGAGCAGTTTGTGTATCATCCCCCTGCTTGCCCTCATTTCTCTTACAAAGAAGCCTGCATGGGCAGGCAGAGATGGGCTGTTTTGTGCTTGCAGAGACTCAGAGGAACACAACTGTGGAGTACATCACCCACACAGGAATAGGAATAGGAATAGGAATAGGAATAGGAATAGGAATAGGAATAGGAATAGGAATAGGAATAGGAATACGAACTGACTTTCCTCCATATGAAAAAAATGCACATGAACAGTGAAATTGAAAAAACATAACTATATAAAAAGTCCTTCCTGTTTAGTCAGGCTTTGATTTCATTCAGCATTTTTTTTGTTCTTTTGGTTTGGTTTGCCTTTTTTTTTCTTCCTTTTATAATCCATCAAAAATGAGGTCATATTATACAATGTTTGGGGAAAAAAACCCAAAAAAACTTGCTTCAGTTAGAAGTGTAAATTCTAAACTCCTTACACTGAGTTTTGGATTCAGGCCTACTAGTTTCAGGAGTAGAGAAGAGCACACAGAAAGAAGACACTCCTGGATCAGGGTCTCAATGCTTTTAGTTTTCTTTTGTAGTGTCCCCTCACCTAGAGAGTTTCTAAACAATTCTGAATTACTCTCCGTATCAGAGGCTCCGCAGAGACGTAGGCACAAACCTACCTTTGTTGAGGCATCCTGTAGGAGGTACGCTGGCTTGTTACAGAAAAAACGAGAGGCAGAGAGAGAGAAGGAGAAGAGAAAAGAGGCAGAGAGAAAGAGAAGGAAGGAAGGAAGGAAGGAAGGAAGGAAGGAAGGAAGGAAGGAAGGAAGGAAGGAAGCAAGGAAGGAAGGAAGGAAATCTCCTACTTTGTTTTCAGTGGTTTGGAAATCAGTTTTACAAATAGCAAAGAAGGAGGGGAGGGAACAGAAGTGCCTTCCAAGATTGTCATGGCTGGTGCTGCAGACTGTTTTAAAAGTACGTTCAGTGCAGCAAACAGCATCCATACCCTACTAGTGAAAAGAAAAACCCACCGTGTTTACACACTACAAGTGTGTGTGGAGTATTTAGGAGCCTCACACAGGAGACAAGGAATAACAAAGCAAAACTTTTAAATTGAAAGTAAATTGCTTTAAGAGAAAATTCTGAGTACTGGCTGCAGAACTGCCTGCACACCTTACTTCTGTGTGCAATTTCAGAGAAATGTTGACAGTGAAATGTGACTATCTGCCAGACTGTGAAGTAGTTGACAACCTCAGCTGTAGCCATTTCCCATTTACTTAGTATTATAAACATATCAAAAGATTTCAACTATTTCCTGTGCTTCATGGTATGGCCTCCCACACCCGAACTACTTTACATCATCTTGCTAGAATGTCCTATGGGGAATATTCACTATTCAATGAGGAACAGTTTTATTTAAGCACAACTGCATGGGGCTTTTTAGGAAGTGTCTCCCTGCTTTCATTTTGATTTCAGATGTTCTTTAAAGTGCTGTGCTTTGTTTCTCACCCATTTATAGTCTGATTTTCAAAAGTACAGAAACACTTGCTGCTCTTGTTTTAAGTATCTTGGTTAGCCTACCATCTCTGATAATTGAATAATTAGTTCATCGGCATTTCAATGATGCTACTTTTTGTAAAAAAACTAAAGAAGTCAAGAAGCTGAGAAGCCAGACAGACATGTAAAATGCTTGCAGTATTTGGTAAAATAGATTCTCTATATGTTAAAAAGTAGTTTGGTGCTTTAATGTTCCAGAATCAGAAAACATGAGCAACATGTGCGTTCAAAGTAAACACTGCTGAAAGTTTTGAAACACAAATACAGAGGGTAAGATCATCCCATTTAAACAGATTTTATATTTAACTGTGAAGTTAACAAAGGCAGCCACAAGAAAACTAGCCGGGTAGATAAAACCTTAACACATGAGAAAAATCAGATTGACTATAACCAAAATGAAGCATCCGTAGATCCAAAATTTCATTCATATATGCCTGGGTAGTGAAACAATAGTATAAAAAATCTGAAAGGAAATTCTGAGATCTGGAGCTATAAGTTTTTTACTGTTCATGTTAGCTCTAATGTAATGCATGGGGGTTGTTAGCTTTTATTTCCTCACAGACTAATTCAGCAAGAGTAACTAACTTATACATCATTGTTCTGCCAATCTGTATTCCTGATACGACCTCAAATAGAAAAAACAAAGGAAATTTAATTTTTAACATTTATTTGATACCATTGTTGAATGTACCAGTTTCCCTACTCCTCTTACAATAGATATTTGGCATATTTTTAGAAAAGATTGCATTCTAAAACTATAGCAATAGTTATGGTTTCCATTTTTTCAGAATTTCAGAAAGCTCTTTTTTATCCCTGTGCTGCTCATATGGTGAAAACTGCAGAAACCACTT
Organism: Ifrita kowaldi; assembly: GCA_013398055.1. Classification (NCBI taxonomy): domain Eukaryota; kingdom Metazoa; phylum Chordata; class Aves; order Passeriformes; family Cinclosomatidae; genus Ifrita; species Ifrita kowaldi. The sequence goes on from VZRS01014763.1 coordinate 148,607, forward strand.
TGAAAATAACACAAAAATTAGACAAAAGGTGGGTCAAGTATACAGATCCACTCTCAGCATATCATAGGTATTTCACCTCTCCTTTCCTGTGCCTGTTGTATCCTGGGATGTAAAGAAAAGAAAGATTCGCCTTTCTCCTTTGAAGGCTTGAATCCTAATGCTGCATAAGGAGAGCAGAGTTGCATTCCCCTCTGCTTCCAGGAATGGAACAGCAGTATCTGTGTTTTCTGTTGGAGGGTGCAGTGCTCAGCAGGTGAGCAGCCCACAGTATGTCAGGGATTTGAGCTGTTGGTTCTGGATCATTGCTAATCCACTGGGATTGTGGTTATTGCTGATCTGCAAAGTTTGTGAGCATGGGGCAACAGCCTTGTATGTTCCCTCTCTGGCACGATTGTGTGGGTTGCGACCCAGCCCAAAGTGAATTTACTTCTTTCCATTTCCCCATTCTTAACAGCACTATGCTATCAGAAATATTTTTTTTGTTAGACAGAATCCACTGCCACCACGGTCACAATAACTTCGTTTGTTGGTGGGAGGATGGGAGGGGTGAGGAATGGGTGAGAAAGAGAGAGAAGAGACCTGCATGCTTGATGTTGAAGAAAAGCCTGTTTGTGCTCAATACATTGGAGAAATTGTTCAAGAGCAGTTCATCCGTGTGAAATACACAACCCCTACTTGGCTGCCAAATTCAGTAAGGCCTAGTATGATCAGTTATGTAAGTGCCAATCCTAAAACTTCAAACTGCCTGAAGGCAGTTTCTACTTCTACACTCCATTTTTTTCTAAGGCTGTAGAACATTTGAGAGAGATGTTGTTTGCTTCTTTGGGTTGAACGCTTCCGTTCTTTTCTGCTTGTTCCCCCCACCAAAAAAAAAGAAAAAAAAAAGGAAAAAAAAAAAGGTGAGTGTATATAGATATATGTGTGTCTGGCACGTTCCACAAAGTCAACACCTAATTCAAGGAGCTGGGATACAAACACCACATAGTGTAAAGGGACCTGACAGTACCAGAACAGTTACAGGGAAATCATGTGTTTTCATACATTTTATGGTACCTGTAGTTAAACACGGTGTGTTTAACATGTTCTCATGCTGCACCAGGATTGGCTGATGGCCATTTCTTGACACCATCATACCCACATGTTCTCAGGCAACCCTGTGATTGCCTGCTTCTGTCCTTTAGGCCAGGAAGAGCTCAGATGAGAAAATACACACATGTATATCCAGCATATACTTCTATAGAAGTACATATGTGTTAATGCGCCAAGAGGCTTTTGTGCCCTCGCTCAGTCCGGCAGGATGGCCACACAGGGCAACAGGGCAGACTAGGGCTTTGCTCAGTGCTGGACACAGGCAAGACACAGGCAAGGCTGTTAGCAAAAGTGGAAAACCAGAGCAAAATGCCAACTTCAGAAGAACATGCAGGAGGGGGCAGCAAGGAAAAGATATAAAGCGATCCAAAAAAAAGACCAGGTGGACCAGAAAACGTGGCCAACAGGTCCATGAACCACAATCTGGATTTCAAGATTGATGTCATGCAGAAAGGATGGGTAGTGGTAGAAATCTCTCTTTCCCTGTAGTTGACACCATTATGGGGTGGAGGTTGGTTCTTCATGTGAGGTTATGTTTCTTCATATCCTTACTTGAATGTTGCAAATCAGGTGGAGGGCTGAGCGTGCTGTCCGAAGACCCCAGTTTTGGACAGAGACTGCAGCCCCACGGTCTCAGAGAACATCAGTGGGATGTTGCTGATAAAAGGGTAGTTTTGGGAGTTTGTTCAGAGTCAAGCCAGTTTTGGGGGACCGCAGAAACAGACAGTAAGGAAGGTTTTAGCATGCACAAACCATGATTATTTATTTTGAAGAACAAAGCAGCAGCAAGAAGTTAGGTGGTGACAAAAAGGAGCATGCTGGGCTGTGGCACTGGACGGTGCAGAAGGCCAGAGCTGGACACTATGTAGAACAATAAAGATTTGTTACTTTAGGTCCAAAATCTGTACTTGAACCTTATGAAACATTTGTTCATTGTAGAACCTGCTGGTTATGCTCAACTCCATCTTGAAGCTGCCAGCATGTGTGACTCTTTACATTATCGCACAATTCATTTACACAGTGAATGCAACAGAGCTTTTTAGATTGCTTGAGTACTCTCTTGCAAAGTGTGCTTTGATTAAACTTTTCTTTTTGGCTGCCATTATTGTGGAAAACATATATGGCAGGGTTTGCAGAATCCTGCAACCTATCCCCTAATCCAAAATTATGGACTAAAAAGCTGCAATATTTAATTGCTCTAAGCAACAGTGACAATAAGTTCTGTTTTGCTGCAAGTGTGGCAGCAAATTCATTCAGCTGTTTATGGACAAAAATTTTTAGGGCTAGATTTTACTAGCACATAATGCCAAGGGCTGTGAGGGCTACTTCATTGTTACTCAGCTTCTAAATAAAAAAATGCATGTGCAGTTAATCACCCAAGGTGGTAAACTTGTACATGCAAAAGTGCCCAGCATGAGTATACATTTCATATATTCTTTAAATGTTTTGCCTGTGAAGCTAAGTAGCCTTCCTCAGGCTATGAGGAAAATTATTATTTTCCCCATTTTTTCCCAACACTGCTGAAAATCAAGTTTATGTGGGCCCTCTTCCACCACTGGATTATTATGGAGGGAACAACATGATTTTTGAAGAAAAAAAAAAACAAAACCTGAACGTTTCTTGGCGTGGCATTATTCTAATCAATAGGGTTTTTGACTTGCAAAATGAACGGTTACTATTGCAAACAAGACGTAAAAATGTTTAGGGATGCCTGCAGACCATGCAAGAATAAAAGTATAGTGATGACCCATCACAGATTCTGAGATAAAGGACAGTGAAAAGGTGAAAGTTTATTGCTGTAACCCAAACATTACGCTGACCTCTATTTGCAAGTCTATGTACCAGTTTATGTCCGTCCAGTCCTACAGTGACTGCAGCTTTTTAATTTAATGGGTGTTTATCCATGTCTGTATCGAATCTACCATGAAAATAACTGGAATGCTCTGTCAGGGGCCAGCTTTGGATATGTGTATTACACAACAGAACAAAAGATGGACTACCTGAAAATGGTAGGTTTTAACATCAGAACCAAACCTGTTCATGAGAGAGTCACTCTGAAGAAAAGTCAGACATAGAAAACTTTCTGACAAACTGTTCACACTGTGAGGCTCCAGAAAAGTGATTTTTGGTGGCAGGAAAAAATTCTGGTATTATTACAAATCAGACACTGACAGAAAAATGCATCAGTAAGGTTTTGGTAGCCTCTACTGCTTCATCAATAAACAAAATATTATCCTCCAGAATACTCTGGAGTTATTTCTTAACACCCTGACTGCCTGCTTTTAGATGTTCAAGGGAAAGGTCTGCCTACTTCATGGGCCCTTTCTCCCTGTGCTTCCCATTAAGGTAAAAGACTGGCTACTGTTTACCTTATGCCACACTTGAGCAGAAAGCTGCCACACCCTCTGCATCCACAGAAATGAAGGAGGAGCCCTTAGGGGTACCTGGTATTCCTTGGAACTGGAGAAGTCTCTGGAGAAGGGCTGTGAAATTCATGGGGTTTGACATTCTCAACAGCGAGTAGAGGTCTTTCCAGAGGTTATTTAAAACTACACCTCCAACAGAAGTAGGAAGCTTCAGGCTATCCAGCCTGGTAAACAGATGATGACAAAAAGGCTAATGTGTTGCAGATTAAAGGCAGAAAGAAGATGTAATCTTGTGGCCTGATCATAATAAGAAAAATACTACCAAATGCCAAATTTCAAAACCATTTTTAAATTCCCCATAGAAAAAGTTGAGACAGAGATCCAATCAAACCAACTCTAGCGTTGTAAGAAAAGCAGATGACCTGTAGGGTTATCTTCTTGCTGGCTTGCCATGTGTCCTTTTCTGAATTTTACCAATAAGGGCATGGACACTGCCAAAGGATGTGTGACCCTGAAGTGTGGCACTAACATTTTCACAGTGTGCTTCGTCGTGGCATACACAGGCCTCCAACTTTACAATGTCTTACATGCCCTTCAATACATCTGCCTTTATCATGGCACTGTGACATTTGTGAGCACTGTGAGCATCCAGGGCACTGGATGCAACTGCTCAGGGACTATTTATGTGTCTCCAGATGAGCACATCATGGAATTTGTGTCATCAAACTCCAAATCCAATGGCTACTTGCAGTCTGGAGACAAGTCTTCTTTAAAGGTTAATGATATCACTCTAATGGCAACAGAGAAAATATAAATTTGGGGCACTGAGGGGGTCTCATGATGGGCTGATTATAAATCCATCCAGTGATGACCTTAAGAAGAGTGTGATAGTGCAGTGTTCTATCATCAGAAATGAGAGAAATGAGCAATAGAAACCAGAACCCTTCAGAAGATGCAGAAGGTAGTCTAAGACAAAAAGTACTTACCAATATTTTAAAAGCCTTCCCTTCAGGTTTTGACCATGGACATGTGCCGGAAGAACCCCTTTTCTACTGTTCTGGCATGGCCTAGCTTCTCTGTGAAAACTTATTTTGTGAGAAGTCTTTTGGAGAACACAAATCAATACCTCTCTACAATGCCTGAGAATAATGTGTGGTCTGACTGTTACTGGCCAGAATCACTCTGTAAATATTCTTTTATTGAATTTGTCCAGCTCTCATCTGAAAGTCTCAGAGACAACCATTTTCCTCTAATAAAGTAAATAAGGTTGCATTCAATGATGAACTCTGTTTGTGAGAGCAGAAACTGAGGAGGATTTTACTAAGTATGTGCATCACAGGAATCTCATTGTCCAGAAGGGTTTTTTGCCAGGGTAAAAGTCACTCTGAACAAAATATATGGTGTTATTTGAGAATCCCAGAGACTATCTCCAGCGTACATCCCTGGGCAGATGCATGCTGCAAAGCCCTATTCTTTTGAGAAGTGTTTGAAGAAGTTACATAGGTACCACATGAGTATCTGGTTGCCAATTTGAATGCTTTCTAGCCCAGAAGCTTTCTGACCAAGAAAAGGTATTTTCCAGCCAGAGCAGCTAGCTCTTTACATATTGAAAATTAAAAAGCTTGGTGTTCAACAGTAAATAGAGAGAACCTGGACTGACATCTTGTGTTGCTATCAGTGCACACTTCGAAATAGGCTGTCACAGCCTCTCTCTCTCCTTGATGTGTTGATCAGTCTTTCCTCTGGCAGTGGAAAGCAATATTCTACACTACTTCTGATGACCTGATAGAGGCCATTGCTGAAGGAGCATTGCACTAACGCCCCATGAGATGCACACACTGAAAAAAGTTTGCAGGTATGCTAAAATCCTGAGCAGCAAAACAGTGCCCTTCAACTCCTGTTCACTGCAAGGCTACTCTAGGCAGTCGCTATCAAGTCTGTCTGTAGGGCACTTCTGCCTATTTCTGCTGGTGTTGGTGCAAGATTTCTCTTGATTTCTTAAATGCAGTGGTCCTGCCCAGTCTGAAGGGGAACAGAAGGAAGAGTCATGCCCATTCTCATCCCAAATCTTGAGTTAAAAATATACTAACATGCTTGCAAAACTCGTGTGCTTCCTCTGTCTGCATGATGCACTGAATCGCACTTAGTTCTTTCGCTTTGCGGTTTCAAGCAATGTTCTGACAGGGTCTACTCAACAAAATGCCTATGGTTGTTTTGAATAAATGGGGATCACAGTCCAGCAGGTTCATGCTGTCTTAATTTTTATTTCTGACTAAATCTGATCAGATTTTGTTTATCCAATGAGAGCAACTTTTGTTCCAGGTTGAAAAGTTCTCCACTGGAATTGCTAGGAAGTCTTGATAATTCTCTCAGGCCCTGAAAAGCAGTCAGCAAGAAAAAATAAATTGTGAATTGCTGCTAGGTGTGTGAAAGTTGGAAGTCTGAAAGTGCAAGGTTAGATGATCTCCCAGGATACATCTTAATACCACATTTGGGCCTATTATTTGTTGGAATGAAGCTGGTGGAAGCAGAGGGAAGAAAGAGAGAGGGAAGAGAGTTTTAGCCATTTAAACTAAGTATAAGCACTAAGGGATCAGGCCCACAAAAATTTAAAAAAAAACCAAAAAACCCAACAAAAAGTCTTCACAAAAACCAAAACATAAAAAACCCCCAAAAACCCCAAAAACCCCCGAAACAAAACAAAACAAAACAAAACAAAACAGCAAAGGTAGTTTAGTAATGTGCATGCAGTTAGAATACTGGTTCTTTGGGTTTATGCCCTTATCTGCATCAAGCATATTCATTAAAAAAGTAAAGATTTAATTCAATGCAATTCTTTTTGCAGTACCTGATTTGAAAAAATCACACAGTTTCATGAGACAAAACTGTGACAAAGGCTTCCATTAGAGTCAACAAACACTACACACTGGGGGTTAAAGAAAGCATGCCACAGTTTGCTTTTTCTTATTCAGGCTTTCATCGTAGTGGGGGGGAAAAAAACGCAAGCAAAACCAAACCAAAAACCCGAAACTCTTCTGGGAAAGCCAAGTACTCTAATAGGCCTTTTGCTTCATGGGGATTAATGATCCCCATTCAAAACTGTGCTACATTCAGAGTAGCAGAGAAGACTATATCCTTTGTTGGCATGAAAGGGTGGGTCTCCTTTGACTTCGGCAGAGTTTGGCTTATTTATGCAAGCAGAGAATTTGGCCCTGAAGTTATTAGTTGCATTATAAGTACCTTCCTCTGCCAGAGCAGGATTAGTCCCTCATTCAATGCATTTTGCAGTCTAACTTTAAAAATTAAATGTTAAGCATTCCATATGACAGGGTTTTCCCTATGCCTCTTGGGATGCTAATTCACTCAGAACTGTTTCTGGTTTCTCAGCCTATGCTGATTTCTCTTTATTACCATCTGACTCCAGTACTCACAGCTCTACTCCATGGTACCACCCAAGGCAATTCTCCATCCTTTCTTTTGTGTAATTATCATGGGTCAGGAAAAGGAAAGGTCCTTTTTTAATAGCACTAACATGCATATGTGATTGTTCTGCAAAATGTTCAACATCTATTATAACAAGAGTTAAAAGTTAATTTAAGAAATAAGGAAAATGTCACCTTTGATCTTGTTTATATGCTAGAAGGAATACAAAAATTCTTACTGAGGAGATTGCCAGGAAAAAGTACATGAAGAAGTACAACAAGCCTCTGTCTCTACATGTAGGTGAATGGAGATTGCCAGATACACTCTTTAAGGAGGAACCATAAAGAAAACAAGTGAGGAGCCTCCTAGTTCTTCTCTGGTGCTGGAAGTACACTCTGTACACTCCCTGACACTGTTGCTAAATGCCAGAGAGTGAGCCCTGCTTGTTGAGATGGATTACACGAGCAGAGATCTAAAAAAAGGTCAGCAATTCCTTGGCCCACTGTAAAACCACTTGCTTTAATTCCCCATGATTGTAAAGGTAACTCTGCTTTATGATCTGATTTTGCTTTTCTTACACGTTTTAAACAGTAATTTACCATCCAAGAATTACCTCAGAGATCAATCAGGCTACTTATGAAATAAAATAGTATTGCCAGTAAAGATGGCACACAAAAGAGTCCCTGAGCCCTCCTTTTATAATTCTTGCTATTAGACAGCTCAGTAGGAGTTTAGCCAGTATACATACTTTCAGACCTTCCCAAGCTGCAGAATCTAGAAGTCCTGCTCAGCTCCCAGTACAATAATTTTGTCTCTTTTTTTTTCTGTGAAAAATGCACACCGTATGCTGTTCTTGTAAGTAAATATTTACACCTTTTCAGAGAACTGCTAGTAGTTCCTCCTAATAAGCCATAAAGTAGGTTAAACTGAGCAGAGATTGAAGCATAATATAAAGGCATAAAGGTCTCTATAAATTGGGAAGTCAGAGCATTGTGATTTTGGCTGCAGAGCCTAACCGGACTTGAGAAGCTAAACTGCTGGAGCCCAAGTGTAATTCTGGTGCCAGACATTTGTCTGCACGCTGTTCCTGTGCAGCTCAGCTTTGTCAACATCCCTGTGACTTAGAAGGCACTGCTCCTCCTTTCTTCACATATTGAAACTGTCCCCTGTTAATGAAGTCATAGTGACTGAACACAGCACACTCCAAGTGAACACTGATCGTGGGGCACGGGAGACACGCAAAGAATGGCCCTGCCCTCCCCACCCCAACACACACCATTTTACAGCCCATGGCTCTTAGGCAGGGAGACAATGCAGAAGTGTCACATGTTCCAGCTCTCTGCTGAGAGGTATTCCCAGCCTGGCCTCCTGTTGGTCACCACCTGCACTACGCTGTTGCGGAATGGAAGTATGTCTATGGAGCAGGGAATTCGTTTTCTCTTCATGTCTAGATGCCACAGAGCAAATTATTTTTCCCTGCAGCCCCCCTCCTAGAAAGGTTCTGTTTGCACATTGCACAGCCTACAATATGGAGTCAGGAAAATAGTCACTATTTTTAGTGCAAGTTACTTACTGTCACAGGGTACTTGTTTTCTAAATTAGATAAATTGACCCAGAAGCCCATCCTTGGTTTTGGCCTCTAGGCTTAATTTCTTCAGAAAGAAAAACAAAGTCTCTTGAAATGTATTCTGATGTGGTTAAGGTGCTTACCTCAGTGATACCATTAGTTTAAATCACAAAGAATTACTCCTCCAGGTTCATTTCCATGAACAATTCAGACAAGGTACAATAATTCAAGAACAATGTCACTTTTCAACTCATTGTAATGATTATCATATGTAAAGGAAGCAACAAATCAGTAACAATGGGGGAGTTGAGTTGACATGTTGGAGTAAAGCAATTCCAAAAGGAGGAACAAAAACTTCATAATAATAAATGTAAATGTTTGATCTACCAGTGTATTACAGTGTGGTTTTCACCAGCTATACAGTCCTGTATTTGAAAACAACTTGTCTTGAATTTTTTAATCTAAATGACATTATTAACTGAGCATGAATATGACACCACTGTGTTAGTGAGATAAAACTTCTGAAATACTTTTACTCCATGGTTTTAAATTTGCAGTGATTAGCTTAGTTGGTCTTACAAGGCAGTAGCAAGGTCTTGAGAATTTCCAGCCCCTGAAATGATACATTGGTTCACTCCAAAGCTGAATCCAAGAATCCAAGACAGTGTCCAGTAGCAGAATCTCACAATAAATCCATGCTAGATAGTAGTCTCTCTGCAGTATCATGCTTATCCACTGTTTCTATTACACTAAAAAAAACAAACCAGGATTAAAGACATTTCAGTTTTTCAAACTCAGTATAAAGTTTACTGTCTCAACAGATATGTCAGATAAAAGATGGATATAAACATATAAGAATGTATTAAAAAAATAAAGACAAAGAACATATGCTAGGATGACCCAAACAAGCAACACTCCCCACCAAACATCTGGACACTACAAACTCTGAGGAAGTTACTGCATCAGGATCCAGAATTTGCAGCTGTCTTATAATGAGCTGAACCAAAACTTTGGATCTGATCATATCTGAGTTTTAAAGATGTTTGGATTTGGGCCTTAGTTCGTAGCTCTGGCTGAGTTACAATACATGCATGTTTCTGAGCAACTAAAATGATTGAGCTTTTTAAAAATCAAAACATTTTGAAATACATGTTAAGAGGTGGTTTACCATATTAGGGAACTGAATCAACTAATTTTAAGTTTTCTTATTTAGAACATATTTGCATATTCACTTCTGTAAAATTTTAACTGCGCACTCTCTACTAGTCACACAAACTGTACATGCGTTATGTGTCCATAAGTTCCTCCTTTTATATGACAAAGCACTGTACATTTAAGAGACAACAAAATGCTTTTTATCAAATTTTTTTTTTGCATATTGTTTACGTGTAAGTATTGCATTGCTTGGTAAGCATGAAGTACCATCTATTGAACTGCTCACTTCTTTATAGCATGGTTTCTCACATATCGCTCAGAATTCTTAACATTTTTCAGGTCATTTGGAAATCTTGAAGATCTCTGGTATTCATCAGAATATTTTCTCTTGACAGATAAGAGGGTTTTTTTTGTTTGAATAGAAATCTGAGTAAGCAACACTTCCTTGTTTCCTTGTTTGCCACACAAGTAGATTCATTTTGTACCACAGAAAGATAAATTGTTGCCTTCAAATGCCACTGCTTTAAAAAACATTGTAAGTATTCCATATATATAATGTGAGATGAAAATAATTAGACAAAAAGCACCTCACAGCAGTTTTTCAGAGAGTAACTATCACAAGCCAGAGATACACTAAGTCTGAGTCCCACTATAATAAAGGTTGTACCTGGAGATGCACACAGTGAAGACAGTTGACCTGAATGCCTGGCCAGGAAAAGAACTGGTAGTAAAGGTTACGTTTTTGCCACAAAACAGATGCTCAGCATCTGCTTATATTAGTATTTGCCGTTCCCCTCCCTCTTTTTTTCCCTGCCTTTCCCAAAAAAGAACCTGCCCAGCTTAACCATTCCCTGTTTCCCTCCTTCCATAAATAAAAAGTCATCTGTCAAAATCCAGAGATCTGTGAAATGCTTCTGGTATCTGGTATTCCCTGAGGCTGCAGGGGGCCTGTCCTCTTCCCTTAGGTACCACACACGTTGTACATGTGCCTCACCTCATCCAGAAGCTGTGTTTCAGAAGTAGCATGTTTCAGAAGTAGCAGAAATAGAAGTGAAACGACACCTTTACCACTGTTCTGCAAGGGACCGAATTACACCTTCACTGAAGAGATGCATTTAGAAAGACTAGTCAGCTGCAGTTAAAAACCCAGAGTGCCTGTGTTTATTTATAGAGAGCTTCACCCAGAAGGTTGAAAGGACAGCATGACAATGAAACCATCTTTGATATACAAATTTTTTTTCTCAGTGGAGGATTTGGGAATGTAGAATTTCCTTTTCATACAGGATACTTTCTTGTCTTTTGTGACTTTTCAGAGACATGTATCAGACTGCAGTCCTAACACCATGAGGATTAGGCATAACTGCCATTCTAAAATAGTACATTCTTAAAATAAGATTTTTTTTTTTGATACTCTAAAAAGCCTTTGGAAACCTTCTAAGTGTTTTAAGCTTCTGTGAGGGCAAGCAATATACTTAATAGATTTCTCATATACTCAGTCATATGCAAGTATTAGAGCTTTTTAAAAAAACTGGAGATATTGCACGAAATGCTTACAGTGAACTTTGCCTTTTGACTGCACTGGTCAAGAAACCTGAAACAATGCCATGTAAAAAGCCATGAACATAATTTAAGTCTGGTTTCACTCCTCTGTGTCTACTGTGTCAGATTAATTATAGAAAGATCAGGTCTTGATCAGCAATGCAAAATTGGATCCTAAACACACTACTGCCTTCTTCATCTTTACACATCCTTCATCACCCATTTATGAATTAGGTTTAAAACCAGTGCTAAGGAGTTCTATATGAACACAGACTTCTTATATAGACTGAAATTTTGGTGTGAGCCAAGGTGAATAAATGCAATCACAGTCCTGAGACTTGAAAATGAGCAGTGAACCAGCTATTTAGCTTCCAAAGATTTTCAGTCAGTCAGCTCAAAAGACTGGATGATACCCACACTGAAGTGGAAATGGGATATCACTTACACTTATTGCAGTGAAGCTTTATTTAGGTAAGTGAAATCCAGATCATCATAAATTATAATCAAAGTAAGAGAACAGACATTTACACTGGCAGGGATCTCCTCTTACTGGCCCACTGAAGGTGTAGGTAAAACAGACAGTTACCTAGTAGCCATTAAAGTGCTCTACAGGACTACCTAGCTTGCTTCTTGGTAGGCACGGGAAGGAGAAGGATGGTCAGGGAATGAATGTCTCTCATTTCTGAAGCCACTTAATTCTGAAAAGGAATAAATTCTATTAAGAAAGAATCACAGGAAACTTTTAAGCAAGCTGCAGGAATAAATTCTTCAATTCATGTCAAATAAAAAGCTCAAGTCTCACAGGCCTCGTAATAAGATACATTGCTTTGTACAGCTAAACAGAAGTGCTGTTCCAAAGCAATTAGAACAATCAAAATTAATCAACAGTCGTACTTGAAATGTAAGATTAAAAACTGAGGATTAAATGATACTCTTAGGTATAGCCCTAAAGTCTATGGTTGCAGAAAGTCAGTAAGACTATAAGTCTGCTTTAGTCCAGTTGTTGAAATGAAAAAAAACGCTGTAAAAAAGGTTCAGCTATAGGATTTCTATTCCGTGTGTCACCACAGAACCCACAACACTTCTCAATAACCTACAGAAAAATCAAAGCCAAATGAAGAAAATCCAGGAATATGAAGAAACATGGGAAGTGAGCAGGAAGGACAGAAGGTCTCACAAATCTCACAGCTTCCTAGCAGGACCCCCACTTTGGGGAACCTCCCAGATGATCCTCAGCAGGAAACCATGTTTTACATTACTGAGGAGAAATAAAAAACTATAACTTTTGTTCCAATTTGATCTAAAAAAAAATTATTTCTTTATTCCAACTCCAGTAGTTGGTTAAATTATGAGGATATTAGTTAGTCTCATCAGTCAGACAGCAGATAAAAATTATTGTCAGTAATCACATTTTATCTATATTTACTTGATTTTCAGTGCAGTGCTTCAGAGAAAGATGACAGTGCCCAACAGTTGATCTTGTAAGTGTTGACTGAGTGGAGCAAGGGAGGGAGGAAGTGAGAGAGGGAGGAGAAAAGAGTCTTCTTTCCTTGGCAAAGAAATTAGCCTCCATAGCAACTAGCAGAAAACTCAAAGCACATATTAATAGAGCAAAGCCAGACTGCAAACAGTCAGTAATCCAGTCTCTTTTCAAACTCTGTCAGGTCAGAACAGAAACACAGGAAGTATTTTCTTCATTTATGTTGGCTGAAGCATGTAGCATTTCACTTCACTTACTTGTGCCTAACCAGAAGATGAAATATAATAAGCAGATTAAAGAGGATTTTGATTGGAAGATTGTGGGAGATTATTTTTCAGGTGTATTTAAGTGTGTTTCAAGTACTTCGTTATCAGTACTTAAATCTTCCTGTTAAAGCTGCTGGAGACAGAAGAGGTCAGCGATTTGGTCACTACAGGTTTCAGTTCTGATACACCACCTATTGAACCAACTGCAATACTACATTAGGATTCAGTTTAGGTTATACCAGCATAAATATACACATATTTGCCTTAAATAGTGCAAATGAATTGTGTATTATCCAAATGAATAAATCAGTGCATGCTTAAACAATTTCTGTGGTTTTACAGCCACTGAAAACCATTTTATTCATCAAACTGGTACTGAGAGCAAGGTTAATAAATGCTGTGGCAACTATCACATAAACTGCAGGTGTTTACCAGGTTGGGTAAAATTAATGATATTTGGTTAACTAGTGCTATTGAGGATTGCAGGAAGTACACATTTTGCACAGGTGCACAGGGTGAATCACATCATATTTGAGAGAAAGAAAGGAAGCCCTGTCAGACATTGTTCTCTTGGGTACCCCCTGGAGGAGATCAGCCCAGACAGGCAACACTCCTGTGGCCGAGGGAGAGCATGTAACCTTGCAGGAGAGCCTCATTTCCCACAATGAACATGAGGAGAAAGGCTTCTCCAAGAGCACAAGGGACAGCCTGGTCAGGGAGAGGAGCCAACAGAAGCCTGGCAGCATCTCAGGAGTCCCAGGGCAGCAGACTGGAAGGGCGTGCATGCCGCAGTGCTGCAGAAAGGGAGGCCAAAGGCAGGCTGCTCTTCAGCTGCCTTGTTTGCACCAAGCCTGCCTGCCTGGCTGTGCCCGACTGCCCTGCAGAGCCAGCACCATCCTGCTGCAAGGGAGCTCACTGCCTTGTCCATGTCTTTGCAGGATACCATAGTACCTGCAGGGTACCCCAGGAGTTATGCCACCCTCCTTCCCCTGGCAATGCTGTCAGTGCTCTGCCTCCAAGGGGATCTGCCTGGCCCTCTTCCTCCCACTCCCATCTATCCCCCCTCTGTGTCAGCCAAGGCATGGAAACACATGCTGCTTACTGAAACAAGGAAGTGATATGGTGGGATGTCAAACATGCCGAGAAACCATGACTGTGCAAAGCCCCATGGCCCTTTGAGAAGGCCTCCACTTGGAGCTAAAACCTCTCTGTGCACGCCTTTCTGTATTCTCAGTCAACCTCTTGCCATCTTGATGTGGGAGGAGACTGTGTAGAGATCATTAGAAAGCCTAATTTTATTAGAGTTTATAACTCCGGCAGTGATGTGAATTACAGCTGGTACCTGCTACAGCACCTCAGTGCAGATATGGATGCGGCAGATAAAGGATGTGTCCTAAAGATCAGTGACTGCTGTCATGGGACAGGAAATTCCCACAAAGGATCACTGATGGAGATAGGTGGGTAAACTGTCCTGTCTTTCCAGTTCTAGGCAGTGACCAAAAGAAGCAGGAACAGCAGCTGTCTTGCCGTCCTAGAGCCAGCCACCAGCTCTGAAAAGCCCTGGCAGCTCTGGGACTCAAAAAAAGAGTCCTTCCTTTTTAGATTCTGCTGGGGCAGCCTACAGCTGACCTGAGCTCTTCATGGTAAGAGCCTTTCTCCTCTGTCCTGACCTGCAGCACATCTAGTCGGGTAGGAGCACATGAGACCATGCTATTTTCACTCACTTTCCTTGCCTAAGTTGCTTGGCAAAATCCTTCAGTCTGGGAGGTACTCCCTCCATCTCACCCCAGGAAAGAGTCGTCAGAGCCTGGCAGCACTTGACAATCGTAATCCCGAAAGCACTGGCCCATTCCATTCAGATGGCACCTTGAGTCTGGGGACAGGCGCAACCCTCCACTTCTGCCTTCTCCTTGTCTTTAAGGGAGCCACCATCGCTCCACTCTGAAACCCAAAACACAGTCAGCTTGCAGCTGAATGCTGTACACAAAGAAGCCTGCCTGTGTGACAGGGAGGTTTGCTTACTTCTGCTCTGCATCTTCAGCAGCAAATTCTCAAGGGAATGGACCTACAGCCATTCATCTCTGACTGATATAAACTCTAAAGCCTAAAGCCAGAAGTTCCACTGTGAACACTATACTCCCCTGAGTACAGGAGGCCTGAAAACCAGTGTAATTTCTCACTCCAGTAGGTTCAACTTGATGGTGAAATCTTGGGCTCTTTCACTCACTTTCCATGTTTCTTTCCTCATTTGCCTTTGAATTTAATGTGGGGATTGGCATGTTCAGGTGGCAGTTACGCTGTTTTCCACCTAATTTACATGTTGGGGTGGGAGAGGGATTGGTGGGATGCTGCCCAAGAGTTCCATTGCTGCTGCCCATTACTGAACTCTTTCCAGTACATCCATGTCTCTCTTATACTGAGAAACCCAGCACTGGACATGGGACTTCAGATGTGGCCTCGCTAGTGCTGAGTAGAGAAGAAGGATTGCCTCCCTCTACCTGCTGGCAATCCCTTGCTTGATGCAGCCCAAGTTCCCATTTATTTTCTTTACTGCAATGACACACTGCTAGACTGCTCCTGCCTGGGTGTAGGACTGTGCACTTCTCATTGTTGGAATTTATGAAGTTCCTGTCAGCCCATTTCTCCAGCCTGACAAAATCCATCTGGATGGCAACATGCCCCTCTGGAGTATCTGCCACTCTTCCCAGCTTTGTGTACTTTTGCAGAGAGCACACTTGCCCCATGATCCAGCTTATTTATGACGGTGTTAAATAGGACTGGACCAAGTATTGACCCCTCAGGTACTCTGCTAGCTACTGGCCACCAAACACAATTTATACATGGAGGACAGTAATGTATTTCAAGAGAGCCAGCACTATTTCACCTAGGGCAAGTCTTGCCTGACCAACGTGGTGGTGGAATGATTTTGCCTTCTGTGGTGGAGTGACTCCATCCGTGAACAAGGGAAGGGCTACAAATGTCACCTATCTGGACTTCTGTAAGCAGGCCTCTGAC
This sequence comes from Ifrita kowaldi, assembly GCA_013398055.1. NCBI lineage: Eukaryota > Metazoa > Chordata > Aves > Passeriformes > Cinclosomatidae > Ifrita > Ifrita kowaldi. The sequence goes on from VZRS01014763.1 coordinate 164,507, forward strand.
ATGGTCCCCCACAATATCCTTCTCTCTCAACTGAGGAGAGAAGGTTTTGATGGATGGACTATTAGGTGTGTAAGGAATTTTCTGGGTGGTTGTATCCAGAGAGCAGTGGTCAACAGCTCAATGTCCAAACTGAGATCAGTGACAAGTGCTGTCCCTTAGAGGTCTATGTTGAGTCCAGTACTGTTTAGTATTTTCATCAGTGGCATAAGAAGCAGGATTGAATGCACCCTCAGAAAGTTTGCAGACAACACCAAGCTCAGTGGCACAGTTGCTATGCCTGAGGGACAGGATGCCATCCAGAGGGACCTGGACAAGCTTAAGGAGTGGGAAGCTCATGGGGTTTAACAAGGCCAAGAGCAAGGTGCTGCACCTGGGTCAAGGCAATCCCCGGTATCAATACAGGCTGAGGAATGAACAGATAAAGAACAGCCCTGCCAAGAAGGACTTACGAGTGCTGGTGGATGAAAATCTGGACGTCAACTGGCAATGTGCCAAAATGTGGGGGTTTACTTTTTACTATCCATGCAGTTAAATATGAATTCTGATTTTGAGATGCATGGGAAAGCTTAAAAATCTTTCAAAGAGATAGACAATAAAGTTTGATTAGACAGCAGATACTGCGATATGGGCTCTAGCAGAAAATTTGGTGCAGCCATTAAAACAGGCAAAAATTCTGGGCATTATTTTCCTCCTCCTCTCTGTGGATGTCTCTCAACCTCCAAATTTTATGACTCAAATTTACCTTTTCACAAACCACTTTTGGATGCATTGAGTTCAAGATATTAATGATGAGGTAAACAAAAATCCAGTAATAGGTGCTTTCTGAGAACAAGTGAGAAAATGAAGCAATATATTGAACACTTCCAAATGTAAACAGCATTTTCTTCGTCATCACCAAGATTCTTCTCAGTTTGCCTGAATGCTATGCAGCCCTTTCTCAGTGCATTAAATGTACTTGCAGGTACCTACCTTGGCCTGGTGCCAATTACTCAAAGTTGTTGAAGAGTTGAATGTAAGACAAAGCCTTCCTAATTGTGCATGAAAAAGACCACAGATAATTTGTTAAACAATTTGTTATTGTCATCTGTCAGCTTGTCTTGCATCTCTCTAGCTAAATGCCTGTGTGACACTTACATGATATGCTTTACACACTTATGCTGCCTGAAGAAACTGTTTGACGTATTTCAAAGGTTACTCAACTATTTTTATGGTACTTTGTGCACAAGGAATTAAATTTTTTCTGTAGTTACATAAAAAAAGAGAGGACAATGCAGCTTCTTTTGTAAAATTAAAATATGCAGAGAATCCAGAGCTGTGCTAGTAATGCTTGACATTAGGAATGTTTTCTGTAATATGAAATGGGAAAGAAAAAGTACTTGTGTGCCAGCTAGGCAGAGATTTTCAATGTGATAACACTTCTTTTGCACTGTGCTGTTTCAGCATGCAGTTACAAGTACCCAAACAGTTGAAGAACATTCTTCAGGTCTAGATGGGGCTAAAGCAGCCATTAAAAACTTTTAAATTACTTATCATTAATATGAACTGCCTTGTTCTCCATGTACTATAGAAACATACATCAAAGAAAATGGATGAAGTAAGGTAAATTTTCAATACAGGGATTGTGGAGGTGAAATGCTGGTTGTCTCTATAATACCAAATGAAATTCTTTACATGATTGACTATGCTAGAAAGGTCTTTATGCTATATTCTCTTTCTGAACTACACAAGTGTGAATCTTCCACTTTGAAGAACACCAGAAAAGGCCAAGTGTGAGTGAGGAGGAACTAGTTATAAATTTCCAAAGAAAAATAGTGCTGAAATTCAAGTATTTCAATTTGTTTTTGTGAGAGTTAGCCTTTATTTTTAGTTTTTTAATTTATTTCAAACACAATAAAGTCCCCTCAGATAATGAATGTTGCATAATTTCCGTGAACCACAGATATAAGAAATGCAGTTTAAACATTAAGAACATCTCAGTCATTCCCTAAGCTCTCTGCTTGTTTGAAGCACTTGATTGAAAACTGACAGTCTTAGGCAGTTGTGTCATTCTAAATCATACTGAGAAACCATCTAGTAAAAACCCCACTACTGTTTTTTCTGATTGCATTAAATATTGTCACCTTTCTGTGAGTTTCTGTTTTATTTAATAACTTATTGGGTTTGTATGGCCAGGTTTTGGTAGCAGGGCGGGGCTACAGGGGTGAGTTCTGTGAGAAGCTGCCAGAAGCTTCCTCCATGTCCAGCAGAGCCAATCCCTGGTGACTCCAAGATGGATGCACCGCTGGCCAAGACTGGGCCAGTTAGGGATGATGGTGACATCTCTCTGGTAACATATTTAGGAAGAAAAAAAAGGGATTGTGCAGATGTAATTGTGGTCAAAGAAGAGTAGGGTGAGAATATCTGAGAGGAGCAACTCTGCAGACACCAAGGTCAGTGCAGAAGGGGGGACAGGAGGTGCTCCAGAGCTGAGCCAGCGCTCAGATTCCCCTGCAGCTCATGGTGCACACCATGGTGAAGCAGCTGTGCCCCTGCAGCCCATGGATGGAGGACCATGGGTATGCAGAGATCCACCTGCAGCCCACGGAAGAGCCCCACACTGGAGCAGGTGGATGCCTGAGAGGAGGCTGTGACCCCATGGGAGGTCTGTGCTGGAGCAGGCTCCTGGCAGGGACCTGCAGACCTGTGGAGAGAGGAGCCCGTGCTGCAGCAGGTTTCCTGGTAGGATTTGTGACCCCATGGGGGACCCACACTGGAGCAGCCTGTCCTTGAAGGACTGCACCCCATGGAAGAGTGACGCACGTTGGAGCAGTCTGGGGAGGACTGATGCCCATGGGATGGACTCACATTGGAGAAGTTAATGGAGAACTGTCTCCCATGGGAGGGACTCCACACTGGAGAAGGGGAAGGACTCCCCTTCCTGAGCAGTGAGAGAAACAACATGTGATGAACTGACCATAAATCCCCATCCCCTGTCTCCATGTGCTGTTGGGGGGAAGAACGTAGAGCTAGGAAGGAGGGAGTGGTGGGGGGAAGGTGCTTCTTAAGGCCTTAAATTATTTCCTTTTATCCTGCTCTGAATTTATTAGTAATAAATTCAATTAATATCTCTAATTCAAGCCTGTTTTGCCTGTGACGGTCTTTGATGAGTGATCTCTCTCTGTCCTTATCTGAGCTCAGGAACCTTTCATTGTATTTTCTCTCCCCTGTCCAGCTATGGAGGGGAGTGAACGAGAGGCTTTGGTGGGTACCTGGCATCCAGCCATGGTCAGCCCACTACATGTATTTTCTCTGGATTTCATCATCACTAACAGCTAGCTACCATAATGGGAGATTATAATATTTAGCTGATTTTGACAGCATACAAGAGAGATATTAGGTTTTCAGATTCTATTAACCCCTTCAACTGAGGCTACAGTCTTGATTTGTCTGACTTGTTTGTAGTAAGGGCTAGTGACCCATTCAGCATCCTTTCAAGAAAAGGGAAAGGAATTTAGAGAGAAAGCCTTGCATAAAGTATCACTTAAAACATTCTTCATGTATTTCAAACACAAATTTTTACTGCTAAACGATACTACTGATTACTACTCTATTTACATACTTCAGAAACTAAGATTTCTTGTTGTTAGTATGGAAGTGCAGATTTATTCTGCGTTGCTAGAAGCAGCTAAGGGTATAAAACCTTTATGATCTTTGTTTATCATCCTTTAACAGCAGCCCAGAATGGAAACTCGTTCTGAGTGGGGCAAACTCCTCAGCTCTGTTCATGAATCAACAAATTGTAGAGGTGAAAAATAGGATAGACAGTAAAAGATGGGGGATGAAAAACTTCACAAATCTTCAGACCTTTCTGATAGCCTAAGCAGATATGAAGAACTGAGTTTTGATCCCTTCTTAAAAATCAAACACATATTTCTCATATAAATTCCTCTAAATGTAAGATCACCTGTACAGAATTACTGGGAAAGATTTCTGGATTTGTGCAGCTGTAACATAAGAGAAGCTGGTCAGAAAACACAGCCATTCTTTTTTTAAAGATGTCAGAAATATATTAAGCATATCCACACAGAAGCTTATACAAAATATTTTGACTGATAAATCAACACTTTGGAAATATATTTTGTATGAAGGCTTAGCTTTTATGCTCTTAACTGGAAATAATAGAAGCAGAAACTTGGGTGAGATGTTCACACAAGAAAATGTTTTCAGACCTAATCGGAAGAGAGGAACATGTCCTAATGCTTTTCCTCTTATTACTTTCAGAGAAGGGTATTAAATCAGAAGCTTCTTTCTTCTTATATTTCCTTTGTGTCAAACTGAGCAGAAACCTTGTATGGCATTCTTCTTGATAACAACCAGACAGGAATCTCTAATTACCCTTTCCTCACCAGACTCCTGGGCTCCAGCATGCCTTCTATCTCCCTCTGTGTGTGGATGCCCCCACTAGCTTGTTCCAATTTGCAGAGCTGCTGACCCCAAGGATACCAACTGCACAGGATTAGCTGTTTGGAAATGCTGCTAATGCAAGACACTTTGACTGCTAATTGTTTTCTCTGTGCACTTGAGCAGCAGCATCTAAAGGCTGTCCTTACACTCTAGATTGTTATTACAGACCTTAGTACAGGAGACCTTTAAAAGCAGGTCTGAATAATATACTATTATAGAAAATATATGGAAAAACCTACTCTGGACAAGTTTAAGATATAATGGGTATTATGTAGGATTATGTCTATGGCTGCTAAGTATTGATATGCAAAGTTACTGTGGAACTGAGCCATGTTTCTTTGTTAAAAAAACAATATGGAGAATTTTTTCCTCTTTCTGTACAGATTTCTATAGAAGTAAAGTTAAGTAAACAATTTTCCAGTCACAGGACCAAAATAGCTGAAAGTTAGGGGAGATGCACACAGCCTGTAGCAGGGCACTGGTAAGTGCAGGTAGGAGTTACAAATTTAGGGAATTTTTAAAAATGCTTTTCATCTAGATCCCTGTTGTCTGAGCATCCACAACAAAAATAGAAAAGCTACATAAAGTTTTACAGAATGTCAAGTAGATAAGAACAAAGGCCAAATGCAAAAGAATTGCTGATGCTATTCTAATATATAGCCAGAAGAGGTGAAAAGGAGTAACTAGTTTCGATCTACTCTGAAACATGAGTTACAGTGAATATGCAAGAGAGATGTGATGACAGGAAAAAATGAAAGTAAAAAGAATAATCTTGATAACAGAGATTCAGAAATTGGTATTATTTTATCAACATTTTCTCCTTCAGGGCAAGCTTCTTAAAAAGCAGGTGCGTGTCCTCTACCTAAGCATAAGTTACCCTTCATAAAACATGACCAAAACATGAAATAAGAGGCTGTTCCTTCAACTTGTGGTCTGGAAAACTGTTGAGTGAAAAAAACATGGTGCAAGCTGTCCAGTAATTTTGCATATCACAGCTTCTATAGACACCATCTTACATAACATGATCTTGTGGGGGAAAAGGAACACCAGATAACATGATATAGTTGAGTTGACTTCTTTATTAAGTGGACCAAACCAGCGGGATAGACTGTGTTAGGAAAAGGATTGTGCACACACATGCATATGCACAGTTTCATGCCAGAATGCTGAGGATACAGAAAAAGTGACACTGTCTGGTGGCTCCATGATGGGCTCTGCCTGAGGGCCTTGCAGACAATGCTTAACAGTTGCATTCTGCGTGCTCTGTTTCTACATGGTGTCAGATGTCCACATAGCAGCTTTCCCAAACTCTTTTTGCAGGTGTTTATAGCCACATGCTATCTCAAATGGATGGATAATGGTATCACGCTAGGCTCTTCCAGCTGTTCCAGGGATTGTTCTCCTGGCACTTTTTGATCCATGGTCCATACCATGGCTCATTCACTCAGTTCTTGCTTGCTTGCTTGCCTGTCAGCCATGGCTTATTATGCTTAGGTGCCTTAGGGAAATGGTTGCAATACTCCTGCAGCATATAAAAAATACTTTGGAGACAAAAATATCAAATATTTGGAAAGGACTGAAAATTTAAACATCCTATGAAAAGGATTTGCTTTCAGCCATCAGAAGATATTTTGCCATCTGTACTGTCCAGAAGTTTTGAAAATCTATCACAGCACAGAATACCCAAATAATTTGGCATTGGGACTGCCTATTCCTTGGAAACCCCGTGTTTTGTAATCCAGATGGGTTTAACTGTAAGGAATTCCCTTAGGTCTTTAGGAACAAAGAACTAGCTGATGCAATTGCTGTCACTAATGATGCTTTGAAAGGACCAAGGAATAAAGACAGCAAAGATTGGTTGCTAGAAGGGATTTTCCGAAGCTTATCAACAAAACATTTCTACTTTGCACATTCACGATACTTGCAAGGAATGTGCTGACATTGTCATGCCTGGAGCTGAGCTTGTAAGCCTTCCCTCTGACAGTGGTGTGCTGGTGGAAGCAGAGGCCTGTATCCATGGAGCTCTATTCCCATTCTCGTGTTCTTCACTTATTTTTCTATTCCAATAAGGACAAAAAAAGACCTAGTTTCTTTTTGTCAGACTGTTTTGTTTTCTTTTTAATTAATTCTAAATGGTCAAAATGATAGCCAGGAATAGTGAAAGTCTAAGGAAAATGTGTCTCTGCGTGATGCTGGACAAAAACACGTTTTACAAAGCACTGGCATTGATGATGACACCAGGCCATCTCTCAGGTGGAGTCATGCAGGCACACATGGCCATGATTTGCCATCATTGCTCCTGTACCTTTGACATCCTGAGTCCTCTCTGCCTTGCCTATAACAAGTTACCAGTGCCTTAGTTTATTATCCTCTTGCTCCATGCACTCTCTCCTTCTGCACATGAGCATAACGTTGCTATGATTACAATGTAGTTTTGTGTATGGTTTTAGAATTTCACATGAAGAGTACTGATTTCATCATTTTTAAGAGGTATTTTCAGCTTTGCTGTTTACCAATAGGAATAACTTTTGGAATGTCCCTGGAGAACGCAACTTTACTCCTAAAAACACTTATTGTTCCTTAGTCTCTCACGTATCTCTGGCAGTCAAGTTACAAATTAATTAAATTCTTAGACAGTATTAGTTCCCACACCTCCTCTTACTCCTAATCAGATTTAGAGAAACAAAACAAAACACATTTGGAATTACCCGACGCTCACAGTGAGCACTGTGACAACTATTTCGAAACATACTTTGTAAAAAGAGGTTTTTAATCACTTATTCCTCAAGGGCCCACATATAAACCAGTTATAATAAAAAAATTCTGCTACTATAAGGAACCTCAACTAATATATGTGAAATATTCAGGGAACTTCAGATGAGAGATTCTATGAACTGTCAAAATATTCATAGTCTGATAAATTCCTTGAGGGAGTTTAGCCCAAAGTAAGAAACTCTCTTTCTAGCTAAAGGCTGACAGCTGTATTCGTGACAAACAGTTTGTGCTTGAATGAACAATTTCAGAAGCTATTCAGACTTTTTTTTTTTNGGGACCCCACACTGGAGAAGGGAAAGGACTCCCCTTCCTGAGCAGTGAGAGAAACAACATGTGATGAACTGACCATAAATCCCCATCCCCTGTCTCCATGTGCTGTTGGGGGGAAGAACGTAGAGCTAGGAAGGAGGGAGTGGTGGGGGGAAGGTGCTTCTTAAGGCCTTAAATTATTTCCTTTTATCCTGCTCTGAATTTATTAGTAATAAATTCAATTAATATCTCTAATTCAAGCCTGTTTTGCCTGTGACGGTCTTTGATGAGTGATCTCTCTCTGTCCTTATCTGAGCTCAGGAACCTTTCATTGTATTTTCTCTCCCCTGTCCAGCTATGGAGGGGAGTGAACGAGAGGCTTTGGTGGGTACCTGGCATCCAGCCATGGTCAGCCCACTACATGTATTTTCTCTGGATTTCATCATCACTAACAGCTAGCTACCATAATGGGAGATTATAATATTTAGCTGATTTTGACAGCATACAAGAGAGATATTAGGTTTTCAGATTCTATTAACCCCTTCAACTGAGGCTACAGTCTTGATTTGTCTGACTTGTTTGTAGTAAGGGCTAGTGACCCATTCAGCATCCTTTCAAGAAAAGGGAAAGGAATTTAGAGAGAAAGCCTTGCATAAAGTATCACTTAAAACATTCTTCATGTATTTCAAACACAAATTTTTACTGCTAAACGATACTACTGATTACTACTCTATTTACATACTTCAGAAACTAAGATTTCTTGTTGTTAGTATGGAAGTGCAGATTTATTCTGCGTTGCTAGAAGCAGCTAAGGGTATAAAACCTTTATGATCTTTGTTTATCATCCTTTAACAGCAGCCCAGAATGGAAACTCGTTCTGAGTGGGGCAAACTCCTCAGCTCTGTTCATGAATCAACAAATTGTAGAGGTGAAAAATAGGATAGACAGTAAAAGATGGGGGATGAAAAACTTCACAAATCTTCAGACCTTTCTGATAGCCTAAGCAGATATGAAGAACTGAGTTTTGATCCCTTCTTAAAAATCAAACACATATTTCTCATATAAATTCCTCTAAATGTAAGATCACCTGTACAGAATTACTGGGAAAGATTTCTGGATTTGTGCAGCTGTAACATAAGAGAAGCTGGTCAGAAAACACAGCCATTCTTTTTTTAAAGATGTCAGAAATATATTAAGCATATCCACACAGAAGCTTATACAAAATATTTTGACTGATAAATCAACACTTTGGAAATATATTTTGTATGAAGGCTTAGCTTTTATGCTCTTAACTGGAAATAATAGAAGCAGAAACTTGGGTGAGATGTTCACACAAGAAAATGTTTTCAGACCTAATCGGAAGAGAGGAACATGTCCTAATGCTTTTCCTCTTATTACTTTCAGAGAAGGGTATTAAATCAGAAGCTTCTTTCTTCTTATATTTCCTTTGTGTCAAACTGAGCAGAAACCTTGTATGGCATTCTTCTTGATAACAACCAGACAGGAATCTCTAATTACCCTTTCCTCACCAGACTCCTGGGCTCCAGCATGCCTTCTATCTCCCTCTGTGTGTGGATGCCCCCACTAGCTTGTTCCAATTTGCAGAGCTGCTGACCCCAAGGATACCAACTGCACAGGATTAGCTGTTTGGAAATGCTGCTAATGCAAGACACTTTGACTGCTAATTGTTTTCTCTGTGCACTTGAGCAGCAGCATCTAAAGGCTGTCCTTACACTCTAGATTGTTATTACAGACCTTAGTACAGGAGACCTTTAAAAGCAGGTCTGAATAATATACTATTATAGAAAATATATGGAAAAACCTACTCTGGACAAGTTTAAGATATAATGGGTATTATGTAGGATTATGTCTATGGCTGCTAAGTATTGATATGCAAAGTTACTGTGGAACTGAGCCATGTTTCTTTGTTAAAAAAACAATATGGAGAATTTTTTCCTCTTTCTGTACAGATTTCTATAGAAGTAAAGTTAAGTAAACAATTTTCCAGTCACAGGACCAAAATAGCTGAAAGTTAGGGGAGATGCACACAGCCTGTAGCAGGGCACTGGTAAGTGCAGGTAGGAGTTACAAATTTAGGGAATTTTTAAAAATGCTTTTCATCTAGATCCCTGTTGTCTGAGCATCCACAACAAAAATAGAAAAGCTACATAAAGTTTTACAGAATGTCAAGTAGATAAGAACAAAGGCCAAATGCAAAAGAATTGCTGATGCTATTCTAATATATAGCCAGAAGAGGTGAAAAGGAGTAACTAGTTTCGATCTACTCTGAAACATGAGTTACAGTGAATATGCAAGAGAGATGTGATGACAGGAAAAAATGAAAGTAAAAAGAATAATCTTGATAACAGAGATTCAGAAATTGGTATTATTTTATCAACATTTTCTCCTTCAGGGCAAGCTTCTTAAAAAGCAGGTGCGTGTCCTCTACCTAAGCATAAGTTACCCTTCATAAAACATGACCAAAACATGAAATAAGAGGCTGTTCCTTCAACTTGTGGTCTGGAAAACTGTTGAGTGAAAAAAACATGGTGCAAGCTGTCCAGTAATTTTGCATATCACAGCTTCTATAGACACCATCTTACATAACATGATCTTGTGGGGGAAAAGGAACACCAGATAACATGATATAGTTGAGTTGACTTCTTTATTAAGTGGACCAAACCAGCGGGATAGACTGTGTTAGGAAAAGGATTGTGCACACACATGCATATGCACAGTTTCATGCCAGAATGCTGAGGATACAGAAAAAGTGACACTGTCTGGTGGCTCCATGATGGGCTCTGCCTGAGGGCCTTGCAGACAATGCTTAACAGTTGCATTCTGCGTGCTCTGTTTCTACATGGTGTCAGATGTCCACATAGCAGCTTTCCCAAACTCTTTTTGCAGGTGTTTATAGCCACATGCTATCTCAAATGGATGGATAATGGTATCACGCTAGGCTCTTCCAGCTGTTCCAGGGATTGTTCTCCTGGCACTTTTTGATCCATGGTCCATACCATGGCTCATTCACTCAGTTCTTGCTTGCTTGCTTGCCTGTCAGCCATGGCTTATTATGCTTAGGTGCCTTAGGGAAATGGTTGCAATACTCCTGCAGCATATAAAAAATACTTTGGAGACAAAAATATCAAATATTTGGAAAGGACTGAAAATTTAAACATCCTATGAAAAGGATTTGCTTTCAGCCATCAGAAGATATTTTGCCATCTGTACTGTCCAGAAGTTTTGAAAATCTATCACAGCACAGAATACCCAAATAATTTGGCATTGGGACTGCCTATTCCTTGGAAACCCCGTGTTTTGTAATCCAGATGGGTTTAACTGTAAGGAATTCCCTTAGGTCTTTAGGAACAAAGAACTAGCTGATGCAATTGCTGTCACTAATGATGCTTTGAAAGGACCAAGGAATAAAGACAGCAAAGATTGGTTGCTAGAAGGGATTTTCCGAAGCTTATCAACAAAACATTTCTACTTTGCACATTCACGATACTTGCAAGGAATGTGCTGACATTGTCATGCCTGGAGCTGAGCTTGTAAGCCTTCCCTCTGACAGTGGTGTGCTGGTGGAAGCAGAGGCCTGTATCCATGGAGCTCTATTCCCATTCTCGTGTTCTTCACTTATTTTTCTATTCCAATAAGGACAAAAAAAGACCTAGTTTCTTTTTGTCAGACTGTTTTGTTTTCTTTTTAATTAATTCTAAATGGTCAAAATGATAGCCAGGAATAGTGAAAGTCTAAGGAAAATGTGTCTCTGCGTGATGCTGGACAAAAACACGTTTTACAAAGCACTGGCATTGATGATGACACCAGGCCATCTCTCAGGTGGAGTCATGCAGGCACACATGGCCATGATTTGCCATCATTGCTCCTGTACCTTTGACATCCTGAGTCCTCTCTGCCTTGCCTATAACAAGTTACCAGTGCCTTAGTTTATTATCCTCTTGCTCCATGCACTCTCTCCTTCTGCACATGAGCATAACGTTGCTATGATTACAATGTAGTTTTGTGTATGGTTTTAGAATTTCACATGAAGAGTACTGATTTCATCATTTTTAAGAGGTATTTTCAGCTTTGCTGTTTACCAATAGGAATAACTTTTGGAATGTCCCTGGAGAACGCAACTTTACTCCTAAAAACACTTATTGTTCCTTAGTCTCTCACGTATCTCTGGCAGTCAAGTTACAAATTAATTAAATTCTTAGACAGTATTAGTTCCCACACCTCCTCTTACTCCTAATCAGATTTAGAGAAACAAAACAAAACACATTTGGAATTACCCGACGCTCACAGTGAGCACTGTGACAACTATTTCGAAACATACTTTGTAAAAAGAGGTTTTTAATCACTTATTCCTCAAGGGCCCACATATAAACCAGTTATAATAAAAAAATTCTGCTACTATAAGGAACCTCAACTAATATATGTGAAATATTCAGGGAACTTCAGATGAGAGATTCTATGAACTGTCAAAATATTCATAGTCTGATATATTCCTTGAGGGAGTTTAGCCCAAAGTAAGAAACTCTCTTTCTAGCTAAAGGCTGACAGCTGTATTCGTGACAAACAGTTTGTGCTTGAATGAACAATTTCAGAAGCTATTCAGACTTTTTTTTTTTAATTTTATGTTTTCTGAAGGCGAGTATCTACAGTTCTATTATAATATGGAGCAGAGGGGAGAAAAAAAGCTCAGTTTAAATGAGTGCATGCCTGATTGAAATAATAAAAAGTTTTGTGCTGAAAGGATCTGTAGCTATGTGACAGCTAAAAATAACTTTATTTGGGACAGATTGGTGAAGTGGATGCTATTCACCTGCTTTACTGGACTTTTCATCCCTTAGGTGTGTTTTATTAACCAATTATGAAGGACCATGTGAAAAAAAAAAATCGCCTAAATTACGAAAATATGACAGGTGAAAGTAAATAGGGTGAGCCTTAGCGATTTCCCCAGCTTGGGCTTTTGTGGTTTGGGGGGTTTTAAAATACTAATGTTCAGGTTTTGATGATATTGGACAAGAAGACTTTCAAAATTGTCTTTGTACAATAGCCATTATCTATAGAAGTCTCTACGTCAGTTAACAGTATCCTTTAAATAATTTTTAAATTATTTAAATTTCAGAATGACCGCGTATCTATTTAAAAGTTAGTAACACTGAAATGAAATGTCAGGGTGCCCTCTACTGGCTCACAGTAGTAGCACCAAACAGTAACAAAAAAGAGGCATTTGTGGCGCACCATGGTCCAAAATCGAAAAGATCGACACCTGCATTTAATTTGAAACATCTTGCACTCGTTTAAAACATCCCTCCCACGTCTTAAAAAGGTGGTGGTACCGCAAGCTGCATGCAGCTTGAAGAAGCAGACTGGCTTCTCCAGTGGCTGCTGAGTGCATGTCAGAATGAACCACGGTCATAATGCATCAATGAGGCTGCAAGGCTGTGCATCATCAACCGACAAAATGCTTTCCAGGGGATGAAAACGGGGACAAAGCATGTTCTGTTACATTTTCTACATCTCATGAGAGCCTACAAGTTCAGCAGGGATCGTGAAATTACTGCTTCTGCACAATCTTTCGTTGCTCTAGTTCCCCACAGGAGCTGTGACAAAAATGGGCTACTGATCTCTGTTAAGCTTAGAAAAAGATTGACAGTTGCACACTATCAAGAGGGAGAGAAACATCAAGTAAAACAGATGCCTCAGATATCAAGTGAAAAGCTTTTTCTGCAAAATGGAAACAATTGCTCAGAAGTGGCAGCATCTGATTGCTGACTGTCAGCATGCAGTGTCTGACGTGGGGAGGAAGATTTAATACGTGTCTGTGCTTCCAGCTCCTACCAGGGTTTTAGTATTAGTCCTGGTATTAGTATTAGTATCTCTCAAAGTGTGCATAAAGCCAGATAAGCAGACTTGTTTCTTGATACCACTCTTCATACTTTAATATTGCAGAGAAGCGGGAAGCAAAAGATTTCCTTGGGTTACAGGGAATTTTAGAATTCCATGAAGTTCCTTCAGATGTAAAGAAATGAAAAATTTGTAAGATGGGGATTATTTATTACTTTTGCCAGCTGAGAATCAGAATAGAAAGAGAAGCACTGATGCTTGTTGCCGTATTACTTGACAGGCCCTCTGACATTAAGGTGTGGAGAGCACATCACCATGTAGCTGCACGGTCTAGTGAAGTGATAAAGTTTTGACCTCCAGATAGCTATGAAATTGCAGTGCATTAATAACTCTTGTTGCCAAACACCATCCCAGTATTCAGTGGAAGATACCTTCACCTTAATTCTGTTTTCAGACTCTCAGCTGAAGTTTAGAGTATTAATGCTTAGTAAATGTTCTTAAACTGTCAAAAGTAAAAAGCTTGGCCTTGAATAAAAGCAGAAATTTTGTTTTGGCTGGATTAATACTGTAGTTGTACAAAGAAAACAACAGATTTTTTTCTCAAGTCCTCAGTGTAAACTCCAAGAGCTTTATGCATATTAATATATATCCTCAACAGCTCTGTGAAATATGGAATTATTATCATCTCTAATGTACAGTTGGAGAATTAAAACTAAATGCATTACCCAGTTTCTGGCAACAATTCTCTGTCAGCATGTGAAATCAAATCTATTCTGAGTCCCTTCCTAGAACCTAAAACGTATCAGGTGTGATGTGACCTTGTGACTTTAGGAACTCCATGAGACACTGCTAGACTTCCAGGCCGAAGCAAATAGTAACTTCGTGATGCTCCAAAGTGAAAGCAAGGAGCCGTTTCTGGGAGAAGGAATGCTGAGGTTGTGGTGAAATGATCTATGATGTCCTGTACCTCTGGAAGCTTACTCTTTTTCAATATCTATCTCAGCTTTACACATAGCCGAGATAGCAGTTCTGCTCTTTAGTGTCAGACATTGTGGTGTACCAGGCTATTTATCCTCTTGATCAGAAGTGTTAAAATGATGGCATAAACATTCCAGCTGCCTTCTATTTAATTTATATCTGTAGTTCATTCTGCTCCTGGAAGACGACACTAAAGCACCTGCTTACAGGAGCTGCAGAAACTGATGTGCTGCCTTAGCACTACTCTTCCCTGTACCCCACTCATCACAGAGGAACTGGGTACACCATTCGATGAGAAAATCACTGCAGAATTGATGAAGCTGATACATCTGCAGCTTCCTTTAGACATCACTGCTGATGTGTGCTGATGTCTATCATCATACTGTATCTTTTCCTCGTGGTTCAACTTTGCGTTACAGTAACTGGAGCTGCTTACAAGCCATTACGGCCTACTGCAAAAGGACTGTGAGAGGCCACCTTTCTTCTCATGCTAAAGAAGTAAATTATGCTTGCAAGGTTTTCCATTTATGACTGTTTTTCTTTTTGTGCAGTATTTGTTCTAGAAGCACCTCTGCTCATGTTTCACTTGCAGGCTAAAATCAGAGCAATTTCAGGAATACACATCCTATCTCTAGAAGAATAGAAAAGAAATAAAATTCCTCCCTCTTTTTCTTGGTCTGTCGCGTCAACTGTTGGGCTGCCCGGGTGGCCCCGGCTCGCGACACTTTCCGCGGCCAGTAAAGAAGAGAAAGTCCTGACCTTGGATCAGTGAGGGGCTCTGCAAGCAATCACCCGATGGAACGGGCTCCGGTCTCGGTCGATTAACCGGCAGGGATAAAGGAAGGAGAGAAGAGAGATTATCTTTAAAGCAGACAGGAGCGTTTACTGCCAATCATGGTGGGGGCGAGAATCTCAAGGGACAAAGGAACGAACACAGGGTTTTAAGGAACAGAAAAAGGGGAGGGGTTTACAACAATATCCAATGGGAAGAAACAAAAGGGGAGGAACTAAAGTACAAACAACCAACCACAGAGCCATAAAGGAGGAGACAACTTCAGGGAACCAATCAAAAACTAAAGAGAACAGAACTTTCCAGAATTGGTGGCGGAGACGGGCTCAGAGTGACATAAGAGGCAAAGCCTTCCAGCCGAGAACCTGCCTACAGCCCGTCCCTCTGGGCGGATCCATCTGCCCATTGGATGGCAAATCTTGGAGGGACAGGAGGCGGATCCCAAGCGGGCTAAGGCGTACCGCAACATTGGTCTGCTGTTCCCTTATGATTTAGGAAGTTAACTAATTTTCCAGTATCACCTGAAAATTCAGCAATAAGAGAGGATGGTTCTGGTGAAACTTCCTACTAACAGTTTGAACTTCCTTTCTTCCTCTTCTAAAGCTAAGAAGGCCTTATTCATCATGCAGCCCCATACATGGGCTGAAGCTTGAGGCATATGATACCTCCTACATTCCTACCCGGGATCTTCTGGGTTTCTTCCTATTCTTGTGATCTGTAGACAATCCAGGCAGACGGGGATATGAAACGTTTGACTGGGACTGCCCAGCTGGATTAAGTCCTACAATTTTTGCTCAACATTTTAGATGTATTGAAGATCAAATCAAACAACAGGTCTCAAAATAAATCAAGAAAATTTAAGCATGCTGCACTGAGTTCTACTTGCAGTACTGGCAGAGGATTATCTGGGAAAGGGTCACAGATGAGTTTTGCCAAGCTTTCACTGCTTCTGAGTAATAAATACAAATACGTGAGGAACTTCACAAACAAAACCTGTGATGGCAATTGGACTAAATGAAAACTCAATGGGCACTTCAAGAAACCAAACTTTAAATATAGGCACTTCAAATGCATGTCAAATGTTTGAAACTTTGCCAAGGTATTTGTGGAATTCTTGTTATCCAATCAACTCAGTGCAATTATGCAAGTTGTCTATTGTCACATCCACCATTAGATGCTTCAGTACCTCTCAAATTCTTCATGCAGTCAGCCACTATAGCTGTTCCAGCTACACAGGGTCATAATGCATAGCATATACCAGCTGACTTCTACACTGCTATGATTTTACTATTTCCAGCAGAAACTAAGGATGTTCTACTCTCTTAATAAATAAACAAACAAACAAACAAATAAATAAATAAAATTGGGAAATCTACACCTCCAGCTTGTATACGTTCAAGACTTAACCAGACATGGCTCTGAGCATCATTATCTAATCATACCTTCTCTGAGAAGGATGTTGAATCAGACTCTACAAATCTGAATTTTTCCTTGGTTCTACGAAAATTTGTTTCACCAACTAACATGAGAGTAGATGACAGATTTACGGTGTTCAATATTTAAGAATGTTGCCATCATTTAAGCATCAAAGTGTTTTAGGATACTATGGTCTGCTCTACATATAGGCAAATGCTACAGAAATAGATACAATTTGTTAGAGTCCTGTGGTATAACATCCTCTGAGTTTTACATCATAATAGTCAAGCTGATAAACTATGTTAGACCAGGGACCAGTGAGGTAGATGGAACACTGGCTGAATGGCTGGGCCCAGACAGTTGTGTCTGGTGGCACAATGACCTGACATGAATGGTGTGCACCAGTGGTCAGTAGTGGGTCCAATCTTGTTCAGCTTGTTTATCTTCATTAAAGTAGTGCTGGAAGAGGGTCATGAACACGGCAAAAGGACTGGAGCATGTCTTCTACGAGGAAAGGCTGAGAGGGTTTGGGTTGTTTGGCTTGGAGAAGAGAGGGCTCTAGGGAGATCTTATTGCAGCCTTTCAATATGTAAGAGGCTTATAGGAACGATGGAGAGAAACTTTTTAAAAGGGTCTGTAGTGACAAGATGAAGGGCAAGTGGTTTAAACTGAAAGAGGAAAATTCAAACTGGACATAAAAAAGTAATTGTTTTACAAGGAGGATAGTGAGACACTGGAGCAGATTGCCCAGAGTAGTTTCCTTATCATTGAAAATGTTCAAACTCAGGTTGGACAGGGCTCTCAACAACTTGATCTAGTGGAAGATGTCCCTGCCCATGGCAGGATGGGGGCTTGGAACTAGAAGATCTCCAAAGGGTCCTTCAAAACCAAACCATTCTATGACTCTGTGATTTCATTATTAATAGTTTGGAAGATTAGGCACCCTCCATAACTTTGCAGATACAAAACAGGGAGGACTGGCTGATACAGAGGGTTGTTCTGGCATCTGGAGGGACCTGGACAGGCTGGAGAAATGGGCTTCATGAAATTCAACAGAGTGAAATACCAAAGCAGATGGTCTTTGTGGTGTGGAAGCACAGCACAGCTAACAGGAGGCTGTTATAGGAGGTCACTCTTGCAGCCCATGGAGGGTGGTGTTGGTGCTCACTGCAGCAGAGATGAAATGGGAAGTAGCTGTGGAGTGCCAAGTCCAGGGCACTATGCCCATAGTCCAGGGATGTGCAGCCCCACAACACCCTGGCACAGGGTCCCTATTTGAAGCTATGCTCTCTCTCTCTCTGCATCAGTCCTCATGTCCTTAGCAAACCTCTTGTGTGACCTTGCAAACCTCTGGTGTGGGAGGAGAGAGAGTGACCACGGGGATCATTAGAAATGCTACTAAAAGAGTTGTCTTGGTGATGTGCATTATTGCTGGTGCCTACTGAAGGGTCTTGCTGCCCATGTGGAGGCTCTGAGCATAGGACATGCCACAAGTCAGTGACTGCTGAGGGACAGGAAAGTCCCTAGATAAGCACTGTTGATGGTGGTTGGATAAATTGCTGAATCCTGCAGTTTCAGACAGTAACCCAAAGAAGCACCAGTGTGTATCTGCAGGTGCTGGGAAAGCAGATCTTGTCAGGGAGTGGCCCAGCCTCTCCTGGAACCTCTCAGCTCAAAGATGAGGAGAGACAGGGGAACTTGAGCCCCTTTATCTTTCCCTGCATTGTTGGTGCTTCTTTTCAATTCCATGTTTCAAAAAGGTGCAAAGAAAGTGAAAGACACAAGCCCTAAGCACTGTGCGAGGGAGTACAAGAAGCATGAGGCTGGCTGCCACTACCCCACCAAATGAGCTGTGAGCCAGGAGAGGGCTCTCACTACAAGGGCTTCAGCTTGTCCACTGTTTGCCCTAGCGGCACCTGAAAGGGAGATTTTCTTTGTGTGTGTCCCAGAGCTGCCAGAGCCTTCAAGAGCCAGCAGCTCTAGGAAGGCATGGCAGAAGTTGCTGTTTCTTTGACTGCTCCACTGTGCTGCATCTCCAAGGAAATACTATTAAACAGCTTAGAAATTACCTGTACATTACAGAGCACAGCAAGAATATGTATGACAAAGCTGTTCCCATCTTCGGCAACACATTAGACCAAATGTCAAGGAAAGACAGCAAAGCCTTCTGGAAATTTCAAGTTTGGGCTTGAGCTACTGGAGTGCTAGAAGTTTAAAAATAATAAAATAATAATTACAGAACATTCTAGACATTCTGAGCTAAAGTCTAAGACAACCTACTGCGCTTTACAGAAAATTAAACATGTCTATAGAATGTACTCGCTTTTAAACAAGCGTACATGCCCAAATTCATGACCTCCTTTGCCTATCGCAAAGTCAGCCTACTCCTGTGCTGGGAAGAAGACCCATTTCCACTGACCTACACCTGCCTTCATGAGATAAGAGAAGCTTAGGATAAATTCTGAAGTGGAACTATTACTTAGCGTAGGAGTGTCCATAAAGATTGGCAAGACCTAGAAGTGTGAAACCAGAAAAGAGGTCCTCATAGCAGTTTTCAAGTCTTGTCAAGTTAGTTAATGTGGGAAAAGCAGTATGACTATCTTCAAAGGGAGAATTGTCTGTAAGCCAGATTCAAACACAAAATTCCAGATGTGACTACCATCTTCTTTCTTTCTGGAGGGAAGAAGATATTTTAAAAGAAGAAAAAACACACATTTTCAACCACTTCTTTATTTAGATGGAGAACTGTTCAGGGAACTGTTGGGGTATTTTGTTATATTTTTCACAAAGATTCACTCTGAAATAAAGGAGTTGTAAAAGCTTCAAGAAACCTTGCAGTTCAACAGAAAAAAAGAAACCAACATCAAACCTAAAGCATTTAGCTGTATTTGGCAGTTGATAGCTCAGTGCTGGCAGAGTTCCTAATTTCCTCTGCGAGGAGCAGTTCTGCAGCCAAGTTTGGTAATTAGGAACCCATGTCATAATTTTAAAAAATTTCTGAAAACACACACCTTAGGAAGCAGGATGACAGAAGTTGTAAGTCTTCCAGTGAAAAAAGATTATATCCATCAACAACATATCTTATGTGATTCTAGAATGAAAGAGTCACAGAGCTCCATAGGCAAAGTTCTGAACTACCTGATGTGCAAAAGCAAACACCCTCCTGCTTTTTTTTTGATCACCCTCTTTATCCTAGTACTGAAGGTTTAGATGCAAACTTTTGTCAGCCCTGGTAATCCCTCTCTTGGCCAAGTCAGATTTTGATCTTACCACCTCAGGAATAAAGCATTCTTTAGGTATTACCTTCAGGAGACCCAGAACAGAGCAACAACGAAGTGCCAAGAATTGTGCAACATGTCAGGACCAGGCCCATGTCATCATGATGACTATTCTGTGCAATCTTTCTGGTCCCATTTGTTGAAAGACACTACAATTCCCTACAACTTAAAAACTAGGGCCCCTCAGCAGGGTGGGGCAGCGCTGCATGCCAACCATCCTTCTAAATCATTTAAATTTATCTCTGAGGTTGTTGCCCTGTGGTTGCATGCTCTCCACAAATGTTACAGAATAATAATCTGACAAAATAGAGATGTGCCAGTGCACTACTTGTGACTCCCAGGCCTTGATAATCCATGCTCTGTAACTGTTTATAGTAATACTGACTAATAGTAACTGTAGTACGGCACCATTAATGCATCTGTATAAAGTTTCAAGTCCATTGAGTTCAAAACAGTTTTCTCCCAATCACTGACAGAAACTTCCTTAGAGACCAGTCATTTGATTTAGGGCAGAACTGTAATAAAAAGTTACAGGATTGTATCTGTATCTATATTTTTTTTACAGTTTGGGGTAGAAGGGACTGTAAAAGGTCACCTAGTCCAAGACCCCTGCAATGAGCACCTTCAACTACACCAGGTTGCTCAGATCCCTGTCCAGCCTGACCTTGAACCAGGCACCATCTCTGAAAGACACTTCTTCTACTCTGTCAGTCTCTGTAACGTGCACTGGGACATGAATGCTCTCATGGCAGAGAGCAGAAGAGGGGGAAAATAAGACTGAGAAACACTCTTAACAGAAGGAACACTGAGGGTGAAGAACGATGAGGTGGAGACAGTCCATGACACACCAGCAGATATTCACAGTAAGTCCTGTGCTGGGCTCACTGCTGAAAAAGGGGGAAAAAATGAGGAGGGAGAAGCAGCAGAGAGGAGCTTTTGCAGACATACTGTACACCTACAAATACCCATGCCAGTGAGCTGCTGGCGGGGAGGAGTCAGCAGCAAATCTGAGCTTGGGAACTGGGACAGGAAAGGTGATAGTCTTTTTGTTCTCACTGCACAAAAATACTTGAATCTGTTTAAATTAGTTTTCTCCAAGTCAAGTCTGTTTTGCTTGTGACAATAAGCCTGTTTTTATTTAAAACCATAAATAAATTATAAGCTACCAAGTCTTTAAACTTCATTAGGGAGTTTGTAAACACCAGCATTCTTCGATAAGAAATAATCTGTATCTACAAGACTGCATTCTAGTCATTGAGACATTAATTTAATGTGGTCAGTGTTAAGTTCATCCCACTTATGAGGGCCATTATATGCATGAGATTTATTTGACTGAGGCAAAATGATGATGACAAAAAAAAATTTTTCACATTTGCAGGAAATGAGTAATATGCTTTCTAAAATAAAATTCTTGTTAGCTGAAGTTATCAAAACAGATTTTAAAGCAACAAAGAAATAATCCACAACATTATTCTAGTTATTCTCTCAGCATTTATTTGAAATAACAATACTTTCCATGATATAGTTTATACATTAAGCAGTAGGGAATTGTCTTCATTTCACATCATCCAGTACTGAAGTGGCACATTCGAAGCAGCACATTAAACCTCTGATAGAGTCTGTACAATTTAGATAAATAGAACTCTGGATAACTA
Organism: Ifrita kowaldi; assembly: GCA_013398055.1. Classification (NCBI taxonomy): domain Eukaryota; kingdom Metazoa; phylum Chordata; class Aves; order Passeriformes; family Cinclosomatidae; genus Ifrita; species Ifrita kowaldi. The sequence continues at coordinate 185,947 of VZRS01014763.1, forward strand.
AACTAACAGAACTTCTGCAACGGTTACCAAAAGAATGCCAAGAAGCTAGGCACAGCACTGTACACACCAAGTGCAGGAAGGAGGAACACAGGAGAACCAACTAAACAGATGGGAAATGTTTTTGCATATACAGCCACATGTCTTCCATTGCTCAACAAAAAAATAACATGTTTTATTTTGTCCTCATTGAGGAGAGAGTATGCACAAATGACGTTCAAAGAACACATGGCAGACAGAAACAAATGAAATGAGGGCTGTGTTTGGTTGGTTACTGTATTCCTCAGTGAATGACTTTACAAAGGATATCTGGTGCTTAAGCAGCAAGGTTTTGTGCCAAGACTTGACAAGAAACATTAAATAAATGCCAGTTTTATTCCCCATCTTGCCCATTTACTGGCATTTTGCTGAGCATGCTAAAAGTTCCTGAAGGGCAAATTCAGGTGGTTTGTGGTCCAACATTTCTACTACAGGAATCCCCATTTGATAGCTTACAGTTTACCTCTGGAGGGAAATAGGCCTTTTAACAATAATTAAGAATATAAAACTTAGCAGAGAGCAGCAGGACACACAGTACAGTGGTTCACTTTCTGAGAAACCAGAGGATCTACACTTACGCTCTCTGTGAGAACAGCCAGCCAGTTTGGTTGGAAGATACAATTCTGGTTAGTCAATGTTAGACCTGTGTGAACTGTATCATTAGGAAGGGAAAGATGGAATGGCAAGAACTTTTCCCTCTTTTTATAGAGAACTAAGACTGAAAAGGTAATACGGTGGTGATAGGCATTATCTTCCCAACACCACCTTCACTTCCTGCTACTTCACTATGAACTACCTGCTTTGCTTGCCATCATCTTCCCCGTTTCGTCTCGCTAATGGCTCTGGTTACTACCAGGCCAGCACAGTCAATAAACTAATCCACGCTATGCTGGCTCAGAAGATACAACGCATCACCACCACATAGTATGACAACACGTAAACCGAAGATGCTCATTAGGAATCGATAACTCTAACCACTGCAGTTTGCACTTGTAAGGTGTAAGAAGCAGCATTTTGAAAGCAGTGGTACTGACACAACTATCTGTGTCAGAGGTGGTGGATCAGCATTCCTAATTGGGTAATGGAACCAGAATATCGACATAATTGATGGGGAAGAAACCTGACTGGCCATGAAGCATTCCCTCATACCAGTTTTCATCAATCTGATTAGTGAGGGTAATAATATCACCCTCTTTAAATCCCAGCTCCCCTTCATTCTCTGGTTCGAAGTCATATAGAGCTCGGCAGCAAGGCTGATCCATGTGAACACCTGGGGAGAAGAGACACAGAAACAACATGCTTAAAAATCTCAACACTTAAGAGTGCCCATTTTACCACCGTACCTATGACAGATTTTGCTGTTTCTGGTATCACCCACATCCTGATGACAGTTCTTCAATAATATCTATATTTGGACTGCCAAACTTCATTAGAAGACAACCATTAGCTTCTAATGGTTTTCAGTTACTGTAAATGCCTGCTGGTAAAAGTCTGAGAAAGCCAAAAGAGCCAAGCTTTAGTCAAGCCCACACCTGAAAGCACAACTATGATCAATTTGGAATCTAATTTTTATTGGTTTATAAAACAGAAAAAATTAAGCAAAAGCCCTAATGTATTTCTAGCTTTACTGGCAAAGAGAGGCGTTGTCTATTTACCTTGGATAAGTAGTGGAAGGGGTAGCTTAAAACAACAGTGAAGATGTAACTGTGTGTTTGCCCTTTATTTGGAAATTTCAGTGGTACAGTTATACCACTATATATGCTCTTAATCCTCTGAATTTTAGTATCACGTTTCCAAAGACTTTTATTCCCTATTCCCACAAAAGACCTTATTGCAGGGCCATAAGGATAGATTCAGAAAAAGTTTGCAATTGAGAGCTTTCTAATATGCTAGTTCACGAACATCTGACCATAAACTCTTTAGGATGGCTAGTGGATATTACTATAAGTCATTAGTTTGATGGTATTTTCATACGTTATATGAAATTAACAAACATTCTCCCTCTTTGCTCTCCCTGAAGTCTCTATAACTTCAAGCCTACCAAATCCAAAATTGTTACTGGTCAAAATATTTAGGATTTAGCAGCACTAAATTGTAAGAAATCATATCCCCACCTGAATTTCAATAGTGAAAGTTCACGTATTTGCAGTGGTCTGAATGAAGCAACACATGGCACTTCACCATAATGATAGTTCTAAGAATATGTATTCTACTTCTTCATGTATGCACACTTTAAAATGAGTAAGTTTCAGATTCAAACATTTTGCATATTCATTTAGAACACAGTCTGGATAGAAGGCTCATGCTTGAGTTATTTAAGGACAAAAATTTTCCATTTCTATAGATCTCAATAGAACAAGTTTTTCAAATACCAGATTTAATTTATTACATTCTATAGTGAAAATTTATTTATTTTCTTTATGTATCTCTCACAGTGTATTTTGGTTTCTTTGTCATGAAGACTGCTGTGCTGACATCAACAAGACTTACAGCATGTTTGCTATCCTCCTTGCTACCAGCTGAAATTTAGAAGAATTAGCAAATAAAGTCTTTGAATTAATCACCCCAAACATACATTCAAGAATTTTCAAAGAAGGCGTTCCTCTGAAACCAATAAGCACTTCAAAAAAAAGAACCCCTATTGAAGAAAATGCTAAACACTGCTCCCTGAAGAGGGAAATATAAATGCTGGAGAGATACATGAACATCAGCCTTAGCACTGACAAGTGTTCATGACACTACAAAAAGGGAGTGAAGAAGAATATTACTGGTGGAATGAGGAGAGCTCCAGCATGCAAGACTCAAGCCACACTTGCGCAAGCAATGCACAAGCAATCTCAATTAAATCCTTCTCCTTGCTAGCATAGTGAGGAGGTTGCTAGGAGTTTGCAAGATTGTTTAAGTTAATTTCCAGTTGCCGGTGCCAAATGGAGATACTGTTTCTGTCTATATGTGGGAGAAAATCAAACATTCACATCAGGATGTGATGGAAAGAAAGGAAATCCTGACTAAAGATCTAGTGAGAAAAAATTCAGTCTTGCAAGGTGGAATGTGACAGCAATTGTCACTGAGGTAAGCTAAGGAATAACTAAGATGGGGGTCTGGGCAGAGGCCAGCCCTCACCATAACGTGGGATAACAGACCATTATTGTGTAAGAAACAAATAACAAACCTTCCATGGGATGTGCTGATATTAAATAAACACTTCTTTAAGATAGTAATTATGCACACTCGTACTAAGGCTTAATCTTGCTTGTACTGCTCCCACTTGGACAAAGAAAATAGTTCATATAGTTTAGCTTTTCTTTACAGTTGTTTTTACTTTCAGGCTCATTGTGTTCTAGTTCCTGGTTTGAAACAGCAGGATATGGTTATGGTGGTCTGGCAGGCCTCAGGTTTCTGCATTTTCATGGAAAACTTTCAATTGTTATTTTGGTTTTCTAAATGCCTATTTTGAAAAGATCTATATTTCAAGGTAAGCTGCTAGGATAAAGGAAATTTTTGACCATCAGACACATTTAAAGCAATGGATGATCCATCTCTGTTCTGCCTGAGGATATGAGCACTTTACAAAGAAACAACAGTTCAGACATCTCTCTCCTACCCCCATTCTCATTTTCCCTCATGGAAGAACGAATTTCCAGAAGAAAGCATGCAACTTCTGCATTGACACAAAATGTCAGACAGAGCTGGTTTTCCTGCTCACATTGCTACTGCCATTACCTGATGGTTTGGGTGTGGTGGCATGGGATATTCCTCCATTGTGCTGTGTATTGTCACCAGTCGAGAAATCCAGGCTCATTCGGGGTTTGGGCTGGTATTCTCGCCTGGGCTGAGATGATGCCTCTTTTATTCTAGCAAAAAACATGACATTAAATGTCAAGAGTTAGTATCTTGTTAGCAGACGAGATGCACCAACTACCTTTATTTCCAAGGCTGAAGTTCTCATCCACCAATCATCCATAGGAATCCATGACTTCTGTCATTTGGAGTAGTTTTTCTGTTTACAACAGTAGTTTAAATTACAAACACCAGCTGATGTGACTGTGCCATGAAGTTGTTAATTTTTCATTCCTTTTAGAAACCTAGCAGTTTTTCTATCTTCCTTTTGCCTAACAAAAACAAAGAGCCCATAATAAAGAAAAACTTGTTACGTGACTATTAATGCTTAGACAAGGGGTTTACAAACATCTCTGTCCCAATTTTTAGCATGATTTTTTGCTTCTAACTATTCAGTTGATTGATGCCAACTCTTGTCATTTTGTAAGAAGACTTTGTGGGAATGTACTGACTTCATTTGCAGACTTGCTTAATTTGCTGTTTGGAATACTTGTTTCACAAAGGGACAAAAGTCCAGTCTTCCTGACTCTCAAAATAACCACTTATTTATCATTCATTTCAACTTATTCTTCTACTTGAGAAATCTAGAATTTCTAGGGAAGGGTACATTTACAGATTCCAGGGTAAAATCCAAGGAAGGGATGAACAGAATCAGAGCAGCTTATGCAGCACAACTACCACATGCATTTCTAATTCCCCATATGAAAGAACATTTCGTATCAGTTTAAAAGACAAGTTGGTTTCTCTAACCTTTTCTACATCTGCCCTATACTTGCTGTTGGTTGCACATTTTGATTTATCTATCGAAAAGATCTGCGTCTAACTTAATGACTTTTAATCCTGATAATGAGGTTTTCCTCACCATCCAAAATACTATTATAAGTCAGTCCCCAGAGAGTGCTTTTCTTCCACATTAAAAAAACCAAACTGGTAAGTAATAGAAGTTGTCAAAATAAATAAAAAGCCTTTGCTATGTTTCACTCATTAACAAAAGTTACTTTTTCAAGACAGTAAAATTTTTAAGAAATACTTAAACTAGATCTGTTACACTTAGTGCTTTCCCGAAACAAGTACCATTTTTTTCAGATTATGAACTATAAGAAGACAGTTCTAGTGATTTGCTAAAAATTACCCAAAAGCTCAGCATGAGCCATGTTTCTTAAGAAAAGAAATATCTCCAAGGAAACCATTCTTGCTTCCCAGCTGCTCTGTCGTGATACTGTGTTGGGAAAACTGCATCCTCATTTCATTTGGTGAAAAAGGGAGTTTAAAATAGTCTTTGCTGACCTTCCAGTTTTTATTAATTTTACTGAAAGTTTCCTGACGTTCACCAAGCTCCTAATGTTTCCCAGTTCCTGGAATCATGGTATTTTAAGGAAGTTTATGCCTTCCATTAATGTGTAGAAAAAGAATGAAATTCTTGAGCTTGTACTTACTGAAGAAAGTCTTGAAGTCTAATCTAAACAGCCCAGAAAAAATAGAAGACAAGTGCATTTTTAAATTTTTTGTAGTTTTTGCAGTCTAACTCATACTTTTAAAAAATTCTTTTGTGAATATTTTACACAGGACAGTGTTAGTAATTATAAGACATTGTCCATGACAGAAAATAGCATGAACAGGTTCCCTTCACTCTTTTAAAAAAGGTACCTAGAAAACGAGCAGTATGTGCTGTAGACATCACTGACAGTGAACAGCAACAAATCTGCCCAGCTTTAAAGTAAAGCATCATTTGTTTTCTGGTCCATATGGTCAAAAAAACCCAACCCCCAAGCCCCAGGGGTTATGCATTACTTGCTACCTGCCTATCACCAGCAGGGAAAGACCAGTAGTTTGGATAGTAACACCTCTACATTCCTGACTAATCTCTGGCGTGAACACATCACAGTGCTCAATTTGTGTCCAGTGGTGTGGATAAAGGATGATTTAGCCAGCAGCCTCTTTACAATTAGGGATGCAAAAGATTTACTTCAACTGAATTACCACAGCATTCTGGTGCAGGGGCCTTGAAGAGCTAAAACCATTCCCAGCTGAAACTTAAAGCACAAATAGTGACCAGTTAGCAGAAATTTTAAAAGGGCAAAGGATCATCTGAATTGATACAGGAAGAGAAATCCATTGCAGAGAGAGGTATGTTCACTTAATGGCACAATTTATGGGCTACGAGATAAACCTGTTCCTGAGCAATTTTTAATGCTTCTGTAAAGAAAGTGAATAGCAGTATTGTTTTGCAAGGGCTAAAAATTGTTTTGGTAGCTGTTTAGACAGTACTGCAAACTGTATCCAGGAACAGTCAGCTGGACAGCCTGTCTACCAAAACAAGTGCTGCTGCTAGTCACAAAGATTTTAAGACTTAGAACTAAATGAGGTTTTCAGGATGCATGCTCTGAGAAAACCAACACTGACAGACCCAGCAGTATTAGCAACTTGGTCTATACTAACTACATCAGAAAACAGCTGCCTTTGCACCGTACATGAACATTATCTCCTCTTGGGAACTATATCCAGCTTTTACTAAGAGTCTTCCTGAACCATATTGGTAGAGAAATCTTTCCTTTATGTTAAATTTCCTTGAAGAAGGATGTGTGTGTGAGAAGCTGATCAATCTGTTTTGATGGAAACAAATATTCTAAAATAAAAATTAATAAACTCAATTAAAAAAGATATTGTAGGAATTCTGATAGCATATGCAGTTACACAAAAGGGGATGGAAGAGGTGAGCTAAGTTAAGTCTTGTATCAAGTTTGACTCTTGGATAGGAGGAGTATTAAATAAAGTGGTAAATAATGAGAGTGTCACTACCTAGCTCAGGAAGATCTTCAGGTAGGTAAGAATGCAACAAGATACTCTTTTTCAAAATCAATTTTTAACATCCTCTTTCAGAATGAGCACACTTTGTGAATACCTGCGCAAACAGTAAGGAATCCGAAGTTGCGAGTCTCACTGAATTCAGTATTTATAAACACTTACTTTCAGTTAACTCACATTTAACAGCGTTACTGAGCTGACGTGCTTTCCTGAACTCACACTCAGAAGCAGATGCATCTCCAAAACATTTAAACCTCAGCTTGCAGTCGTCTAATGAAATGGCCCTTGCTTTCATAAACATACAAGTACCAAGTCGAGAAAGATAACAGAGTTGTATTCCACTCATAGGTTTTCTACCTCTGTTAAACTAACAAACTGTTCAAGAAACTTACAAAAAGTGCATTACCTATCTTCCAGCTTAGAAGTAACTCGCTGTAGGATCTGTGTGGCCTGCTTGTGGTACTCCAGCTGGGCTTGCACAAGAGCAGAAAGCTGGCTCACTTGTTCAATCTGAGGATTGACATTAAAACATCGGATCTTAGGTGAATACTAACAGCTCAGGCAATAGAGGATAAAGACCACTGTCCACTGCAAAGGCAGTTTTACTTATCTCCCCAACAACTTGATTCATCTTTGTAGTTAGCAGTAAATATTTACATATCAGTCTACTCATTACCACGTCTGGTTATGACCTGATCTGGAATGGTAACTGCAACTCTTCTCCACTGATCATCTCTCCATGGCTGATTTGCATGAACAGCAGCCTACAGACCTACCACATTCAGCAAACACTATGAAAGTAAAAATGAGACTGTAATGAGAGTATAATACACCTTCTCCCTCCCTGCCTTTGAAGGGTGCAGAACCGCAGGGACTATGGCCATGCTTCTGTTGTATTCTGAGCTGTGAAGCAGACCAGAACTACATACTCTGTGATGCAGAATATTTGTAGTGAAGGCAGAGAGCATTCCACTTCATGAGGGAAAAAACACCCAAAACCCCACTTTGTGGGCAACACAAGTGCTAGCAGTTTCCATCACACACAGTGCCTCAATGGTGTAATGGTGCCCAGCACTGTCTGCACAGATGGGGATGGATGTTACTGCAAGGATTAAAACTACAAACTTGTTACATTTCTTTCATTTCAGCACAGCTATATTTAATTCCTGTGCAAATATTAAGTTCTATATGCAAGTATTTTCAGGTTTGTTATAGCTCCTCTACAACAATCTGGTAACAAAATGAGGAGTTAGATAAGTTGTGTACTTAAATCAAGTAATTCACATCAATAGAAATCTTTAATTTTCTTCGACTACTTATTCTACAAGACAGACTTCAGCTGGCATATTATAGAGATGTTTTTTCTTGCTTAATTTTATAATTTCAACATCAATTATAAACAGAGCATTAGATAAACCTAGTAAATGCTCAACCCTAACTAGTCCATAAGCAAAACATATTCTGCAGAGTCAGATAGAGACAGTCACAGTAACTTTGAGTTTTCTATTCACAACTGCATCTGATTACAGCAGATACCATGGGGTTGTGAGTTCATAATTTCTGATCTTTACAATCCTCTCAGCAGCCCACACACTCGAGCAAAAGCCTTGGCACAAACCCTATAACCACAAGAGTAATTAGCTATATTTACATAATACTAAGAAGAAAGATACTTTGGTTTTCTAAGTAACGCTTTGCAGTTAGGAAGCACAACGATGCAACAGAGGACTTACATTCTTTAGCTCAGCTACCTATAAAATATCTACGAAATTGGTCCTACATGAACATGCTGTACATTACTATAGCTTCTGAGCATCTCACTGTGTCCAGCAAGCAGGAAAGTGCTTCCACTATCTTTCTAAGACTCTGGTCAAAGATTAACAAGGGTTATCTCACATCCATCTCCAGAAGGTTGAACATGCTTGACTCAGCAATTTCTTTTGATTCATCAAATTTCTCCAGAGCTTGGCGAAGTTCTTCATCAGGGAGCTTGCCCTGTCTTTTCTTCTTGTAATCAAAATCCAGGCGTCGACCCTCCATTTTCTTCAGGTGATGCTAAAAAACCAAAAACCACAAATGCAAGCACAGTATAAAGGTTTTTCCCTGATACTGCACTGTAAGAAGGTAGTCCTGCACACCTGCAAGCATACGCTGTTTGTCGTCTATCAACCCTTCCCCAGAGGAGTGAAATACAGAAAAATGAAATAGGTGGATTTATGTATCATTTAAGAAGCAATGATCTAAATGACAGACCAACTCTAATAAAAGGCCATGCAGAATGCACAACTTCAATTGCCATCTGTATTAAAGATATGCAGGTTTCTTGGCCTTTAACTCTAATGAAGAATTACCTGAACACTATGTTTTCTTCCCTAGACGTTCAGGAGAAAATTCTTTTAAAAGCACAACTTAGTACATTTTTGTCTGTGTAACAGCACTCATAAACAAAACAACACAGAAAATATTTTTAATCATTTCTATCAGACCACTAAATTATCTTAAGGTTTTCTTATACTGAAGATTTTCTAGATTGCTAACTGAGGTAACATTCACGTTCATCTGTTTAGCAGCTGCCACATTCAACTGGCCAAACATTAATGCTACCGGCATGACCATGGTTACTTGAGGTGTTTACTTTCTCTCAGAAGAATCAATTTGTCATTCACTGCGATAACTACCAATTTTTTAAATTATATCAAACAGTCCAAGATATCTTTCATCCACATATATTTAATAGTATTAAAGCCTTACTGAGCTGAGAAGAGCAGCTACTTAGGCCAATAAGCATTTGCCATACACTAGAAAATGAAATGTAATCATTGGTACATCTATTTTGTGAAATGAGCTTTCAAATGCTAAGATTAGAGTACTGTGTTCATGCCTGCACAAGACTGAAAATTCTACCATCAAAAAATATTCAAATTTTGATATTTCCCTTTCTAAACCATCAACAAAAGACACAGAATTGAAAAGTAAAATTCAAGCCAAAAGAGACAAAAATCAGGTCTCTTCAAACCTGAGTGCCCCATTTTAAACTACACAACTAACAAAAATTCTGAATATATAGACAGTCCACACATTTGGCATTATTAAAATACTGCATTGATGGAAATACCTGTATTTCTCTCAGATCTTTGTCATGGAGATTCTGAAGTGGGTCAATGAAGTTTTGCTTCACTTCCATGTCTAAAGAGTCTTTGACTTCAGAAAGCTCCTTCATAGCTTCTCCCACATCAACAAGTGCTGGTCCTGAAAGAAAAGATGACATTTATCTCAAAATAACTTAGTTTTGAATCACTGTAGAATGAAGCTGACTCATGGAAGCTTCAGGGAAACTTCAGTTAGTATTTCATTTTAAGTCTCGAATTTAGGAAAGAAACAGAGGATGATGCACTATGTGAAAGAGCAATATAGATTTTGCACCACTGCAGCCACCAGAGTTCATGTCTTGTAATACAGCTGAATTTGTGGTTCCATGCTGTGTCAAGACAGCTTCTTCCACATCCCTTGTTGTCCATTCATTCCTCACTCTGTTAAAACAAACATGCTGGAAGAGAATTAAATGTATTTTCTCAGTGGTACCAGCACCACACTGCATTAAAAATAGTTTTTATTCAAGTCTAGGTCTCCCCATTTCTATCAGTGAGACTGGTGACAGTATCAAACGTAAAAATTCTTAACAACTTCACAGATTTTTTTTTTTTAATGAAAGGTTTTCTTGATGAGACTATAGAGTTCATAGTACTACTACATTTGGGAGGTCTACTACATAGACTACTCAAGTGTAGGTGTATGAAGCTCATGAACTTCAATAACCCTAATTAGCTGCATTTTGAGATTTCCTCCAAGATTAACTGGAGGGCCACAGAAATTACCATTCTGTTTTACTTCTGCTGCATAAGAAGAAAAGCAAGAAGCCCTAACACACCCTCCTGGTTTGAGGTATAGGTTAGGGATAAAAAAAAATTCACTTTCAAAGAATGCGAAGGGTCTGAAAACCGAAATATGTGAGAAATCAGAAGGAGCTTTGTCTCCCAAGCAGTGGATGCCAGCAATGAAATGTGAAATGAGAGAGCCTTCCAGATTCGGACAAAGAGTGAAAAATAGCCATAACAGCTGCTATTAGTTAAGAATGTGAAAATAATTGCCGTATCTATTCTGCTGCATGCTAGTGCAGCTATCACAGAATATACAGCAATTTGCAGAAACTAGATTATATTAGTTCATTTTCCTTTTAAAACTGTGTTTGAAATTTAGCAAATGAGAGGCAACCCATTTAAAAAAAATCAGTAGTATTTAGCACAAATCAAACTACATCTGTCAAGCTAACTAGTGAATTACATAAAACAAGTAAGAAAGTACTTTTTCCATTCCAAATGTCAGGAAAAAAATTTTATGATAGTTCAGATAGACAATAGGAGTTTCACAGTCCCGTTTGAGGGTCCTGTGTGTTGTGACGTAAAAATGGCCACAGAGAAGTCCAAACAAGATGGAAAGACAAAGTATGCTGTTGTGAATGTCATCTTTTAATAACCAGAACTCTACTGCTGAACATAGTTTAAAGAATCAGTTTAACATTTGTAACTCAGCTGTAAACGCATTTGGGCTTGGAGGGAGGAGCAGTTAACAGACAAGACATGAATGTTCACTAGTGCTTTAAAAAGTGGAATTTGGTGAGAAAAAAAGGCCAAAGGCTATTAAAAATCTGTTAGTTTTTATTCCTTGCCTGCAATGAAGACAATAACAGTTAGTTTAAGGATTCTGAGAGCAAAGGAGCTTTGTTCTATATATGCATAGACAGTAACACAGTTTTTGTACATATACATATTTCATCCCAACACAGTCACAGTATCACAATTTATGACAGAGTGCTAAAGCCTACCTGGGTATTGGTCCAAATGGAAACAATTTGACTTTCATTTACGAGGAAAAATTCTCTAGTCCAAATCTTCAAAAGATACTCAAAACAGGCCTAGACCAACCTTAAAAGATAAGTCTGATGAAGCAGAACTCTAATGTTTCTTGCAGAAGTTTTTCCTCTATAAGGGTGCAGCCCTTTAATAATGAAAGCTATATGAAATTTTACTACCATTTTTATTACATTGTAATGGAAAAGGAAGTAAACAAGTTACCAAAGTTGCATTCTTCACCAAGTTCTCGGCCAAATTTCAGCATCGCATCTGCCAGCAAGGCTTCTGCTTGAGGGTAGCCTGGTCCCTTTTCCTGGCCTCGAATTTTTGACATAGTGTTGATCATGCTGAGTTTAGCTCTGGAAGCTGGAGAAAGCAAGTGACAGAGGTTACAAACATGCAATTGTTTGCCTACACAGGCTTAAATGCTTTCTTGTGTCTACATTCATCTGAGCGACTTAAAATGTATTTTAAAGACACTACGTAAGTTTAGGACTAAGCCTTGTTTTCCATTGGTTCTTTTTAGAGCAAAGGAATGAAATGTTGTTGGTCATTATTGTTTTTATTTTGTTGGCAGACTAGAGAGGAGGTTCTGTCCTGAACTCTCAGGTCAAAGCTTCCCTTGAAAGGACTTGGACAGAAGTAAGCCCAGGACCACTCCCAAGATAGCATGTTTGACACGTGACAGAGAAGAAAATATTTAACATAACTCCAAATTCTTCTTTATCTTAAAATCCCTAGGTACCAGATGGATGCCAGACTGAGCCAGCCTTCCCCTCAAGGAAAAGTCCAGACTAGGTACACCTGTGGTATCCACCATTTTTTAAATGTTTGAAAGTTTTTCTGTTGTAGAATATTAAAGAAAGCCTATGTCTCCAAACATGATGTGCAGCAACCTTTGCAACACTTTTTGCTTTTTATGGGGATTTCAGGAAACTCCTGCTTCAATAAGATTTTCAGTTGTCCTTTAGCTTGCATTTTATTTCAGACACACAACTGAAGATCAAAAGAAAGGACACAGATACCATAATTGATGAAAACAAAGACAGCAAACATAAATGAATTAATTTGTTTGCTGATGTGCTTTAGTGAATTTTTGCAACAACAGCATGTGAATGGCCTGAAGAGAGTGAATTAATTAATGCCATTTGGCTTCAAATTTTGCCAGCTAATTCCTGTTGCCAGCAATGTGGACTCAGAGCATGTTTCTTAACTACATTATTGTTTGTGCTACTGGAGGGCACTATGAATATCTCTACCTTCCCCCTTGCACATGCTTGACTTTATAAGGTGCTCTTAAAAGTTAGTTTTTTTGTTTAAAAAACATTAGTAGTTCACACTGTTGTGTGCTGATTTCATTGGTCAAAACCCAACCTTGCACACATTATTGCAGCAAAACAAAATATTAGCTGACTGGAGTCAACAAATGTTTTTCATATATTGTTAAAAGTGCATATCAAGAGAATTCTTGTTGTTGAGTATGTTTCACTTTGCAGCTTATGTATCTGTTCACACAGATACAGAGATGGAAACAGACACAGGAAAATCAGGCAAGTCTCACAGTACTTATCTTGCCTGAGAAGCAGCTATGAAAGGACAATGTATTTTTAACATTTAGTGATTATGTTTTTGTTAGTTTTCCCATTACCCTTGAGTGCCATCAGATTATGCTTTTCAACATCTGAATTTCCTGATGCTTTCTGTTTCTACCCACTAAAAAACTGCAGTCAGCAGACTTGCTGACTGTTCAGTAAAAGAAACCACATTTTAACAAAGTTAAATGTCATTGAAATGAGGGTGGGAATGAGAAAATACAGAAACACAAAAGAAACTAAGGCACAATCAAGATTAGTCAGGGGAATGGAGGCAGCAAGCTGAATTAACTCAGGAACAAATGAGAATATTTTCAGAAATTAAAGAAAGAAATGTGAGAGGGAATATAAAAAATTAAGTGGCTATATTTTGGACAGCAAGGGAAGAGTAGAAAGCAAAAGGTAGACAATGAGGCATACTTCTTTTATTGATGTTTCAATACACCATAGACCTAGGTGATCTGTAGTATCACAGTACTATGTTATCCAAGTGNGAACTGCCCCCTGAATCGGATTCGTCCGCCCACCGTCGTAGGCTTCCGAAGGTCGGTTTCTGGAGGGACCAGGAAGATGCCTTCATAGAAGGCACCCCAACATCCAAGTGTTTTCCAGGCACATCTTATTTATCAAGGAATGTGTGCTACATCCCAACTCCTCTTCTTCCTACCAAACCCAGGTAAACTTCTAATCTTTAAAATACTGCTGTTAAAAGGTTGTTTCCTGTTTGTGGCTTGTTTTATTTTGGTGGTTTTTTCATTAAATTCCCTCCGTTTTTCCAACATAATATTCCTAATTTTTATGAAAGTGAGAAAGAAAATGGGAAGTACTGAAAACTGGCATTTTTGGTGACCCACGTAAAAGGTAATATAGTTGTAGGGAGAATTTTAAAAGAGAAAAATTTACATTTTATTGAAAAAATAAATTACAATTCTTCTCACTATAGGGAACCCTTTTGAAACTGACATAAAACAATCCAAGATCAAGTGAGTACTGAAAAGATTTAGTCCTCCTTTCCTCTTGCTTGTAGAATGAGTAACATGATCTCATTATATAGGCACAAAGTAAATCTTCCTCCTGCCTATTATGTTTTTAATTGTTTGATTCTACTTGCATGTGCCACAAGCAGATGAAGGGATATGAAGCTAGACTATGGAAACTGTTCTTTCAGGCAGCACTGCAAATTTACACCTGCCTGAAGTGCCTGAAATCACACCCTGAGCTACTTGCAGAGATTTTGCTCTCTGCTTTTGCTGTGAGCCTGTTTCACGACTCACAGCAATCATAACCACTCAGCCGTGTCAGGAAGGCAGTCAGAGCAGAGTTGAACTCAGTCTACACAGTGTTGCTTAACAGTAGTTTGACAGCAGTTAACAATTTTATCACTATCCCCATAATGTTTGCCAATCCTGTTGCTTTTCCTGCAGAGTATTTTCTTAGGATGAGCAATGAAGCTGTGGACTCAAATCATACACAGACTTTCATCTGCTGACATAGAACCTGTTCTAGTCATCATTATTTTTTCTCTAGCTGTTCTCGAACTTGAAATACTACTTCTCCTTTTTATTTTTTTCAATCCACTGTCAGCATCATCAAGATATTATCTTCTCTTCTGTATTCTAACATAAAAATATCTCTAATTAATCTGTACCAGCAATAGTCCTTCAGCATACCACGCTGGAGTTGAAATATTTCAACTATTAGGAATAAAATTTCTCAGTGTGAATTAGTGAATTTTGTTTGTAGTTCCACGAAACTCTAAGATACTTATGGTAGATAGAGGGCCTAATTTTATTTTCAGGGAAGTGGTCACAGCACGAGCCTGGCAGAGTTTGAGAAGTGTTTGTATAATACTCTCAGGCACATGATGTGACTCTTGGGGATGGTGCTGCACAGGGCCAGGACTCAATAATCCTTGAGAGTCTCTTCCAATTCCGCATATTCTGTGATTTTGTGATTTATCACAAGCTGACCCCATTGACCTTATTAGCGATGCTGGCACTGACGTACACTAGTATCAAAACCCTTATGTTCCTAGATCACTACAGAAGTCTCCGTATTATTCAGTGTAATGGTTTACTTGTTTATTGCAGGTCTAGATCACCCCTCCCTGCAAGAAACCTTTGGCAAAAGAGGAACATGTAATTCTCCACCAATTCTCCACCAGCCCAATCGAACCTGTTGTTTCATCTCCCTACAGAAAAGACTCATTGATTTCTATTTTGAGGGTTCAGTTTAGACATGTGTGATAACACTTGATTTTCTGTCCTTTTCTCCAGTATGACCTCAACAGCTCTTTTGCACCATCCCTTTTCTGTAATAAGGATGGGAAATTGCCAGAGGACCAGAGGAAAAGGAAAAGTGGTATCTCTTCTTATGCCATGAAGGAACTGCTTTGGAACTTTGCCTTTCTTTCCGTGGTCTGCAAGGACAGCCTGGTCCTTTTCCTTCATATGGCGGATGACTGGGAAGGCAAAAGAAAGAGCTGTCTCCTGCAGACACTCCTACCGTGCCTCTCCTGATGCCCACGTGTGGGCTGATTGCGGGGCCTCACCTGCCCCATGCCCAGGGCAGTGCCCGATGCCAGGGCTGCCCTGGTGGCTCCTGCTCCTGGCTGGAGCCGTGGGACGGGCGCTGGCTGCAGGCCACAGGGGAGTCCCCCAGGCTCACATTGCTGACATGCAGGTTCCTGCAAGTAAATACACCTGGTTGGTGGGCGTGTGCTGCCCGCTTACCCAAAGTAAGAAGACTCAAAAGGAAAACAAGCCTTCCAAAGCCAGTCTCCGTTCACCATGACAGGCTAACATAGAGACCTGTACTCATCTCCGTTGTTTACTTCACAGTAACTTCATCAATTCTGTGTCAGCCTCAATTGCACCAGTGAGGATGAGATCTGTCAGACTTTACACTGGTAAGAAGGAATGTTTTCAAAAAGTGCTGCAAAATTGTAAAATTGTGAAATTAGATTACCTGGATTTGGCTGAAGATACTCTATTGTCTTTGCCATTATTTCCATAACCGCCCTGCTGGTAACATCCACTTTCTAAAGGACAGAGGGTTAAACAAAAAGAAACATGAAAGTTAGACAAAAAGAAGTTTTTCTCTCATTTTGTTCTTATAAATTCTTTTAACTCTTCTCATAATTTTATTTTTATGTACTTCAGAACAGCCCTGGTACCAGAATGGTGATAATACCTGGAAAACTACTAAAGCGTGAGTCCACCATTTCAGTTTATAGCAGATCCATTCTTAAGGAACGCCATCAGTACAGAGTACCTCAGGATGTGTTAGGAATTTGATACATTGTACAGCATTATTGATACATTTGATCACTGTACAGCGATAATTCTTCATATCACCCTGGGAACCATCCACAATATGGAAAACTTTTTGATAGAACAGTCACTGACAACTTTTTGGAGAACTGGCTATCTTTGATCCCCTAATAACTGGCAAAAAGAGAGGAAAGTAGAAGTCACTCAAACCCAACCACTAACAATAAAATGGGCTGTTTTCCTCTTCCAGAGCAAGGTCTGCCAAAATTGGGGTAAGGAAGACTAAATACCACTCAGTTTCCAGTTTCAAGAAACCTATCAGCATGAATGCACTGACCATTTATTACCCCCTGGCTGATCACTATATTTAGGATTTTAAAATATTTTGAACTGAATAGCATTACTTTCTTCTACTTTCTTCTGTTTTAAGAAGTCTTCCTTTCTTAGGAAGCAGTTCCTATCCACTTCCTGACTGAATGTTGCAAAGTATGCAACTATTCTCACTCTCAGAATCAGGTCTCAAAGGAAAAAATGCTGCTTTGGCAGATTGGGGATCCCCGTAATGTCCTGTACTCTGTATTTACGAGGACACATTGCATTTCTCTTCAGGGTAGCTTGTGTCCCACAGAGTGAATTCCTTTACCATAATGGCAAGTTCCTATTTTAAAACAGAACACCTGAGATAGGTTGGTTGCATCAGGCTGTCATGATGTCTTTCCTGTTTCCTGTTGTCACTGCCATCTGCCAGGTCTCGCTCTATCCTTCACACAGAGAAGCAGGAGAGGTCTGCCAGACTTGGGTGAATAAGTAGCTGAACTGCCTGGCAGGGAACCCAGAAATGGCTAGGAGGCAGCAGAGGGTAGTGGGGGTGAGGGAACAGAAGGCCAGGGACATGCAGAAGGATCGTGTCCATTGCCTGCAGAAAAGCTGGCAGTGGACACGGGGCCAGGTGGGGAGTGCTGAGGCAACTAAGTTAACCCCATTTCTTTCTCAGCTCTCAGTGCTCCTATCTCTTGGGCTGTCAACCCATGCCAAGCACGATGCAGGACTCACACCTGGCTGTTGTGACGTCCTGTTTTCCACTCTAAACTTTACAGTAGTTTTCTGCATCTTTGTTAGCATCTTCCAGTGGGAACGCCTATACTTGCGACCCATTCGAACAGACGCTGAGAGGAAGGGGAGAAACAAACTCTGTACTTTCTCTGTAAGAAGTACAAAGGATATGCCCTTTATTTTCCATCCAGGATTTTTTCCCCACCTCATTATACAAAGGTACAGATAAATAGCTTCTTTTTCTCTCAATCAGAGTTATATATCGGATACATACCTTACAAATCTCATAGCACAAGTTTTTACTACAAGATTTGATAGTACCTTTCAAAGTTGAAGCCTGAAAAAACCCTGCCCCTATTGATCCTTTCAGGTGAAATACTATCACTGCCACACACAAATGTGCCCTTTTTTTTCTTTTTTTCCCCCCCTCCACTGAGATACTCAACGCTATCACTGCAGCCTCACCAGGCAGCCTGTTGGAGGGTTAGCCCCATCCACCTGAAGCACTTGGCCAGTGGAGGCTGCCCAACAGGACATCTGAACATGTGAATGAATATCCCAGTGCCACTGTCATGCCCAGTGCCTTCATATTCAAGCACCTGAGAATTACAAGCACCCTTTGCCACTGAAATGGCCGTCTTGTAGACAGACTCAGTTTTCAGAGATCCTCTGCAATGGTTTAAATACAGATAATTTGTAGCTGCCTTTCAATCTCTGAATGAAACATTTGCATTATAGAGTGCCATACATTACATATCCCTTCGTTAGAAAACAAAAAGAAATAGAAAATGGAAAACTCAGTCCTACTGAATAAAAGCTAAGTATTTCAAAATTCTCTGAGCAACTCAGGGTCAAAACCTTTGAAATTCCTGTCCTAGAAAGAAAAACATGTTTGGTAATAATGAATATATGCATCTGTATTTAGACTTACCCTTTCCATTTCTTTGAAATCATCATCTAGCTTGGTTCCTTCTGCACCTCCTACTTTTTCACTCACTTTCTGCAATTAAAAAAGAACAATAAACAGATTCAGCAACAACTGAAAAATCTAGCTACAACATTTCCTTGTAGAAATGCTAGGATTTTTTCCTGTTAAGTCAGTACAACCATGAAACTTATTCCTTCTGAAAAACAAGTTTCAAACACACTCCAAAGTTAAACACTCAGAAATAATATATTACTGCTTAAGCCTCAGAGACCCAATCTTTGACCAAGGACAGAAACCATACCTAAGCACAGAGCAATAAGAAGCTCCCAAGGCCTGGCTCTAGCCATCCAGAAGGCAAGAGGCACCCATGTCTGAGACCTCTCAGATGCTGACTCAACACAAAGTAGTAAAAATCACGAGTTTATATATAAACTTGATAGACAGAGACACAGATAGAGGGTTTGATTTAAAAAACCCCCTATATTCACACCATGAAAGAGCTTGAGTGTTACGTAAATGATGTAAAAGATACCCAACTCACTTATCTAGAAAAAGGAAAGAAAGGCAACTCTGGTAGTATGACTTTAGCAAATACTCTGGGTTTTTTTATAAAATATTCAGTTTGAAAACTAATTGGAAAATTATATTGTGCTACTGTTTTGTTTCCCTGATACAATGTAATAAATACACTGAACTATGTTTCCCTTTACAGTCAATATTGACAATAACAGACTTGAACGGTAACTGCTATGCAGCACCATTCAAAATGGATTTTAGCAATTGCATCGTCAGTCACAAAGTCCTTTAGTGGTATAATCCCTCAACTAAGTCAGGTGCACATGATCCAGTGAATGTACTAATCTTTCACTGGGATGGTGGTACTTGTCAAAAGAAATTAATCAGACGTATGAGTTATTAACTGCTGATTTCAGTGAAGTGACTCCAGCAATAAACAAGAAGAAAAAAAAGAAAAATTGCACTTTTCCCCTCTTGGTTTTTACCACTGTGGTAAGTCTTTCATAGTATTTTATTAGTATGAAGGGGAGGAATACCCACAGTCACTCACATGCAATTAGTAAAATCCAGACATCTGAATAATTTAAAATTCACTCCAGTTCACTACAACAAAGCTGCAAGTGCATCATGGCCAAGCACTTACTAATGCAGGCTGTAATTATCTATGCAATAGGAAATAGTTATCAGCTCTGTTTGTTTTCTGTCAGCATCTCATAAATTAGTAGCCAAAATGGTGCATTAATGAAACAACAATACTATGAAAAAAACAAGGAACTTGGTTTTTATCCCTTCTTTCCTGTACAAGAGATGTGCAAAACCATACAGACACCCTCTTATCAATAACCTGAATACAAATGAATTTGTGTGGTCTGTATTACTGAACTTGTGCCTTACAGAGATTAGTGAAGCGCCACAAAAGAATCAGACGCAGTACTGCTAGGAGTAGTGGACAAGGGATAGTTTCAGTGTCCTAAAAGCTTTTATTAATTTTTAGTTGCACGAATTAATCTTCTGCAAATGGATATCCTACCACAGATAATGAGTCTAAATTGGCACAGGAGCTTCCTACCATAAAGGTTTCAGATCTCCGAAAATAACAGTATGCTAATATGCTAGCACTTAAATATTTAAAATAAATTTTATTATCTGTAGTTCAACTCTAAGGATACAAAGTACTCAAAGGTAATCAAACTCCCAGCCCTTTTCGGCTGTAGCTCTACATTTCATCATTTTGAAATATTTTCATAGTTGATGAGGATTTGCAAAGACATGGTTTATTATCCCCACGGATGCCCTAAACATCCTAATTCACATCTATAAACCATAGCAATTGCTCCTTTCTTTCATATTCATGACTAGTCTAGCTGAGGAATGTATGACACTCTTAAAAGCACAACCCTATAGTTTGCTGGAGTGGTTACTGCAAAGTCAAAAAGGTAGGTCATCCCTCTCTTCTAAACTTGCTTTCAGTTTTTGGTCACCTCATCATTATTAGGCTCACAATTACCATCAAGAGTCATTCGTTTAAGGTGGCTAAAAAAACCATGTGCTAAGCAGAAAATTAATTTGTAAAGCTCTGTGTCAAGTACTGTTACAAACATGGGTGAGTCAAAGGAGAGAGAGAGGAGCTGTTACAAGCCTTCAGCCCCTCTGGGGCTGGGAGTCTCTTCTCTCAGGATGGTTACATCACAGGGCCTCAAGGAACTGTGTTCACCTGTGTTAGCCAGACAAACCTCTGGTTTGGAGACACACTGACAGACCTCAAGAAAAAAACAGCTGAACAACAATCCCAGTTAAAAATTGAAATACTGTTTGGTTTCGCCTTTTTTTTCCTTGAAGACCACAGTCACTCACGCAGTCAGAGATTAGAACTCAAATTAAGAATTCAAATTTAAGGATGAAAGAAGTTAAACCCTCAACAGTTCTTGCCCCTTGGGGCAGAAGGGCATGATCTGCTCAGAAGAGGATACCCTTTTCAAGGCCATAATCAAAAGAGGTCAGGTGGAACCTTTGGGCCTGAAAAAGGCATTTGCAATAGGGCCCACATCTATGCCATTTTAGTAGTATTGACTAAATTTAGATATATCTTTCAGGCTGTTTATATTCATCCTCCAAATCAACTGTTAAAGCATTTCACTGAGGCTACCACTCCACCAATACCTAAGACTGTTAGATTTGATTATCATAGGTCATGAAACCGTGCCAGCTTCCATGAGCTCAGGATCTGCTCTTGTGCCAAAGATTCCAGATGCTCTCAGGAACGTCGTCTGCTAACAGCTACAGCTACCCAGAAACTAAAAGTCTCCCTTGCTACGTCATTTCAAGGTTTCAGCATTTTAGTTCTTGCTTTACAACAGATTTAAAATTAGGCTTTTTAAGTAAGGAGGGGATATCCTGAAAACATTTTCACGAATCAAGAATATACAGACTTCTTCTACCCCTAATAATGTCATGTTTTACTGCTGGGATCTTCATACCTTATTTGACTGAAAACCAGTGCTATATAGCTCCTTAGAGCAAATCCCAGTTTTATAAAGATCCTATTTCCACTCGGGCAGAATATGAATTTGACATCTGCTGGTCAGAATGGTTTCAGTAGGAACAAAAAAATTCGGCCTGTTTCCTACTGTTAGAGGAAAAAACTTTTTTTTTTGTCCCCCAGCAGTTAATATTAAAAACACAGAATTTGGTAAATGTTCACAGGAGCCGAAACATAAGCCACAGTAACAGGAATGAGGTTTGCTAGATGGATTTCAAGTGAAAAACAGAACTTGTAAGCCATTTGTTCCATTTTTCATATATTCATGCAAATAACCCTTTTTTTTTTTTTGGTGTATTGCCGTGTTATGATGCAGCATGTCAAAGGACAAAAGAAGGCTTGTGCAGTCGCTATGAATATCTTGAAAATTCCAGTTACCTTTTATAGAATACATTGATGATCACTTACACAATGTCTCATACTGCAGTCCTCTAAAGATGTGACTCTGATGCTGCCATCTCTCACTACTCACAAGATGCTAATACAAATCAAACACACATTAAACAGCTATTCCAGAACACTGCATGGTACCAGAGTTCTGAACAATTCACAGGTCAAACAACTGTGATCAGAAACCCCTGCAGAGTATGATATGACACCACCCAAATTTGAAAATGCAGTAAGATCAGCATTAAAATACACTAGCTGTCACCTGAGGTTGCAGTTGATGAATTTAATGACACACTAGTTTGGCAGCATGTATAGCTAGCAGCCTTGTTTCTATACAGGAGTAGAAAAACAGCTTTTGATAGATTACCAGCACAATACACTGCCTTTCCCCATGATGCAGATTGAATGCCCTGTTTACAGGGCAGACAGACCACAGTGAGGCTGAAAAGTAACAGTCTCCTTATTGTGTGCACTCCTAACTCCAAATACGTATCTGTGGCACACACCTTCTATTCCTCAAAGGAACGCTGTTGACAGCATAGTCCTATCAAACTGTCACAGAGTGGACAGGGTGGTAGAAAGAAGACTTTTATTAATATAAAAGCTATGGGAAAGAGTAATGAATGAAGCTTACAAATTCATAACGGAGAAAAATAATGCTCTCCGTCGTTCATGCTCATTAAATTCAAGTCACCCTGTTGATTTCTCATTCCTGATTGGTCAGTATTTCTTCCACAGGTTTCTATAGTTCTTCCATGCCATTTTTGCCATTTTGAGTTTTTCTGTCACAATAAGGAAGCATAGTGACAGAATTATCTTAAGGTTTGTTAAGGATTTTCGAAAAGGCTCTAAAATGCTTTGTGAGCTTTTCAAAAACAAGGAAGATATAGATGACTTTCAAAAGAAAGTATTTTAATGGGAAGACGTCTGTGTATATATGGTGACGATTTGCCAACATTGCAAGCTTTTCAGAAGAAAACATTTGAAAAGGAACATTTTTGTTTAAAAAAACCACAGTCTCTAACCAAAACTTTTTTTTATTCTGTCACTCCACACACTAGAGTAAGAAAAAACCTGCCACTTGCAGGCTAATTTTTGTGTTTGGCTGATTCTGCATTGTTTGGCATTTATGGTATCAGACTTTATTACCACGGAAAACATGTGACATCTGCAATTTAGATTTATGATCATGACTAGTTCTCTGTAGATTATGAAACATCTTGTGGCAAACCACATTCTCAGCAATAACAGTCAGTAAGAGAGGAGCTCTTCTGCTTATTCAGATAAATTAGAATAGAAACTGTAAGAAAAACCCACCACAGAAGCATGTGTAAATTAGCTGCATTTTAGAGTTCTTCTTTTTCAATTGGCATCAAAATATAGAATAAAAGAAGGACTTTTCCAGATTAATATGGAGATACCTTATCTCAGAAACGTTAAGAGGCTGTAGAAAACATCAGTGTTGATTCACAGCACCTTATCATCTACTGAAAAGGATTTCAGCTGATGTAGAGTGATCTTGCTCAATTCTTCCAGAATAACCATCTAGATGAGGGTAGTCCTCATTTACAAGCCAAATGATACAGCATCATTAGATTTGGAAAGCTTCAGGAAACTCAACAAATGTGATAAATCTCACAAGAAGCCAGAAGAGTGTGATAAGCCTTACATTCACACTCTAGTTATTTGTTAGTGAAATTGAGCAAACCCCACACTTCCATTAAACACAACAGATTTCACAAGGAAAGCTTATCACACTCAACGAATTTTAATTTTATTTTATTTTTCTTGTAAGTATGTAAGCAACTTGTGCAAAATAGAGACTGTCAATAGAATACAACATGAGAATACAAAAAAGCCACTTCAGTAGTAAAATGAAAATAGGATCCAAATTTTACATACATTTAAGTTACAGCAAAGCCCATTTCATTAGTAAATTTCTCTTCTTCAGCTGTACAGCCACAATGGCAGGCCACCATGCCAGCTGGAGCTCAGCAGCAGAAGATCCTTCCCTTACAGAGCTGCTGTTCTGTAAGGAGCACAGTGATACCACTCCTATCACAGAAGCTGTAATGGGTCATGAAGACTGTGTGATCTTTCAAGTAAAAAAACCTAGAGATTTAAGAATCTCCAGAGAACTCAATTTTTTATCTCCTGTTTTCATTGAGACTATGATCATGCCATTGAGGCTTTGCTTTCTCCTTGGCAAAATGAAGAAATGCACTTGCAAAGCACATGGGGAAAATGGTTAGCATTAATTTGCACCTGGTACTGCCTGCCATCAGCGCAGCATATCTAACAGAAATGTTCGTGATTTATTTTAAGTAAGCATCTGCCAGACAAGCCTGAGATTATCTTTTCTTTTTCCCTTCTGTCACTCAGTAGATATATTTAATCAGGGAATAATATACTCTGTCCCCTAATGACACTGAAATCACTTTCTTCCAGCTAGAAATCTTTGTTTGCTTGCCTGTTCCACCACAACACCAAACTAGCCACAGGCTGGCTAGCTTTATTTACCCTTAAAAGTTTCCTTGACTCTGCTGTTGGATTCAGAGTGTGAACAATAAAGTGCACTATTCAAAGACCAGGAAGTAAACTGAATTTTGGAAACTCAAGCAGGGAAGGCTATGACTGGACTCTAAAAGGCTTGCCTTCTTCTCTCACAAAGCATCTTCTAAATACCCTTTATATATATACAACAGCTTGGCCCTGCTAGTCCTCACAGCTGCAAGTAGTAGGGCCCACAGCCCTGTTTATGAGTTCCACTAACAGTCTGAAGGCAGGTCAGAAAGCCAGGGAAACTGGCTATAGATGTGACATACGTAAGACACAGGAACTGTCAGTGTGAAAGACAAGCCATTGCTAAAACCCGTCAACCATGAATGAAACTCCTTGTGGGATAGGCTCTCCAGCAATGCCAGCGTGGAGCAAAAGTAAAATATCTCAGTGGAACAATTTCTCCTCAAGAAGGATACATAAAGGTCAGGATCCCAACCTCCAGCATCGTTACATGGTAAGAAATACGCATTGTGAACCTGCCCCATGTTCTTACTCTTTTCACTTAGATTCAATCCCCTTTTTTTTTTTTTTTCCTCATCTTCAGCTAGAGTTGTCAAAGGGGAGGGAAGAGGGTGGCTGGAACAATCTGTTCTTCAATTTGATCTAGCCTTTTGCTTTCTAACTACTACCAAGGACCCTACTGCAGAATTTCTGCAACTCCAGCAATACAGGAGAAGGCACTCACATTCAGCGCTAGCGCACAATATGAAAGTATGCCGCAGGCTTCTGCACTGACAGGAGTTACTGCAGAGTCTCTGCTGCAATGCTGCTGCATTACACTGGGGGCTGTCCTCTGGTGAGGGAAATAAAGCAGGGTGAGGGCAGGGAAGACACTGCTGAAGAAGCACTGGTGTAGCACTGCCCTGTGCTGCATCTCTCTAAGGGAAGTCCCTGTCTAGAGGCACCCACCATGACATATGAGGAAGGCACTACCCTATGGCCGAGAAAAATTGAAATCAATGTTATGCATGCCAGTGACAGAAGTGGGCTGATAGCTGAGACACTGCAATGTATCCATGATAACAGAATTAATTTCATGCATTTAAACTTATTATTGAAGTCTCTCCTGTTTACCAAACACACACTACAGAAGGCTGGCTCTCTGCAAAGTTTAAGTTCAGCCAGAAAGCTGGTTGCAACCCCAGCACCTCTGAAGTTTAGAGTGGCCTTGGGAGCTGACAAAGAGAGGCTGGCAGAAGCTCAAAAGCTGACAGAGAGCTGAAGACAGTCAGAACAGTGTGTGCTTTTTTCAACACTCTCTGTCCCCAGCAGGACACCAGTATGAGAAAAAGAAGTTGGTATTAAAAAGGTGGCTGTGCTGGCTGGAAGACACACCAATCTGCTTTTTTGCAGTACAGAAAAGGAGTAGAGAATCTATTCCTATATGGTATCTCTACTTCTGATGACAACAGTACCATGATTTGATCAGTCTCTATAGTGAACCTGTGGGTAATAAAATGCCCACAAATTTTTACTTCTATGCAAAGGGATCTGGATTCAGACCCACATTTCTTACAAGTTCACCACACAGCAGTAGTGGGAGCCCTGCCCTATACTGCAGTGTCATAGAGAAAGAAGACATCTGTGCTGTATTTCTCAGAGTGCCAAAAAAATTTGGGAACTGCCTGTTTCTTTAATGTAAGCAGCTCATTCAGCTGTGTGGTGATAAGGAAATTCTGAGAGTGGCAAAACTAACCCAAAACCACTAAAAAATTCTGGAGTTCTCAGGCTTCTTTTCTAGAAAGGTGCACAGCACTGGCATTCTCATCTGGAAAGCTACCAGTTGCCAGCTCCTGACCTATCATGCTATTATCATGAATAAGTACAGGGTTTGTATTTGAAAGAGTGTATGCCATAAAATGACATATTCATTCAAACTTCCATACCTCTCTCATGTCTCCAAAGCAATTTTTATGAGGCTTTCAAAGGCAGCAGCTTCCTCTAGGTAGGTAGAATTGCAGCTGTAAATTTTGTTGTACTTTAAGGCAGATGAATTGCATGTATATAATATGACAATATATGGAGTGGAAAAAAAGAAAAAGAGAACACAGCCCAGGTATCCATCCAGCTAGCATCCTAATCTGGAGCATGTTTATGGATCATGATTCATTTTAGCTCAACTACACACATTAACATGTTTGCTTCATCCATGCAGCTTCCAAATTCAGCAGAAACGATGGATCTCCATCCCACTGCTCCACTTGGCACATGCCTACCTTACCACATAGCAGACGCAATCCAGGCACAGGTGACAGAAAGTTTAAACCATCCCATGGTTTCTGAAACTATGTCACCAGACCGCTTGCCCTCACCTACTCAATTTCAGCACAAAACTGTGTTTCCTGCAGCAGTGGCTTAAGCTGCCAGCTGGGAGGCTGAGCTCACGCTCACTCCTCATGAAGAATGTTTAGTCTTGGCTACTGATCCAGCTGACTTATATGTGCTAGACATCAACTTTGAAAAACACTGGAGTATTTTACAGCAATGAAAAACAGTCATAGCTGGTAGAGTGCTAGGGCACAGTCTACAGCTTGCTAAGATCTCCACAATACAAAGCCCAAATACTTGATCAGCATTATGCAAGCAGTGATGCAACAATATTGATTGGCAAAGCAGACTCTACTACACATGATTTTGCTAGGCAAATCAACTCCTCATTTTTATAGAGCATTAAAACTTTGGGAGTGTTGTAATTTTTCCTCTCAATACAGGAATGAATTAAAGTCTAGCAGAAAGAAATAGGGCATGATCTGGCCATAAAAAAAAAAAAAACAACAACAAAAAAGAACAGGCAAAATAGCAGCAGAAGAAATTTACAGCAACTAAATTCCATTTAGGACATAGTTTACACCTCTACCTAATGTATATTAGTTTACATGCCTTCTGCTGGGTGAAAGTCAGCCTAGTCTTTAACATCTGGAAATGTGAGAATGCAAGGAACATTTAGAAGCTCGTAGAAGATAAGAGAACAAAACATGGCTTAAATATGATTCATCAATTTAGCAGCTGTACAAGCTGTGCTATTGTGAAGTTGCTACATTTGAAAAAGTGTTTGCTGGAAACTGTCACTGAATTAATTGTTATCTGTCTAAGAGAAGACATTAAAAGGAGTTTGTGAGGAAAAACCTGTCTGTAAGCTGTTGCTAGTACTGACATACATTTTATTTCTGGTTTTCCTATTGCTACTTCATCTAAAAGGCAGTCTACAGAGCACAGCAAAGTGCCAGTTCAAACTATTTTCTTATGCTGTTGGCAGTGTTGATAGTTTATTAACTACATGCAGAGCAAGCCAAACCCATCCAACACTTTCAGTTTGACGGCAGCACATTTAAAAACTGTTGAGATCTGCTTAGGCTTTAACTTTTTTTACTTATATAAGCACTATATAAATTAAACCAAATGCCTTCCCTTTAAACTGATGTCCTGTGTCTCAACTCACCATGTAAGAGCATTCTATCCCAAAGCCTGTTCTCAGGGGCTGAAGAGCACTACAATGCAACAGTAATGCTCCGTCAGCCACCGGGCATTTCTGGGGTGACCCCCTTGATGGACTGAAACGGTGGCGTGCCTTTTTGTGCTTCTGAGAGGTATGCAAGAGAAAAAAAAGAGAAGGGGGACTGAATGAGCTAGGACTGGATGAAACATACCCAGATATAAGAAGAAAATGACTGGAGGCACCACTTAGCCAGACACTGTATTGTGTTATGAGCTTGCTACACAGAGCAGAGGCAGGTTTTCTTCTGCAGCTGCAGCAAGGTCAGCAGAGGGCTTCTGTCAGAATCCCTGGCACAGAGGAAGAAAGTCCCTTCCTACCAAAAGGAAGGCATAGCCACAGCCTTAGGGATTAATATTTAAATTTGAAGGTGATAATTTTCCTCCTTTCCACACTGTGTGTATCAGCTACCAATGATAAAGGTCATTTTAAAATGTAAGGAAGCAAAACGTGCATAAACAAACAAGAGACCCACCAGAAGCACCCCTGACATCCAGGCAGCTACAGAAACACATTTGCATTAAGCAAAAGCAGAGCTGAGCCTGCTGCTCTCTGATAAGTACTGCTATCTAAGAGGTACCAAAGAAATCAGAAAAATGACCATAAAATCCCCCTGAAAATAAATTATACAACAGCATTGATCTCACTGACTGGCTCATGACTACTGTCACATCTGATCATAATGCAAGATGGATCAACACAACAAACTCTGCCTTAGTTGCAGTAATAAGTCTATGGTTCTAGCTTGTATTCAAGATACTGATGTTCTAAGAAGGCCCCTGTGACAAAGGAAAATGAGAACCTTTCAGTAACTTCTTAGTTTACACAGCAGTGTCTTACTACTAGAAGGGATATACAGATTTTTGAGAGACAAAATGAAAAAGGCATTTTTGCTAATGTTAGCTCACAATTTGTTTGATGGAATACAGATAAAAATGTGATTTAAAAAAAAAGAACAGAATAAAAAAAACCCCCAAACAACAGAGGACACGGGTCCTTGGTCAAAGGGCCTGTGGTCAGCTCACAACTTGTAAAATTTACACCTTTGAATATCTCCAGATATTTGCAGTCTTCCACAATCAGTGTTTCAGTCTTACACAGCAATCAAACCTCTGAGCCATTGTGGATCTAATTAGATACATACATGAAGTTTCACAGAAAAGAGGAATGTTCCTCTTCATGCACAAATTCAGTTGCTTCCTTCTGCCTTTTCCCTGTAACTTTAACAGTATATGAGAATAAACTATGGCAGTTTATGAAGTCTTCAAGACCTGGCTGTGCAGGCTCATTAAAAATGAGGACTTTGAATTTTAAAAAGTGATTTGGAAGGTGCAAATGTGGAACTGCTTACATTTCTTCATTTTTACAAAAATATGAAAAGTGACAACAGATTCTTTTCTGAACTGCCTTCTGACAGTTAATCTATTTTTATGTCCACTCTCTGCCCTCAGTGTCTGGAAGTCCACCATTCATAACAGAAGTGTTTTTAAACTCCTTAATGAAAGCATTCTTAAACTCCAGAAGTCCATACAGGAAACAAAACAGGCAAAGTAGATTCCAATGTGCACATGCACACATAAATAGATTACTTTCAGACATGAGATAAAATAAGCCTGAAAAATACTGAAGTCTTCACAAAAAATAAAGGTAAGATTTTATAAATGCTGCCATTCCATCCTTCCTAAACCATACCAGAGGCACATTCATCTGAAAAATGGGCAATCACCTCTTAGACAGCACACTCTGAATAAAACCATACCTACAGAAAGGGAGCAATATTCACGACTAAGAGTGCAGAAATGTAGACATGGATATATGCTACTTGGTGCTAAAACCCCACCTGATTCTTTCAGCATATTTCTTTGTGGAAAGACGGCTGCATATTCATGTCAATTTAAGTTACAGAGCAATAGTTTAAACTTGTCTCATCCCATTTAGAAAGACCACATCTGTCTTTAACAGACTCATTAAGGCAGTCCTTATGGCCCATGCCCACGGACTCTGCCTCCGCATCTACAGGACACTTGACACCTACTTTCTCCATTTTGTAGTATACAGCTGACACAAGACACAACATACAGTCCTTGCCACGTGCATGGAGACTTTACAGCTTCTGTAAAAGACACATAAGTTACCATCTGCCACCCGCAAAAGAGTACTGCCTGGCAGGAGAAGAGACGGCATGTGAAAAAACAAGGAAACCAGAGCATAAAGGAGACAGGCCCTTCAGTTGGTGTAACACACATGAATCAGCTTCCATTTCATGACACAAGTAATTCTTACAGATGCTCTATGCTGCCCTATCAGTGGAAGATTCACTTCTTCTTCTTCTTTCATCTGTTTTCTTAAAAACACGTGCATTGTGTTGCCAGGCATGGATCTGCTTTGTTCCAGGTTCTATCCCAGAGGTATTACATTTCATCAAAAGGTATCTTTGTACTTTCCAGAATGAGATAAAAGGGACATGCAAAATAAAGCTCTGAAATGCATAGGATTCCTCTTCCATTTGAAATAACCTAATGAGAAATGTTTTAGAAGACAGTCACCTTACACTAGATGTGAAAGTAGAACTTTTTCTTCCCTCCATGTTTTCCATACTGGCAAGTATTAAAATAAGTCTTGAATTTTAGGATGAAAATATGTTGCAGTCTGCATGGGATATTAAAGCATGTATGATCCTTTATGTTAATCTGCTAATTAAATTTAGTACTACATTTATGTTCAATATGAAATTTACCACTTAACTTTCAATACGGAACTTATTCTGTGGTGACGTAAAAGCAAAAATTAACAAAAATGCAGACCAGATGATGTTTTAAAATGTCAAAATTTAAACATAACAACCACAAATGAAAATACAGCAGTAGCCTCTTAATGAATGAGACTAATTAGCCTAATTATCCATGTGTTCAGAGCTACTGTCCCTTTTGCAAACAATTAACATGTTCATTTCACCCAAACAGTTTTATCTTGGGGAGGTGAGAGGAAGAATAAGTTGGACTCTGTATTCTCACAAAGTCTCCAGACCTATAGCTAGTTGTAAAAGAAGCACAGAGATACTTCACTGGTTTACTCGCCCTTGGAAGCTGCTTAGCAGTGTACACAGACTGAGGTAAAAAGTAATTCCCGAGAAGTCCTAAATCTTTTACACTGTTGTTTCTTGCTTTAAAATACTATATTCAAATTACTTTCTGGAAGAAGCACACAAGCGAAAATCATACACAGAGATGGTCAGCTTTAAACATATAAATATGCTTTGTTGGTCTTGGACTGCCTTAATGCACCTTCCATCTAGAGAAAATCCTAGACTAGCCTGCACAAAGCATTCAGTGACAAGCAGAAGCCCCTTGCATCTTCTACAGTACCACCTGAAGGCTGTTGAGTCTATGAGGAGCACAGACTTTTCACTGTTATCTGCTTGTGATGGTGTCTCACACATAATTTAAAAAATATTTTAAACTCATTTATCCTCACAGTCTTCAAAAAGCCAGTAAAAAAGGAAACCCTGTATTACAGCTGAAACTGTACCCCTACAGACATCTTAAGACACCACTTCTTCTCGTATGTGGTCTGTTATGCCACTGGCTTTGAAATGTTTTTACAGTGAGGTATTTCACTGAATGAGCATGACTTAAGCCAAGTCCTGTAATCACCTGCGACCAGATTTCAGCACATACACATTCTTCCCTACACCGTATCAGCAAAAGGATGGATTAATGAGGATCCCAGTCTCCACCACATCTTGGAGTTAGAATGTTTGTGAAGTACAAATTTTCTCAGCAGAACGGTATCAAAACTTGCTTCTTAGCAAATGTGCTGTAGTTTCCAGAACTGACCTTTTACCACAGAGCTCAGCAGAAAAATTCCCACTGATTTTACAAATACAGGGTCAAGGAAAGCAGCGGTGTTAAGGAGTGATGTGGTGTTAAACATCTGACCTGCTTAGTGGATGGAGGAAGGGCTGTGGATGTTGCCTACCCGAACATTAGTAAAGCCTTTGACATCATTTCATACAATATTCTTTGGGAGAAACCAGATGGGTGCATTTTTCACTGTACAAAAAACTGGCTGGATGGCTGGGCCCAGAGAATGATGGCGAATGGAGTTAAATCAGACTGGCGGCCAGTCATCAGTGGGTGTTCCCCAGGGCTTGGAGCTGGGGCCAGTTCTGTTTAACATCTTCATGACTGATGAGGGGATTGAGTTCACCCTCGGTGAGTTTGCTGATGATACCAAGTGGAGCAGAAGTGTTGGTCTGCTGGTGGGCAGGAAGGGTCTGCAGAGGGATCTGGAATGGCTGGAGAGATGGGCCAAGGCCGAGTGTATGAGGTTCAACAAAGCCAAGTGCTGGGTCCTGCATTTGGGTTACAACAACCCCAAGCAGTGCCACAGGCTGGGGGCAGAGTGACTGTAAAGTTGTCCACTGGAAAAGGAGCTGGGGGTGCTGGTGACAGAGGCTGAACATGAGCCAGCTGTGACCAGGTGGCCAAGAAGGTGTCCTGGCCTGTATGAGAAATAGAGCGGCCAGCAGGACCCAGGAAGGGATCATGCCCCAGGTGTACTCAGCACTGCGGAGGCCTCAAGCATTACCAAGCATTGGAACAGGCTGCCCAGAGAAGTGGTTGAGTCACCATCAACAGATGATGGTGTAGGTGATGGTGCACTTGGGAGCATGGTTAAGTGATGGACTTGGCAGTGCCAGGTTAAGAATTGCACACATATAAGTTCATATAACTCATACAGCTGAGGTAACAGTTGATCATTATTTAAATGTGTTTTCCAACCTAAACGATTCTACGATTGCATACCAATTCTACAACAAATGCTGCATTCTGCTTATGAGTAATCTAATTTCAAATTAATCTTGTTGAGGTTCTCCTCATAAGCTTCTCATCCTTAATATACTTTTTCCTTGAATTCTTGAGTCTCTTATGTTAACAAAAAAGTAACTGGAGTTGATAACATTGTTCTAACCGGATCTCAGAAATACCAGCCCAAAAGAAAACAGCAATGTTAGACATTTTGGAAAAAAGCCTTTAAAGAAATGCCAACCTTGCAACGGTTTTACATTTCATTAGTATCTATCAGCTGCTATTTGTTACAATGTAATACAATCAGTATTCAACCACTATAGGGCAGCATTCCACAGATAAAGCCATAAGTCTTTTATGTAAAACACCATTTTATGTGATTAGCAAGAATACAAAAAGGCTTTGTCTACTCTGGGGAGTCCTTTGCATAACGACCTCCTTCATGGTTAGAAGTAGCCTGGCTTCAGAAGTCCTTCAGATGCTAGACTGCCATTTGGGACAATAATATTTCCAACCCTACTCAGGAGGGGACCTTTACTGTGCCAAACCAGGTGACTCATCTACACCTGGTCTCCCAGTGCTGTTAGCAAAAGTGAAAGTCAAGTAGTTTACACTATATCTATTCTGTTAGGTAGATATAGTAAGGAGAACTTAGACCTGAAGATGGAATTGGAAAAGGCAGTAGCATAATGGCATGCTGAATTATACCTACTCTTGTTCATGAAATCTGGGAAAGAAGGAATGAATGAAAGTATAGCGACATTTTAGGTATGTACATCCCAAATATACAAATGATAGTACTTTGATCCTCTAGATTAAATGAAAATGTGGTAGGTCAAAAATCATTCACACAAAATCCAATGACAGCGAGCACCATGACCGCATGCCTCCTGTTTCCTAGGTACATCATCCTTAAGACTTAGCTTTACAGGACAAAGGCATTACATCACCAAAAANTGTGTCTTGAGCTACTACAAGACATATCAATACATATTAATGGGGTTTTTAAAAATAATAAATAAAATTATTATATATAAATAGTATATATAATATATGTACAAATGTAGACATAAAGTGCTAGCATTTCTCTCTTTCACCATTAGCTAACGGCAATTCAAAACCCAGGATTTTAGTGGTTGAAAAGTATTTAGCAATGAAACTAGGAAGTATGGAGACAGATAAATCATACTGGATTTTGCAATATCTCCTTTTTCATACTCCATTTATGCTCAGTATGTCACTCACTTTGAAGTTGTGTAGACTGGTGGACAACAAATCAGCTATGTTGTGAATATGGATGAACTGTGAATAATATTTTCCCTGCGACCCAATTCTTCAGCTACTCTGCGATTGATAGGATACAGAAAAATAAACCATTTTTTTATCTTCTCCTTAAAATATGCAGAAGTTGTGATGGGATTCACAAATCTGTCATATTGTGCCTCCTGATTATGGTCCAAGAATCTAATATCCAGATGCTCTATGCCAATATAAACATGGACAAATGCTGAACAAGAGATACAAAAAAGGAAGATATTCTTGACACACAAGTTTAGCAGGACTTTTTAAAAGATAAAAGAACATCACATATAAAGACACTGTGAGAATTAGCTTGGTATACACAATCTGACAGATCAGGGCAAAAAGTCGTATGGATACATACGCTATTGGTGGCCTCAAGACTTACTTTTCATTTCTTACTCTTGAACCCTTATGTTCTCCACTACAAATATGTGGACCGTGACAAGGCGGGTCATGACCCATTGAATCCTGCTTGTATTAGAACTTCTACTAAAGAGATACATGGGAAAGCAAGCTGTGGCCTTAGCACTGGTGAAAAAACAGGAGCTTGGAGACGACTCCCTCCCAGCACCACAGAAATGTACCACTGGTACTGCCATTACCCTTCTGACAGGGGACAGCGGTGTGTGGGGGGTGGGTGGGGTGGAATTAGGAAAACCAAAACCAACTGCATCTCCTTTTAAAGGTGTCAAAAGGTGGTAAAAATTTGCAACCTGAAGTCTTTTCTCTAAGAGAAGAAAGGATACCCCTGGCTACACACTATCTCTTGTACTTCACAAACATGAGGCAGCATCTATTTGTGGAGCTGTCAGAAAAAATCATTACAAGCTCTTGCGTGCTGGTGGCCACCCAACCATCTGCTTTTACTTCTGATCACTACATACCATGGTATAACCTGTTCATGCATCAGTTCTGCCATGAGCTACCCTGATTTAGTATTTTTACAGTTTCAGCAGCAGTACAACCTTTGCTGAGATAACCTGGCAGTGCTCTCCACTCTCATGACTGATGACCGACCCGTTTTATTTACTAGAAAGTGGGGGGATGAAAAGGCTTTGCTGCTCTGCAGTTTCTATTTCATTCTCAAGCTTATCTTACCACAGCACAGCCACTCTGAAGGATAATGCTACTTTAAATTACTGAGGAAATTGAAGAAAGAATTACTGTGCTTAATGGAAAACAGCATGTAATTTGCTCTTATAACAAACATTTTACTTATCTTTAGGAGTAACTGATAAGTTTCTAATTCTTATTTGCTGTATAAAGTTCTTTCGTGAAGCTGGGCTTTTTCCAGTACACTTTTTCTTAACATATGATGTTGCTTCTGTCAAACAGAGCAAAATGAACAGTTAGAATTGCAAATGAGTACTCCCTTCTCTTATACTGTGGGAGTGTCAGAAAAAAAGAGAAAAAAACCTCCTAAGTTTTAAGTATGAAATAAACACCCTAAAATAAGGACATTATGCCCTGAATAGCTTTATCAACAACAAATTTTACAATTATCATAAAATTTGAAACTGAAGAAATAAATCAACACAAAACAATACCAAGTTACAATTTTGTTCTCCTGACACAGGGAAGAATTCCTACTTAAAATTCTGAGAAATTTTAGCCCTAAAAGACTGCAAGATTTGAACCAGATGTACTAACCTACAAGCTGACAGAGCTAGCCATTTCTTGAAATGAGGCTGCTGATGCTTCTATGTCACTGTTCTTTGTGTGAGGAGTAGTATCTACTTCCTCAACTTTTCTCTCTTTTGTATCCTGGAGCTGTGAGTCTGCCTGGGTAACACTGGGACTATTTTTACACACAGTACATACATCATCATGCTAGTTCAATCTATCGGGACTTGCAGGCTTGCCACTGCTGAGGCACTAGTGCTGAGGAGAGGTACCCCTCAATTTTGACATACAGAATGCAGCAAAATGGTATGTCTAAAAACTAAAAGCCTCTCACATTCCTCATGAAGCTATAAAGCCTCCTGCAAGCTGCAGACAAAAGCAATAAAACTGAAGCTTTTATGACACTGGCCATCTCATGTGATACAATCAAGGAGATGATTGACCTGAGCTCTGTTCAAACAGCTCAAATGATCCAACATGATGATGTTCTGTTCTTCCCTGCAATCTCTTCTGTGTAATAGCTTCTGGTTCAGATGCCCTTTGTAAAGTTAGGAATGCACAAGATCAGTACCATTAATAACTTCAGAAAGATTTTTACCGTTTAGGGCATCTGAACAATACCCAGAAATAGTAACTGCCAGTACACTACAGAGTAGATTTAGGTATGTTTAGGAATTTCTCAAACAGTTTGAATTAATATGTTGAAACAAGTGAAGGGAAGAAAGAACTCCTAGAAAGTGGAGGCAGTCCAAAAGAAACTATTAAGGTCATCTAGTGTATAGGAAAAATTTTTATGTGGACAGTACATATTTAAGTAGGTTGCTCTCAGCTTCGACCACAAAAATTCCCTGCTACCTCAGAACTAGTTTCAGTGTCATGCAAGTTAGCAAATCTTCTGCAATCTTGAAAGGCTGCACAGGGCAAGAAAATCATGCTCTTCCTCATTTGATGAATTTGTATCTTTCAGTGTTCCTTGGTATCTTGTGATTTTAACAGATCGTATGGAAGACACCTTGCGCTGGAGGTTGGTGACCTGTTGATTCATCAACCCCTTTTCTACCACGATATTGGCAGTGCTGAGAACTAAGTCATCAGTAAATATGCGTGGGTTACAAAATAAAGTAAGAAAGGCAGAAGACAGCACTGCAAACGCAGAATGTGTGAGTCCCTCCATATGTGTAAATACCACCAAGTCTGGTTGATTTATCATAGCATCAGTGAGACTTCTTCTGATGCTTTCCACTTAAAAAGGTACCCTTAGAAAGTGTTAAGTAATTAAATACACAAGAGAGAGACAACTTGTTTACAGAGCAAAAATATCAAGGAATATTCTCCATGATCCATGAGCTTAATTATACAGTGTTTCATAATTTAATTACCCACTAAAAATCCATTCATTTACAGCTCTTGATAAGTTAAGTGATCAAGCATTCTTACTTGGGTAAAGGCCTTCTGGCTCTCATTACAGACTTTGCTGCTGCTAAGTTGCAGCAGATCTTGCTTTCTTTTGTATGTAGCCAAAAGTAATTTTGACTTGTATTTTGGCTATGTATTTTGATTGTACTGAGACATTAAAATTAGTGCTTGGTAGCCTGCTGTACCTAATTAAAGGTTTTGCTTTTAAATCACCAGCTTTTACAAAGGATAAAATAAGAATGGTGGTTTCATATTACATCTGTCAGTCTTCTCAATGGAGAAAATGGCAATAAGGGTTTTCAGACGTGTTGCTGCTTTGGGGATATTTGAGACAATAGCACCAATGTAGCGCAAAGGATTGCTAGGTTTTATGCCAGGTGGTATTTGTAAAAATTTTTAAGGACTAAGTCAATTAGTGAAACCTTCATGTCTAGACATCCCACTCCCATGCTTTATTTTCAATTCTATATTCCTAGGTACCTCTTGGAAACACTTTGACCAACAGAGGCAACAAATTTGACAATGTTAAGATTGCTGACAAAGCTGCAGAACTGAAATTAGTATCAAACATATCCTGTTTGACACCACTGAGGCACATATGTAGGTCTGTAGTGCAGAATGCAGCCCCGAGACTGATACACCCAGCTGCCTCTGGGAAAGCTGGCTCATCACTGAGAGCCAGGGAAAGGCAGATGTGATCGCACAGAAGGCGGTAAAGGAAGGCAGAGGAGGGCAGCCAGCCTGGCATGCCTTGAAGGGCAGCCACCTCTGAGCACAGGTAGGGTCTCCATACTGAGAACAGGCAAACGCATCAGGTGTTTGGCTTGGCTAAGCAGCCACTCACAGCTGAGCTTCTATGCACAGGAAATGGCAGCTACGAGAGGTTGCAAAGAAGGAATGTAGGAACCTTGACCGCATATACAGGGACAACATTGGAAATCTTCGGAGCTCAGCTGAAGCCAGAACTGGCAAGGAACACCAAGAAATGCAGGAAAAGCTTCTTTAATTGTATTAGAATAAAGAGAAAAATGCAGGCTCCTTGCTGAACAGGGTGGGAACTACTGTAAGGGGTAGGATAATGCCAGGATGCCTAGCATTCCTAATCTTGGTATTGATGCTTTTTGAGATTATCCCAGTAATCAGTCACAGATTCTGCTGTCTGCATGATCAAGTAGATGAATGAAAAAATGGCTCAATCAGTCTCACAGGCTAATGGTTCATACTCTACCTATAGGCTGATAACAGTTGGTCTTGATCAAGGGTCTGCCCTGGAATCTCACCATCTGTTCACCATCTTTTTATCAAGTTAAATATTTAGAGGAGAACAAAGCAGGGTCTAACTAAGCCACAGCTGCAATGCAGAGCTACAGAAGCATCACCTCAATATGCACGCAGATAAAGAAATCTGCTGGCTTTAAGGCTGATAATCGCTAAGCACCATAGGTTAATTTAAAGTTTCAGAAATACAGTACGTTTTTACTGATTTATAAAGTGAGGGTGCAACAAAAAAAGGGAGTTCTAGGATGCAAAATTATGGGCATTGAAAAAACCCAAAACCGACCACCTTTTCAATACTGTTGCCTGTTGTAAACCCTGGAAGATAAAACAGGTCCCTCAAATGAGCGAAGAGTGAACTTCTTCATGGTTTTTCTTAAAAGAGCACTAATTATTTGAAGAAATGGTGAAGTCATGCCAAGAAAGCTCCCTAAATCATGCAAACACTCATATTCAAGAAAAGCAGTGGACAAATGCTTTATTTTAAAAATCTATCCAAAGTAGATTTTTAAAAGTCACCTAAAAGCCACCAATTTATATTAAAAAAACCCCCAACAAAATACTCCTAGATAGATCTAAGATAGATCTCAGTTAGGATTGCATGGACAGGAGACAGTATTCATCATATAGATGTTTTTACAATGCATTTAATAACCATTACTGGCACAGAATTCAGCATAGATAGAATTTTATTGCAACAACTCAGAAGTAAAATGTGTCATCATTCAAAATTTGCTTCACTTTTTTCTTACACTGGTACAGTTTTATGCTGTAGAAATATTACTCTCTCAGAGAAGAAATATACTACTGATATAGCAGTATAAAGGTCTAGACTCACTATCCACACCACGAAACTGTGTTTTGTTTTTCTGCAAGCAGTCCCAACAGCAGCTAAAGAGCACAGAAGTTGCAGGTATGCTGTCAGCTATACACCCATCCTTTCTCACACAGCTTTCTCATCAGCGTTTGGATTTGAGGGATATTCTCTGAAGTATCATAATCCAGTCTTATACAAACAATCTTGCTCTCACTTCCCACACAAGTAGCATTTCTTACTAGGCTTGTCCAATTTATTATCAGATCAGCCTCAACTGTTGCAGTTTTGTTTGGGAAGATGTCAGATAAGCCATGAGTCATAAGAGAGATATTATACAATGCTGTGAAAAAAAACCACCCAAACCAGGATGAAGGAGAAAAAAGAATAAAAATGCACAGTCTCTGTGGATAACTTTGGAAGCATCTTGGAACAGTCCCAGTCCTGATACAAAATGGATCCTGAAATGGTTTCTGTACACAAACTTTCCCACTGCTGAAGCAATTGTTGTCTGACCTCTTCTTACTCCAAGCAGAAGGTACAGGGTGTTTTTAAAATACATCTTTGTAGAAGATGCAAGATAGCAGTTTCTTTAAGAATATTTAACATTCAGCCCCATACATTTTCAGCTATAGGCAGCTCCCTTAGCTGTCCATACTGTACCACTAGTCTATGGTAAAATAATAATCCTATGACCAGTGCTTCTGGAACTCTATTCTTCCTCCTGAGCTTCCTCTGCAGATTTTTTTTACTGTCTACAGGTAACTGTTATATTTTCAGCCATTCCACATGCTTACATTTCCTTTTTTGGAATCTCATCTGCCCTGTATGGCAGACATTTCTCTCCCACCCTCTCAGAGGTCTCTCTCCCCAAAATAAATGGGTGAAAGAAAATAAAAATTAACTATCTGTCAGTGATCCCACCTACTGAAATATTTTACTAACTACACCTCTGGTGAACAATCCATGTACAACAGAAATTACACTAGAGAAACAGAAGTCACAAACACCGAAGCTCCAAATATGCAATTTGCTGCTCTGATGAGACAGAAGGAAATGCACTGAAGGATGCACTGAAATCCTCAGATTGGCTGTGCAGTTTGATCATACATATACAAGATTTACATCAAATAGAGAGTTGCAAAGACGTGATAGAGTGCTTCTTATCAAATCAGAGCTCAATATAGAGAAGTTTCAAGAGAAAGAATAATAATTTAACATAAAAACATATTAATTGTACATCTGAAACTTTTATGTGTACAGTAGGCATCAAACATGCTGTAACCAGCAACCTTAGTTATGAATATTATGTCACTTTAGTTGCTTGCTTTACATGTGAAATGTGCACATAGAGGAAATTCAGGAAACTTACTGTAAGATGATAGTGAAAAACTTTAATAATAAAACTCAAATCTCAGCGAATAATCAGTGTTGCATTCATTGCTTTGGCACATTATTTCAGCTGTGGGTATTAGTTTCTCAGTTCCAATTGAGTCCAAAGGCAGGGACACCTTCCACTAGACCTCAAAGCCCCATGCAATTTGGCCCTGAATGCTTCTAGGGATGGGGCATGCACAACTTCTCTGGCAAATCTGTGCCAGTGTCTCATCGCCCTCACAGTAAAAGATGCCTTCCTAATATCTAATGTAAATCTACTCTTTTTCAGTTTGAAGCCATTACCCCTTGTCCTGTCACTGCATGCTCTTGTAAACAGTCTCTCCATGTTTCTTGTAACTCCCGTCAGGTACTGGAAGGCCACAATTAGGTCACCCCAAAGCCTTCTCTTCTCTAGGCTGAACAATCCCAATTCTCTTAGTCTTTCCTCTTAGGAGAGGTGTTCCATCTGTCTAATCACCTTAGTGGCAGTCCTTCTACTGGTCCATGTCCTTCCTGTGCTGGGGA
This sequence comes from Ifrita kowaldi, assembly GCA_013398055.1. NCBI lineage: Eukaryota > Metazoa > Chordata > Aves > Passeriformes > Cinclosomatidae > Ifrita > Ifrita kowaldi. The sequence goes on from VZRS01014763.1 coordinate 227,026, forward strand.
CCCCAGAGCTGGACACAGCACTCCAGGTGGGGTCTTGCCCTTGGTGAAGCCATGCCGGGTGTCTCAAGTCACCTCACTGTCCACCACGTGCCTTAGCACAGCTTCTACGAGGATGTGTTCTATGAACTTTACAGGCACAGAGGGGAGGCTGACAGGTCAGTAGTTCCCAGGGTCCTCATATCTACCCTTTTTGAAGATGAGTGCAATGCTTCCCTTTTTCCAGTCTCCTGGGATTTTACCTGACTGCCATAACTTTTCAAATGTCAGGGAGAGTGGCTTGGCAACTACATCAGTGAATTTCCTCAGGACTCTGGGATGCAGCTCATCAAGTCCCACACACTTATGTGTACTCAGGTTCCTCAGGTGATTGTGAAGCTGACATTTAATTACAGTTGGGAGTACTCAGACCCCCCAGTCCCATCCCGCTGTCCTTCCCCTCAGCAGTGTGGGAAGATAGGTTGCTGTTGAAGACTGAGGCAAAAAAAAATTGTTGAGTACCTCATCCTTCTCCTTATCCACAGTTATCAGTTTTCCAGCATTTTTTATGGAGGAAGGTGGTGGGGGGGTGTCACATTCTTTGACCTTCTTTTTCTGGTTAACATACCTGAAGAAGCTCTTTTTATTCTTCATGTCCCTTGCCAATTTCAGGTCAGCATCGCCTTGGCCTTCCTCACCCCATCCCTACACAACAGAATTTCACCTCTATACCCTTCCCAGGTTATGAGTCCTTGTTTCCACTGCCTGCATTTGCTTCTCTTCCTTTAGTTTGACCAGCAGTTCCCTACTCAGCCATGCCAGTCTCTTGCCTTCTTTGCCTGAATTCTTGCTCCTGGGGATTGCCAGCTCTTGTGCTCAATGTAAGACTTCCTTAAAGATCTGCCAGCTCTGTTCTGCTCCCTTGTCCCTGAGGGCAATTTCCCAGGGAATCCTATTGAATATCTCCTTGAAGAGCTGGAAGTCTACTTTTCTTAAGTTCAGGGGCCTAACTTTACTCCTTACCTGACTCATATTCTTCAGGACTGCGGTATCTGTCTCCCTAAGACATCTTCCTCCCTCTTTACAGAGGCACCATTACCAGGAATCTCTATTACAGTCAGTTCCTCAAAATAACTCTGTGTTTATTGAACTTTAAATTACATAATAAGGATGTACAGCCTGCAATTGCTATTGTCAATTTTGCCAGCTACTATTGATAACGGGGTGATCTTATACTTTGATATTCAAGATGATGATAGAGAAGATCTTATTTTCTTGGACAATACCACCACTATGTGAAGCTCTATATTCATTATTTTAAAGACACAGAAGACACTTTGCTATTGTCTGATACTAGAGACATGTTAAAAGTTTTTATGTCTGAAGACTGTTCAGGAGGAACCATGCTCCAACTTTGTTTTGCAAGATGCTGTGTTTGTACCTGAGCAAAGCTAATCCTTCACCTGAAAAACTGTAGATACATCTCTGTACACATTTTAGCTTAAACTACATCAGCTATACAAACTTTGGTGTAGCTATGACTCAGAGAATACTATCTTTGAGCTTTTTTTCCTAACCAGCAAACAGCTCTTTCCTCATTACAGATGGTGGTGGGTATTTTAACTCTTGGATGTGCCGGTGATTTATCTCAAGTTCACCACACTGCTAACATCTAACACTACTACACAGAAAGGTTTTTTAGAACTTTGGAAGGCCTATGTATAGACTTTTCAAAGAGCAGCTATAAAATAAAAATTGTAAACAGCAGTAGATGCCTAAATGTCATTCTGTAACAGACAAAGACATACGCAGTGTCTCAAGCTAGGTTCGAGGACAGTTCTGTAATACTTCTCAAACTATAATGTCATTCTACAAATCTTGAACTGTTAGTAAAGTTACCAATAACATTGTTTCCATGAAATACAGCTTAAAGTTTTACCTTTTCTGACTTATGAAATGAAAGATAGATTTACTGGAAAGTACAAGCAAAAAACAGAACTGTAAAGGCAATAAAAACATTATCCAAAGCTGCAGAAAAAAAATACATATAAAGAAAAGCATCTAGTATCAAACTAATGAATGCTGAAAATTAGAACAATCAAAACAAGAAAAACAGTGCAGAAAACAAGTGACACAAAACAAAAGAACTGTCAGTGCATGCAGACATTTTTCAGCTATACAAATCTAAAATGGAAAAGGATAGCTCAAACTGCAATGTAAGCATGGAGTTGTGCAGTTCCTGCTCACCAGCATAAAAAATACCAGTCCACGTGGTTTGAACATGAGGAAGGAAGGTCCCAGAGAGCGTAAAAAATGACAGCTGTTGTTTTTTAGGTAGGGAGGCAATACAAGCAAAATCTCTGCTAGATTAAGAGATTATGTGCAATTATCTAGACCCTGTGATTTACATTTCAGCTAAACTGGATAGGAGGCAAAATTTCTAGTACTTTCATTTGAAAGATTACCTTTTTGGGGTGAATTGTACCTCTTTGTATAAATTGAAAGTCTTCAACTCGCAGTTCAGTAAGAAGCTAAATCCACCTTTGTAACAGGTATCAAAATGTCTTGGGTACTGAGAAAGGATTGGCTGGAATTCAGCTAGAGAAAGACAGCAATAGCTCCAAGCAGCCTGGCCTGAGACCTGCAGCCCCGAGGACATGACCCAGTCACAGCTGCCTACAGAAAGACGTGTTGCTCATACTTTCAGGAGAAACACAACACTTTCAAACTATGGGAGAGCTGCACAGCTGAATCTTTCACGTGCTTCACACTCCAGTTTTCATTTGTGACTGAGTTAAGGTTTCCAGAGAGGCACCAGTGGAATTAAAATAATTCTATTATGTAGAAAATAAATAGGAAATGTATGTGTTGACAGAGAGTTAGGAATAAGGGGTTTTATTATAAAAAATATACCTAGGTCTCTAGGATCAGAGTCTTCAAAACACAGGGATCAGGATCTTTTTGTGCTGTTACAATAGTCACATAGAACAGAGTATTTGTTGGAGAAACGGAAATTATTTTGTTTTTTTAACTTGGATCTAAAAGGAATAAATACCATATTAAAATGCTTTATAGTGCTGTTAACTCTTTCCCTCTCTTAGTAACCACTTGAACTAAGATTCAAATTACTACTTTTCCTCAGTTTCACACTAACTGACACCATTTTTTCTGAGCAGCATCTAAAGCTACTGGACAAGGATTATATCCCAGGCAAATATTCATTATCCTGAATGGGTTCAACTTTGTTTCTGCTTCAGATTAATGTCCATGTGCACTGGCTGGCTGTACAAAGGCAAGAAAAGATGTTTGTCATTATAACACTATCTTTCTGCAGTACTAATGTTAGGACTTTTGCATAGAGAAATCACCTAAGTAATTCCTGTAGCTGCACTGGAAGTATATTCAAATAAACCACTACATTAAACATTTTTCCTTTAAAGTATGAAAGTAAATTCATCTAGCTCTTCTCCTAAATATTTTGCTGTGGTTCTTCTCATGGTGGAAGAAATCTTTCTGGCAATAAAAACGATTTTGCAAGACCATGAACTGGAAAAGCATTTCAACATCTGCAGTCTTACCTTCATGTAAACACTCAGCAATGGTTTTAGCAACACATTTTGATTTTTTTATTTCAGAGACTTCCTGCAGGAGGAGTAATTATGCATGCAGTGGATGGGAAGTCTTTGGGTCAGAGAAACAAGTGTTACCTTTTGAAGGGACATAGACTGGAACGAACTAACTAGTGCGAGAGTTATCCAAGAAAAGGAGTTCTCTGCTGTCAGTTCAAGCCACAAGGAGAATCTCCTTCAATTAGTTAGTGAGGTAGATATTTTTTTCTCTAAATCTTCTTAGATTTTGCACTAAGTATAATTGTCCAACATTCCCACTCTGATGGTATTTATTTGGTATTTTATGATGACAAGTCCCTGATTCAGTGTACTTTGCAGTAGGTTAGAAGTGTTCCTGTGCCTGTCATTATTCCTCTGATCTTTTCCTTATCCTTTGTGGGTTTTTGCATTTATTGTGATGAGCAGTTAACTAGTAGGCTAATATATACCAGTTCAACAGCTGCTCACTGGAATATACAAAACACAGCACACAGCTTGCAAATAGAATTGAAAAAATGCCAACCCAGAGTTAATAGACCATAAAACCTTCCCCAAATTTTTCTCCATCACATACTTGAAACCTCACAACTCTGCTATACCTTTTGGAGTATTTTCAATCCCAGAATACTCTAGCAAGAAACTTTAGATCATACCAATGTCCCAAAACAACTGACTGCTAAACCATTAAATAACCCCAAAACATCACCTATACAACAGGCCTTATCATCACGTGCCCTGCAGAAAGCACTTGCAAACTCTGTATCAGTTTGCAAGTCCATAGAGTTTCAGTTTGGAAAACGAAAACACTGTGGTCCCACTTTGCTACACTGATACAAAAAATTTCTCAGGAAAGTGAAGGCCACAATGAACACTCCCTTCACCTACTGACAAGTAAAAAGATATCTTTGTAACAAAATGATGCAGGGCCTCCACACATCACACTTACCAACACCACAGTTTTCTCATCCTAGCATTCTGTTCCAATTCTGAAGTGTCTAACAGCATTTTATAACTCAAAGATGAATAGCTTCAGTTTCATTTATAAATATTAAGGTTAAAACTTGTTTGTGTATTTTGCCAACTAAATCTACAGTTGGATTAATTTTCCTAAATCATATTAGCTTTCATGAGAATTAATTGTCTAGTTGTTAGAGTAAGTCTAGCAAATGCTGGCTTCCTTACCAATTAACTCAGCCAGGGTCAGTTCTATTAACAGGTAAAAGCATAAGGAGGTCTGTGTGAAGAAATGCAAAAGTGAACAATGTATTTTGAATTCTGCAGTGTAAACAAAATATTAGAATATGCTTCCTGCTAATACCAATCCGTTTGCATAGCAGAGAAAACTTGGATCTATATACAATACTGCTGAATAAAAAACCCACAAAAAGTCGAGTTCATTAGCAAGCCATTTCAATTTATAAAACTGGCCCAGAGGGACCTTAACTTGAAAAACAGTGCTCTCGTTCTGTAAATGTTGAATCAGGTTATTGATATGACTGTACATTAATACATCATGCAAAACAAATTCATGTCACAAATAGCCCAGAAATTATTCTACAATACCTGACTGCATTTCCAACAAAGCACAGGCAAAACCCTGCACTGAGTAATAGTATTTTTCACACAGCAGAACACAAGTCCCAGAGACGTTATTAAATGAAACACATTAGAAATAACACTTCGTTATTATTTAACTGAAAACTTATACAAATTGTCAGAGAAACTGTGTTTTTTCTGGGGCCATAAATTCCTGGACTGGTAACAGCTGAAGTTTTTTTGTGAGATGCCGTGTCACTCAGTGTTCACAGCAACATCCCTGGGAGTTAAACGACTAATTCCCTGTGCATGGTCACTTCTGTGGATAGCAGGATAGCAGACTGCTTTGTAGCAGACCAGGAGCATCACTTCTAGCTCCACCTACACAATTCATCTTGATAGAAGCTGGTGACTTACAGATCAAACTGTATTATCCTCATTATCAGTATTGAGTTATTTAAGCACCTTCCGACAGGCCACTTAATTACCTTAATAACTCAATAACAGATCATATGTTATCCTAGGTTACATTAATTTGTTTGTTTTACATCCACTTTAGAGAACCCAAAATCACCCCTTAACACAGCTTTCCCAAAGCAATTTCTTCAAACACGTAAGCTTCAATTCAACTTATAGAAAAATTTTCAATATTTTTTTCCTGTACACACTGTAAATTAATATTTCTTTTACACCAGTGTAAGAATTAAAACCTTTGTGTTTTCCTGAAGTACAAAATCAGAAACATAACTCAAATTTGTTCCAACCACTATCTGAAAAAGAGAAATAACTATGATCACATTATATACAGAATGTACTCTGCTTACAGAGACCCACTGTGACTGCTGATGACATAAAAGCTGAGACAGACAAGTCTTTGTTTCTTTATAGTATAAACTTTCAGTCTTAAATCATCTTTTCTTTATATCACATAGATTCTTGCTTCAATAAACTTTTAGTCCTTGTTCTCACCTTTTAAAAATCTTCTGACTTAGGTAATGGTGATGCTGAATTCTCAGCCCTACAGAGGTTTTAAATTCTGCTTTGTTTTCTGGAGGAAGTATCTACTTTCTCTTAGGCTCTCTAGCATAGCACTGAGCAGAGCACTTTAATCAATTGCAGAGTGCTTTCAAGCTATGGTCCCTATTTGGCACTGTCCTGAGATAGTGATTTGACAGTCTTCTATTTCTCAGCTTCACTACTGCAATTCAGTATTTGCAAGGCTCAGAGGGACTTCCATAAGCTCCAGTTACACATAATACAGCTCATCAGCTCCTCACCAGGAACAGCAAGTCAGCTCTGTTCTCTCTCTTCTGCTGAAGTTTTGAACTATCTTTAAGATGAAATCATTGTCTTGTGATATTATCAGTGATGGAGGTCCCACATCTCCCCCACAACTTTTCATAGTTTCATAGGAGTCATACATGTCACAAGGAAATAGGTTATCTGAAAAAACAAACAGAATCCAGTAAGCTATGACAGCTCTTGCTCTAGAGCTCTACACACTGCAAAACCAGAATGTGGCCCACTGAGGTTGCAAATTAATCCACGAGGCCTGTGCAATGCAGTGCAGTGCCTCTCCTATGCCGTGCAGTGCAATGCTGCTCATGCAGATACGAAGCAGAGAGGGTAGGTGGGCATTGGGAGCCTCTGAAGCAAGCGTTGTCCAAGGACAGATGTTTCATACCTTCAAAATGGTGAGAAAGCAGGCACAGATAACCAGAAGTCGATTTTGAGTTTTGAGTAGCCTTATTTTATCAACAATTTTCCACTGCTCTTAGGTAAATCACTACTAAAAATACATCTTTTTCACAGACAGTCTTAGAATCATAGACTCAATTAGGTTGGAAAAGACCTCAAATATCACCATCAAGACCAAACCAGTTAACCTGGCCCTGCCAAGTCCACCACTAAACCATGTCCCTAAGTGCCACATCCACGTGATTTTTGAACATTTCTGGGGATGGTGATTCAACTCAGGCAGCCTTTTTCAATGACTGATCATCCTCTCTGTGAAAAAGTTTTCCCTAGTATTCAATCCAAACCTATTCTGGTGCAACTCGAGGCTGTTTCCTCTTGCCCTGTTGCTGTTTGCCTGGGAGAAGAGGCCAACTCTCACCTCACCACACCCTCTTTTCAGGCAGTTCTATACAGCAATAAGGTTTCCCCTGAGCCTCCTCTCCTCCAGGCTAAACACTCCTAGCTCCCACAGCTGCTCCTCACAGGGCTTGGGCTACAGACCCTTCACCAGCTGCCTTTTTTTCCCCTGAATTATTCAGAATAGATAACATGGGATTGCTGTGTGCAGCACACTGCATATCTCTACATAGACGCGCAACTTCAACGTTATTACTTGTGCCATGAAAAAGGTTTACTAACCTTTAAATAGAGGTCATTACCTGATCATTAATAAATCATTTGTGTTTTAAATTTACTGTGTGGCTTTGTTGTAAGCAGTCAAGGAGGTAGAATTTGAAAGAAATATTTCACACAAGAGATAAATACTGATACATTCTTCCAAAATAAGGAATTCTTCCAAAATGAGGTATTCCCAAGCAGTTATAAAATAAATCTAAAAAAAAAGAAATTTCCCCTATCCTTTAAGAATTACAGCTTACTTTGCATTATCATGCTAGAATCATTACCAGAGAAGTATACTAACTTCCTGTCAGTAAATATAATTTATTTATGAGCAGTTTTTTTTCCACTGTTGTACCCCAGCATTGTTCTAGGCTGTTTAATAAGCTTCCTGAACCATTCTGAAATACTCAGAAAAATGCCAGAGCATTTTATTTCAATAAATTAGCTGAAAACAACAACGACAACAAAAAAATAGGCTAAAAAACACCCAACTAATAAAAAACCCCTATGCTATTCCTTTCAAGGAATAATGAACTCTTTACCTCTATAAAGTATAGGATCTCAATATATTCCTATACTTATCCTTTTCTACATTTTGCCCTCCAGATTAGTGTTCTTTTTGGCTTGTGAGACAGGTTTCTTACATGCCGGTTCAGCCGGGTTTATAGGGTATAAATAAAAAAAAAAAAAAAAAGAAANATTAGTGTTCTTTTTGGCTTGTGAGACAGGTTTCTTACATGCCGGTTCAGCCGGGTTTATAGGGTATAAAAAAAAAAAAAAAAAAAAGAAAAAAAAAGACAAAAAAAAGACCACCTTCAAATCCAAGGGACAGTCTTGTAAATTAAAAAATGAAATACAGAACTTTGCCTAAGTGTTTCAGAAAAGACCCACCGAAAGTGGGTAGTCCTGACAAAATGTAGCATTGGAAGCAATCCCTCTATCACAGATAGATTTAGACACGGGCTACCACTGACTTTCTGGTATGTACAAAAGCCAAAGAGAAAGAAACAGAGTAGTCACATCTGCCACAGTTCAAAACAAAACCCAACTATCACCTTTCAGAGTAAACATAATGTAGCCCGTGCTTCCCTTCCACATACTGTATACCTTAGAGAAGATTTTCTTTGAATACAGAAATTACTGATCTGTCTTGAAGGTGTGAAGCCAAACATACCAGAACAATTGGCATGATTATGTCCAAGTTCAGCAAAGAAGTAAGGGTTATTACATAATTTAATATGCCAGCTGTACCACTGATATAATCTGATTAGACAGTTTGCTCACACTGTCATGTGAGATACAAACATGCAGCGTGTAACTGGCCTGTGTGATGCATGAGAATGTTCTGGGCTGATCACAAGAAGGTCTCCTGGGACCAGATTTATCTCTTCTCTTAATTTGTACAAATGAACAAAAATGAAAAGGAAACTCTAGTGGAAGATGCTGGATCACAAGCAGGATTGTCACCTCTGTGATTCATTGCGATAGAGACCATTTTGATTAGGCCAAAAGAGAAGCTGATACTGACAGCTCTTGGACAGCAGCATCCTAAGTTGCCAGGCTCTTCCTCCCTTCCCTTGGGGAAAAGCTGCCATGCCCAATCTGTCCCCACACTACCTAATCTGAAATGCTCCAGTGAAACTAGCTCTTCCGCAAGTTCTTCCCCACTCCCTGTCTGGAATTTCCAGCTGTTTTGCTTAGCACACATAACTTATTAACTGTCATGGTCCACAGTGCGTCATCACCCTGTCCTCTGCCTTCCAAGCCTGTTTCTGGGGACTAGGGCAAATGCCCCACTATTCTCCCTCTAAGAGGTCAGGGTACACAGACTCAAGGACATGAGACTCCAGGTCACTGCTACCTCAACAGAGCAAGAATAGAATGTCCCCACACTGGTTTCCCCAAGAAGCAGGTGCCACCAGATCCTTAAAAGGGAGGATGGTTTTTACGATAACCAACTCCTGCCACTTGAAAGCCAATGTAATATTTATGTTCAAGTACCAGAGGTCATTGCCTGTTAAAACAGCACAGTTTACACAAAACATCACACTGCTGTCAGTGCAGCTTGATGTGTACACCTGTAAAAATACAGGCACAAGTGAACTAACTGTTAACTTCTTGTTAGCTGTCTGTTAATGTGGAGGAACTCCCGCATTTGCCAGAGATCCGACATATGAACAACATACAAAACACAGTAAGTTGCTCTTTCTTGATCAGAAAATGGTTTCAATATTGAGCAAGTGGATCTGAGATGCTGTAATATTATTAAGGTGCTGTTGCCTGGATACAATTTTTTCCTATTTCATTCCCAAAAAACTTTAGAAAAAACCCTAGGTTAGCTTTGTTCTAGTTGCCCAACTGAAAAGTAAAAATTCCTTAATATTCAGAGAAGTAATGCAGCAGTTGTCTTAAATTGAAGATACATATTTATTGATTTGATATATATGTATATAAAATTTTAAATTACATAAATATTTTAAATTTATAGTAGTATGTAAATTTATAATAGTATGTAACCATAATTAATGTATCTTTAATAATAAATTGTATTTCTAATGAGTTATTTGCAATCTACAATAATTTCTGAAACACTGTCTCTATTACTAAAACACTGTCTATGTAACTGTATTTTAGAGATACAAAGGCACATAAACTAAATCAAATGCATAAAATTGTTTTAGAGATAAGGAATGCTCTATAGACACATTCAAAAATACAAGAAATGGCACAATTAGACTTACTAAGTAACTTTAATTTAGCTCTTACATCACTAAAGTATGTAAACTTTTACTATTTTTTCACTAGTTGCAGTTTCATTACCATTTTCTCATTTATTATACAGAATGGGTAGTATTAATTTTAAAAACCCATGTGTTTTACTTTGTTTCAGCTCTACTGTGCAATCTGTATAGAACTGTCTTACAACAAAACCATAACATGCATAAAGATTAAATTCTTCAGAACGTCCTTTCCCATCATATTAATTAATACCTGAGTGCTACAAAACCATGTTTGAATTTATTCTGATAAAAACTCTGCAGAAAACCCTATTTTTTTATGTTTGCTAAGTAAGTTCTGATATTCTTTTAATCTGGTATTTATAGATCGACAAGAACACATGATCATAAACACCTTTGCTGTTATGTACAAAGCTTAAACCCTGCTCACAGAAATTTTTTTGCAGTACAGCAGCAACAGGGTCTTCAGAGTTTCACTCAGACATTTCTAACTGCATTGCTGAATACAGAAGGTGCTCAAGAGAACATCACTCATTTAAATATTGCCTGGGTGAGCTCCACAAGTCCTCAGGGAAAACATGTCGTATTTTAATTCTGAAACACTTAAAGCTAGGTATCACAAGACATCTCAATTATTCCAACTGACTGCAGTGAGAATTATGCAGTTAAGTATCAATACAACTCAGATGGGGTTAAAAAACGTGTATCTTCCAAGTAAGTTAAAAAAAAAATATCTATTTACTTGTTTTACAAATTCACCAGTGCTAAGTACACAGGATGACCAAGAGCAGAAAACAGAGAAGCAGAAAAAGAAGGAAACAGAAAAAGAAGAAAAGTAAAGGGAGGAAATAAAGAAAAGTAAGCAGAATGTGAGAAGAAAACTGAAAAGAGAAAGAAATAAAAAGAATAATCCACAAAACATGCCCTGTTTAATAGACCTTGCTTGCACAACAGTGTCTTTATCTACTATTTGATGGAACAAGCAAAGCACTGACAACTAATTTCCTGAATTGCAGCTTGCGGCTAATTTGTTGCGTGACCTAGAAAAAGTAGTCTTTAATGAAGTCACAAGTAATTTTACCATGTTACACAGTAACATTTCATCCAGTCACATGCGGCACACCTCCAGCCACACAGCGACAGACCTTGTACTGCACCCCCAAGAGTGAAGGTTGTCATGGCTACTGCTACTTCAAAAGTCTTGACTTCTTATGACTAATATTTTATGTTTAAAAATAGTATTATGACAAAATATAAGAGATAAAAAATACATCTTTGGGCAGGGTGCTACGAAAACACAGTAAAAACATGGCTTTTTTTTTTTTTTAATCTAAGCCATTTACAGGCATACGATATAAAAGAAAAAACTTACTTGGATTGTTTTTCCATACATCTAACAAAAGCACTTCTTAATGTCCTTAAAAAGACACAATTTCTAAAATCATGATGGAACACAGGGCAATTAATGTCCATTTTTAATAAAATGCCCTCCAAATTGAAGAATTATCACAATTAAAATAGATGTCACTGAATGATCTGGTTGTGGTAACAATTTGTTGCACAAACAAGCTCATATGATTGATTTTTTTTTTTTAATGCCATGCTGAGACTTTATGAGTTTGTGAAAATCTTGCTTAATTAAGAGCCACAAACTCACGACTAAAATAAAGCTAAAGGAAAAAAAGAAAAAAACAGAAAAAAGAAAAAAAAGGGGAAAAGAAAGATTATTTTTCCACAACTATGTTGCTTTCACTTCATGGAATGGGAGTATTTTATTCTATTTTTGGCATGAGGACTCAGCTCTGCTTACGCAAGATGAGTCATGGGGATGTCTCCCTGATGAAACTGCCAATTTTGGAGCCTTCATTACCTTTTAATGGAATACGTAAAAGCTTCCTACTCACTACAGCATTGAGGTACATCACGCTGTCCTAGGTCTTGACCCTAATTTACCTTCAACTCTTGTCAATGCACATTTCTTCCTCTTACAGATATTATTAGGGCATACGTAGATAGTAAAAAGAGAGTTTAGAATTTCAGAGTTCAATTCCCAGCTGAAGTTCTGTGAGACTGTATCTCCCTTGAAATCAATTTAAGTTGTACTATTTCTGCATCAGTTGAACTCTGATGGAGTCTCAGCTGGAGAGAATCTAAACCCCCTCTTTTGGTTATGCTGGTTACTATTTATGCCATTTTATTCATGTTCCTTGCTGAAACTATCCCTTGCCTCACCTGCTGAAGAAGTGGTCTGCAGAACAATGAGTAAGAGCTCTGCAGAAGTGTCTCTGTGAGTTTTGGGGGTCTATCTTTGAGTATTAAAGGAAAGGTGAAGACCTTTCTTTTCTTCCTCCTGGTCTGCAGTGAGTTTTCCAAACCACCATCAAAAGGATTATCCAGCTGTAAGAAGAGTCTGTCTACATATGTGGCTGCAATATTCATAACATTTAATGGGATTTTAAACTAACTTAGTTATAATTATTTAAACCAAATCAAAACAACCCTTTCTTAATATGTTCCAGAAACATTGTGGATCTGTGACTATACATATATATAATTAGCAGCAAGTTTATAAAAATAATTATTACTTAATGGATGTACAGCACAAAACTACCAATCCTTGAAATATATTAGAATATTATGGCTACTAGACATCTGCAATAAAACCGCTATCTTTGTTAGAAAGATATTGAACATCAACATGCAGAAAGCCAGAGAGATACTACTCAAAAAAGAAGATGGACATTTTGAGCTGAAAACATATCATCTGGGGTCAAGATTTTGTTAAATTTCATAGATGCATGTTGGACTTTACAGGAAGGTCTACCAGAACCATCTAACTTCAGCATTAAAGGGCTGAAAAGCAAGTTACACTTATGAATATGATTAATGATGTGATTAATGGAATGATTAATCTGATAATGCAGTACGATTTTTTAAAAATGTTTGTACTAGTCGCTTTTTTAAGCTGGAGGGGCTTGATACTATTCCATGCAGAAGCTATGTTTCCTTTCTTGTTCTGTTTTTTTTTCTGGTTTAAGGAACAATGCCCTAAAACACAGAAAAAAAGACATATTAAATAAAGGTGCAGCAAAGCTCTATTTCTTCATTGGCCTAAGACTCTTAGCATCTTATATCTCAATAAATTTTAATACTTAACACATTTTAATTTCTGATCGGGATGTTGCAGTTACTGACTATATCAAAAGGGCAGCGTGCTCAGCATGCATCTAGCTTCAGATTGATCAGCTTTAATAAAAGCCAACTTTTTAAATGCTCCTGATATAAACAGCAAATGAAAATCCTAAGAGCTAACTTCAACTGCCACTCCTGACTTTGGATGGCGGCAAAGGGTACAAAGCATAGCTGATTTTGACCTCTAATGTTCTTCACAACTTCAATAGTACCGGTCCAGGTTCATTCATTATCTTGAATGATCATTTGGTATTTGCTACTCACATCAGTGCAAAATACCTTTAGATACTATTGAAAGACCATAGCAGTGAGTTTAAGCATTACTTTGGAAGAATGTAGAGCACAGGAAGTGAGTGATAGATCAGAAGAGGAAGAGGACAGTAGAGAAACTGGGTCCAGACACCCCATGGGAATACTGAGATGGGAACTTAGGCCTCCAAATATTGAATTTGCCTTTACTGCAGTTACCCTTGGCAACGGCAGTGTGACTGTGCAACTCCATCTGGTCCTAGCGAGAGTTACTGCACTGCAATGTCCCGTTAGATGGTCTGGCTTGGGTGCTACTGTAAAGTGCAATATGAGTTACTTGGTCCCAAATGTCCTACTGCAGCATTAAAATCTTAGTTGCTTTTTAAATCTGCTGAGAATATATCAACATAGAGAAATGGCCAGTCTCTGGATACCACCAGAAACAAACATGAACAAGGCACTCAAAACCAAACCCACATCTTTGGGACACAAAAGCTAACCTGGACACCCACCATGTAACAGATAAGAGGAGTTTGCATCTTAATTAGCTGTGAATGTCCTGAAGAGGAGGCACCACCAACAAAACAGTTTTTCTTTCCAGATGTAACTAATCTGGACAAAAATGTGTCAGTTCATACTGGCCGTTGTTGGTAGTAAAGCTGCAGGAAGGTCTACACTTCATGAAATGTGCATTTTCTTGCTATATACACAACTACATTATTTTCTATTAAAAATGCCAAGAATTCAACTCAGGCAAACTGCCTCAGAAAGGTATCATTTTGGCCATGGTCCCCTTCCTCATTAAAGGAAAAATCCCACCACAAAGCAAAGTGGTGCAGCAGCTGGAACCCACGGCCAGGAGCAGCTGCAGCCCAGACAAACTGCTGTCCTCCTCATTTAAATCCAGAGTGAGCTTCAAGGATGCTGAGTTTTCACACAGTCAGCATCTGAAATACATATTAAAATGTGTCCTGGCTACCTAGGTAAGCCATCTGCAGCCTGCAGGTGAAGGGCATTGTGCTTTGCAGCTGCAGAGGGACCTTGTACTTACACTGGTCCTACGTAATAGCTCCCAAGGATGTCATTCTGAAAGGAGATCTGATGTCATCACCTCCTCCCTGAAGGATGAATGACCAAATATCAACTCACCTATTCCACAGTTATTCTTTCTTAATGGCTCTATGAAGAAATACACCATTCATCATAGTAGCCAGCCAAAATGGAAGCCAGTGGTTGAAGTACAAAGGTAATTAATTTACAAAATATAATACAACACCACACCAGAAGACATTCTTTCCATATCTACTCACTTGCATTTAAAAGATGACACTTCTCAAATTTCCCATAAATTTCCTTTTATTCTGGAGTAACACACTCAAAATACAGTGCAATAGAGGAAAAATGAACACTAAGGACACAAGGTATAACAGCAAGATGTGAAAAAGCACCACTTACCAATTCTCAATGTTCTTCAGAAGATAGCTATTTTAATTTTTCCTTGAAAAGAAGTAGATGAAATCTTTCTTCTAAAGACAGATCCAAAAGAAACAGAATACTTATCAAGACTCCCTGTCTGCATAACATTAGCTACATACCATGCTCTCCTGCAATATTCCATGTGACAAAATTACTCAACTGACTTATTTTGGAATATTTAGTCTCTTTAAAAAGTAAAAATTCAGTTTCTGGTAACAGGTGCTGATACTGTCCAGTGATCTGAAGAAACCTAGACACAGTCTTTAATTACACAGCATTATGTCTTCAGCATAAGGCAATTCCTACGATCATAGTCTGTCATTGCTATCCTCCAGTGGCCCAAAACAATCTGTAAGAGTGGTGGACATTACTCATGTTCAGCTTCAAAGAGACTGATTTCTTAATGAGTTCTCAGTGCCACCTATTAGTTTCAAACTCACTGATCCAGTTCATGATCATAAAGGAAAAAACAGAGAAAACAGAGTGGTCCTTCTGTTACTTGTTGAATGGTTATTTTTAGATAGTTTTAAGGTAGGAACCAGCTTCTTAAGTTGCAAGTATTACAAAGAATCATCCAAGCTGGCGATATTTTATTGCTTCTGTTTGCTAGGGACGATACATGAATAATCAAATGTAAGGTCAGGTATTTGCAGATTTTTTTTTTTTAAATCAGGTAGGGAGATAACTGGATGTCATTGCTCTGGTTCTGTCAGGGATATGAAGTTTCACAAAGTACATTTCCTTCTTGCAAGATACTTCTTAGGATTATATTCACTCAGTGATTAAATTAAATAAATGTGAAAACTATTGCAGAATTTAATTAGCAGCTTGACGTTCTTAACACAAGCTGTTCACTTACATGCAACGTCTGTTTATTTGGAAGGGAACAAGTGCTTTTGGACATTTTACCAGGGATTTTGACTAATACAGATGTAAGTAGCTGTGAGATAATCACACCTCCGCTTGTATTCTTATGTCTGTCCCATTCCTCTGAAAACAGATTTTATCAGGCCCACAGTGGTCTTTAAATAAAACTTCTGTTAGAGTGATCCTGCCTGGTGCTAAGTTTATGCAGCTTAACTGAAACAGTGATAAATGTGCAGGTGTCTATGTGATCATGACATCAGTATCAGAACAGAACACCTCAATTTTTTAGCAAAACCAGGAATTAGTAACAGTACTTCCCTTCCCTTTCTTTCTCCACATACAGTCTCTTTAAACTGAAGGTTGAAACATTATTAGCAACATCAATTCCCTGTTAAGGACTTCACAAGTCCAGGAGGGTAAAACTAACCTGCTGGTAATCTTTATGTCATTGACCTATTCTGCTTTTTAACTCAACAGATGAAACTGTAAGAGGAATAACTACATAAGAAGCATTTTCTCTGCCTGCACATCAGTAGCAATGATGTACCTTTGCTAAGCAAACCAAGTTTATTAGGGTTTTCTACAAACACAGAAAGGGATCTGAGTAATGCTGTGTCCAAAATCCTGAGAAAGCTCAGCCTGACTCATTTTCCCACTAAAAGCATTAAAAAAAATAGCTTTTGATTTTACTTATTTAAAATGCACATCCCATACAAATAATACTTGCACAGGAGAGCCAAGTAAATTGCCTGTGCCATTGTCTCAGTTTCCTCATCTGTGAAAAGAGATAAAAATCTTTTAAACACTGCTGCAGGAGGCACTATTAGAGAAAAGTGCTATTGCTCTATGAAAGAGTATTTGTTCAATTAAATCTCACAGTCTCCTTTAATGCTATCTTCTCTATATGTTTCTCCTCCTTTTTAAAAAACAGCTTTTACAAAAATGATTGCACATGATTTCAGGAACTTTGCACCCACAAATGTTCACAGAAACAGTGGAAAAGGCAGGGAGCTCCTTCAGGTAAAGCAAAACGTGAGTGAAGTCAAGACTCAGCAGACCCTATGCTACACACTTTCTTCTCAGAAAAAGAGGAAAAGCTGTTGAGTTCTACTTTTGAGGCCTTGCTACACCAGCATGACAAAGAGCATAGGAAAGATACATAAACTCCTTGCTTGACTGTTTAGGGTACCTTTTAGGTCACGGGATCTGGACACACTGATGCATATTCTGTAAACTGACTTCCCTCCTTGTCCCACTGTCCTGCTCCTATACTGCAGCAGATGTCTCCAGAACATGTTTGACCTGACTGCTCTGAATGCACAGAGTTAACTGCAACCAGCTGGCCTAGGGCATAGTCGGCATTTAAATATTGTTGTGAGGAAGCCAAAACGTTACACTTCCTTACCCCCACCCCCAACCTTCCTTTTCTTACAGCTCTTACTGCTAAAACCTGCTTGCTTTACCCCTACAGAAGCCAGCAGGCCCTAGTGTCCTGTGAAATAAATTGTTCATGATGTTTCGCTGAAAAGGAAAATGTACTGATTCACTCATCTGGAGACCACTTAAAGCTCCACTAACACCCAAATGCACTAGAGTGAACTCAATTTTCAGCCTTGCTTGTTGTTCTTCCTGTCTTTCACCTTCCACCTGCAGACAGGGTTCTGTTCCATTTGCAGCTTTCCAAACCCTCAGAGAATGTTTAAGGGAAGGGAAGGGAGTACAGTAACCGTGCACATCCATGGTTTACGTTAGGTTTTTAATTATAACACTAACCCTTAAGACTCTTTGGAGGGCCTTGGTTAGCATTAAATTAAAATTTGGCATGTAATTACATGGCAATAAAATAACTTGAGCAAGAGATGTTAAAAATGTTGACTCGCTGCCCTCCCCTCAGTCCCTAGACAAATCTTCCAAAGTCAATCTGGAGGAACCAGGTAAGACAACATCACATCGCACAGCCATGCTCCCAGTCACTCAAAAGATTACTTGTTCATTGGTAAGATCTGATTCAGAAATAAGGTGTAATATTCCAATTTTGGTGACTGAAACGCTGCTAAGAAAAACGGAGGCACGGATGATGAACATTGCTAGCCTCAAGAAGAATTCTCCCATTTTCTGAATGAGTGTTGGAGAGCCTGCTAAGAGAAGTGGTACAATAAATCCACCACAAAAACAGAGATGACAGTCCCAAGGTGAATATGAGATCAAATCTTCTTACTGCATTGAAGGCATGAAGCATTGACTGATCCAGACAGATGAGTGCCAAGTTTTTTAACCCCTGTTCTTCTGAATTGTAAGCAAGGTGTTCAGCTACTAAATTACCTAAAGCCTAGAATTCAGCTGGCTGTCTATAAAAACAGAACCAAAGTCACTGACAGACTAGTCACAAAAATAAAGGCTAGGTGAGACAAAGTTTTAACAGCCAGTAAAATTTTGCAGGCATTCTGGCCCAGGAGTAAGCAGAATAGGATTTTTCAGGATTGAAAGTTTGGAATCTGAGGGACAGATTTCAGCTACATCTGCTTTCAGATCCAGCTGTAAGGGCAAATGGCCTTTAAAAAGTGTAACATTACTGCATATCCATATGTACCGGAGAAAAGTATCTCCCTTAATTTATCAAAATAAGCCTGAAATTGTTAAGTTAAAAACTCACTGCATTTAAGATGCCAAAAAAATCCAAACTATAAACGACTATTTTAGCTACCTTACAAAGGAAAACTACAACGGCATTGTAAGCATCTCCTAACACTGACATGCAGCACCTTCACAAAACTTAGTTAGTCAAAAAGCATATTACATAGAGAATTTCAAGATCCTTCCATACACTCAGAGAATGGTAAACCTGCATAGGAATAAAAATGGCTTATAAGTTAATGATCTATTATCCCTGATGTGCCCCAAATGGAAAATAACAGATGGCTCTTTCATTACATCAATGCCTGAGCACAAAGCTCTTCAGTCAAAGAAAATAAGACTGATCTTACTCCAAGAAGTACCCAAACATCGACAGTCAGGCAACCGTGGCTGACTTGTCTTCTGACTGGAGGAAGCAAAAGTGACATGATTCCACCCAAAAGCAGCAATGACCCGTTGTCCAAGACCAGTGCAAATCACATCCAAGCAGACCAGGAAACCAGCCTAGTGAATGAGACAGGGCTTTTTCTGTTCTTATTCCTCAATACCAGAACATCCACAGTATCTATTACTTCAGGTCCCATTGGATTTATATCATGAAGCATTGTGTATTACCAAATTTCTATGAAATCCTAAATTTTTAATCAAACCGTATGCTTTAGTGGACAGTTTTCTCCTATAAGCGGCTCGAGAGCAGAATTTTTACCATCTGAGAAAGAATTGCAAGCACTTAACCCTTGAAATGAAAAATATAACAATTTAAGAAGATTCATTGCTATGAGGCCATGATAATGTATCGTCTAGCGAGAAATTCAGACTAAAGAAATCATATAATACGCAGATGAGTGTCAGATACAGGAATGACTAGGTGAGACAACTTATTTTAAGTAACCCAAAGGTAAGTATAATCAGAATGACTCATTATAAACGTAAGTACAGACCTATATGCATCCCAGCTAGCAGCTGTTGTCTGCTTAATTTAGCAGCTAACAAAAAACTTGATAGCTTTTAGCCAGACAAAGCTTGCTAGTTTGTAGTGAGACAATGATTTACTGTGGGTTCCAACATTTTTATTTAATTTATTTTGTATTTGTTGAAATACTGCAATCAGCCAAGCAATAAACTCCATATCACTGTCACTTTCTCGGTAACACGTTTTTATTTTCTTTGATAAAATTCTAAAAGTCTCAAAAACACACTTTATTTTAGTCCAAAAAAAATTAATTACTTCATAACAAGTGATGGATCCTCTGGTGTAACTCACAAACATGGTAAGCCATGTCCCCTCTTAACAGAGTAGCAACGGCAAAAAGTTTCTTCTTGTAGAGCATAGATTTGTTCTGGAGTATCCATAATGTTTCAAACTTTTTCCTCCTTTTTCTTAATTCAAAATAAACATTTATCAAAGTCTCTAAACAATAGAAAGTCTGGACCTCAAAGGAGCCTAGAAAAGACTGTATCAGATGATACTAGGATGTTTTGCATTTGTAAACTTCACACCACTGCATTAAAAATGTCTATTTCTTCCTTGATTTTCAATTATTATTCATGTCTGAACAAAAAGTCCAAGGAAAAGACCATGTCTTCATTGCCTCTTAAAAACAAAAACAAAACAAATCAACCAAAGAAAAAACCAAAAAACCGAAAAACAACCAAAAAAAGAAACCAAAAAAACCCCCAAACCTACAAAATTTTAAAATTCTGGATAAAAAGCCCAAAAGGTTCTTCTGTAGTTCTCAGGAGCAACAAGGAAGCTCAAGATGGGTACACTTAGCTGTACAAGCAATTTAATTACTCAGCTAGCAGATATACCTTGTTGCACTCACTAGTGTTTTCATAGTACCACCATATTACCTCACATAATGAGGAACTTCATTAGTATTACTTCTGCCTCTGCTTTGCTTCGCAGAAAGTGGTGAAAGACTCATTTTGGAGGTACGGTGGATGACACCCAAGCGTCAGTGTGAATAGTATTTCAAGAAGAGTGATTGACATCCCATTCATTTTCCAAGTGAGAAAGTGAGGGAAAAGATGGATGATTTGGTTTGCTCTTGGACGTAAGAGTCAGGAGCTTGCCATTAATTGATTCTGATATTAAGTGCTGAAAAGTTTTCCCATTAGCTGAGGTTCTTTGTTACCTATGTCTCCAACAGACACAGGTAGCTCATGGCAGATTTCAAATCACTCCATTCTGGCAATTTAAATAATTCTACACTCGAAATAACACTACATCCTTTCAAAATACCTGGGTTCCAACAATCAAACACATTTCCAAGTACTGGAACACACTTGACCTAAGTATGGGAATGCAAAGATGACAAATATACACATTGACGTTGTGACTTAAACCCAAAACCACTGTGTAAAAAAAAAAATAAAAATGGGCTAGTCTCTTTTTATGCCTCTTTTTCTGTAAGTGTGCAGAAGATAAGTGCAGAAATTACAGAATGGCAGACATGGAAAGACATCCACATGACACACTGTTTCAGCAGCTATTATGTTTTAGGAAAGCAGAGATGACACAGTCATTACTTTTCTGCATATATTGAGAAACAAATCAGCAGCAAGGAAAATAAAATACAGTAAAATACTATGTAATAAAAGTGGTGTTTCTACCACTTCACCATATGATTTAAACTCAGAGCTGCTGGCTCTCAGCTGAACAAAGTGTCGACAGTTTTTCTCAATTACTAACCAGGCAAGGTTTTACTGAAGCAAATTGATCTGTTTCCTGTATAAAGACTGAAAAAAGACACAAAAAGCTTTACTCTACAAAGAGAAAAACAGATGTTTTACTAGTACTTTAATTCAAAGGATTCATTAAGAAGTAACATTCACATGATTGTCAAAGTATCATCTTCGTCTTCCTCTGTCTTGGATTCAATAGAATAGTAGGCTTGAGGAATGAAGCTAGTTTTATTGTCTGATAATGACCTTAAAATGTTCTTATTAGCATCAAATCACATATAGTCAAAATACGTTATCTTACCCATACTTCACCCTTTTCTAGACAGAAAACTCAAAAGAGGTATTACGGTGTCTCTAAGAAATAAGACCTAAGAGCCTCATCCAGTCCCTCCTTCTCTGGAAAGCTCTTTTAGCAAAGTTAACTCAGCATACCAGACCATACCCATTTTCACACAACTGTAGTCCAACATAAGAGCTTAGTCCCTAGAGGGAAAAACACATCTGAAAAACATCTCACAGAGTTAAATTCCCCAAAATTTTCTGGGCGTACTTTTTTATATTTAATAAGAGAAATTAAAATTTTACTTCAGAGGCTGGCAGTTCCTGTGAAAGTGAAGTTTAGGTAACAGTTTTACTTTCAGGAAAAATAAAAAAACGTAAGCAGAAATGGAGTTTTACTGGAAGCATGTCAACTCTGCTTGTTTAATCCTATCTAACAGCTCGACTGAAGATGGTCAGTGAATTAATTTCCAGAGAAGATCACTAACCCTGCACTAAGTGAAAAAAACCCAGAATCCCCCCACCCCCAAAAATCAAAAATAGAATCTCTAGCCAAATGCTGAGGGGAAAAAAACCCCAAAACTACCAATCTTTCTTGAAGACCGTTGTTTTTTATCTGTAAAAGAGACACATCCCAAGCTCTATAATCATCACATATTCTTATCACGTAAAGAACACAAACTGCACTGTTGTAAAGTGGAAAACCTGTATGGGTCATCATCTTCTAACTTCTCCACTGGCTATGCTTTTAATCAAGACGAAACACAAATCAGAATCCCAGAAAATAAGAAGGGGAAACATCCTCTTGTGGCCCTGATTTATACGCAGATTAAAAATTTAATAGAGTGGAAGAGTAAGACTTTACCAATAACTGGAAGTCATCACTACAAGGAACTGACATGCAACCCACAAAGTTCCTGCTAGAAAACATAATTTCGAAGCTGCATTGAGAAACCTAAAATGAAGACCAACCAGGGGAACAATCCTTTCAAGAAATTAACAGACAGGAGCTCGGAAATACTAAAAAAAGCCATTCTAAAGGAATGTTGTTTCACACTGTGTATCTCTTATAGGTGAATTATGAGATGGTTGGAGAAATGTTTTAATTATACATACGGTAGGTTTCACAGACTCAAAAATAAAAATACAAAAAGTTTATACATTTTTAAGTCTAGAAAGCATGCAAAATTATTCCAAAATGTGGACTTTCCCCAAAACCTATGCTTGAATTTAAAAAAGAATCATAGAAATTATTTGGAGATGATGTTCCCTTTTGATACCAATTGACAGTTGACCAGATGTCAGTTTTCCAGTGACTTTGCTTTGGCTAGTTGTAGAGATTTCAAAGTTTATCCTTTCTTTCTTTCTTTTTTTCTTTTTTTTTTTTTTTTTTTTTTTCTTTGAAATAAGCACAATTTTTAAAGATTATTTTCAAAAAAAAAAAAAGAAAAAAATAAAGACCTGTGCAGATGACATGTAAAGAAAAGAAGAAAAGCTCTCAGGATAATCATAACATACCAAAACTAGAAGGCAGTTGAATCAACTTTACCTATGTGGCCCAGATCATTAAACCAAAAATGAATTTTTCCAGTACTGTGAGAGACATATCAGAGTTTTGCAATTTCCTTTTCACTGGCATGGATAATCCCCAGGAAGCTTCAGCCGAACACATGCTTATTCCAGAAGCTGCAGCAGTTAAATAACAAGCTAAGACAGCTGGGTTCAATTTAGGTTGCGGATTACTCATACAGTCAAAAAGATAACCACTGTTAGGCTGGTGAAAGCCAGAACTGCTGCCATTACTGAATCCCGTTGCTACATCCAGCTTTTTTTCTATTTAGAACGTTAAGGAAATATTTCTAAAGGCTACTATTTTCCAGTGGGGGAGGGAAAAAAGACATTAATTTCCTAAACAATGACAATCATCTATCAAAAATAATTACTATTCTTAAGGTCCCAGATTAATATAAATTAAGGAGATTAAAAGCATAGAAATTTGGCATTTTCAACTTTTTGTAAAGCATACATTGTCTATATTTTACTCTGCAACTGACTTGCCATTTTCCATCTAAAATCTTTGTACATGTGAGGGTGAAGGAACTTCACTGAAGGACTTCGTGAAGGAACTATTGTTGTAGACAGTGGTACAATTTTTTTTCTTATTTATCTCAAAAATGCAATCTGGTAGGAAATAGAAGGTTTACTCGAGGGTGGGTATAGCATCCAAATCTATGTACTTTCATTTTCCAGCTCTCTCAATTTCAGTGTCTACCTAGTCCTTTCCTGTCAGAAATCTCAAGTGGTTGCTTGCACTGACTTGCAGAAAGGCACTAGAAGATTCACTACCATATTTTTGGTGGGATATTTGAAAAAATCTTTATTCAAAGTACAAGTCCTAGAGTTTGATATGATTCCATCTACTTTTCACGATAATCTTCTCATTTCTGATTTTAGTGAGATTTTTTTTTCACCATCTGAATACAGTAAGCAAGACACCAGGTTCTGCTTAAATAGTTAAAGTCAGCTTATGGTCAAATGTGCTCATTGATTACTCATAATTGACTCAAAATATTCTCCACATATCTAACTTCACTAGACATTTTAATTTATTGAGAATCCACTTCAGTGTGTAGGCTTCCTATTACCACAGGTAACTCCTCAGAATATTTTGACAGTGCTGAGAAAGGAAAAGTACCAATACTGTTGCAAGACTATCCAACTGCTTTATTAGTTTGATTTATTTGTATAAGATATTTACAAATGTTGGAGTGACTGAATAAAACTATTCCATGGCTAAAGCAACAGCTCCTCACAAAAATGTGGCTCCTGTAACTTGATTAAAGCCTAAGTGATGACACCTTCTCGTATATGGACAGAATTTCTTTGTGACATCTTGAGCTTCTTTAACTTTTCACATCTTCACTACTTCATTCGTCTTTTACTTTTCATGCAATCATGATGGTTACTTCTGGAATATCTTATTTTTTAATCTTATATCGCAATGCTTGCACACTGATTATTTGTATTCAAAGCACCAATTAATAAGTCAGTACCTTAAGAATCAGAGTCCATGACAAGTTAGAATGTCACTTCAATGCAATTGTGCCTTACAAAATTTCCATATATTCAGAAATGGAAACAAATAATCTTTCCTGTATTAATTGGTTTCTGGTTCTGAATCTAAGAATCATTTAAATTACAGTGTGATAATAATTTTTTATCAGAAATTCTTATTTTTCATGTTTAAGTTCTAGTGTCATTTCCCTGGAAACAGAATGATTTTAACAGCATCTTTTCAACACAGGACCATTCTCCTTCAGACAGAAAGTAGTATATTCATGACATAAATAAGCACTTAAAATCACACCACAGAAAGCTCACAGGTAAGCCTTCAAAGGTAAGCAATTCACTTCCATTTAAATATTGTACTTTCCCAATGCACACCAGCATTACAGCTATCAAAAATTCATCTGTCAAAACCTGCTGAAAAGAATTTCTACAAGATCTGAAAACTTCTGAAACATTATTCACCATGTATAAGTAGCTGCAGGAAGGGCCACTGCTCTGTGATTGCTAATGGCTGCAGCAGAAATAATCCTGGGAGAAATAAATGTTTGCTGTACACTGGTAACTTGCTGACTGTTGGTTAACTGGTTGTGTCACAGTAGCAGATTCTCAAATTTTTTGATCTTTCACAGTAGTCACACTGGTATTATGATCTGTGGCTGAAGCATCATTTTCCAGTAGATCAGGAACCAGGAGAGACAACTCAAGCGAATAGCATGAGCCAACAGATTTAAAAGGACATTGTCAGGGTTGATACTCATATTGTCACAGAATCAATCAGGCTGGGAAAAACCTCTGAGATCATCAAGTCCACCTTGTCAACTAGACCACTGAGTGCCACATCCAGTCTTTCCTTAAACACCTCCAGGGATAGTGACTCCACCACCTCCCTGGGCAGCCTATTCCAATGTCTAATCAACCTTTCTGTGAAGAATTTCTTCCTGATGCCCTACCTAAACTTCCCTGGGTATTCCTTAGGACTATGATCTCTCATCCTGTCAATAACTGCCTGGAAGAAGAGGCCGACCCCCACCAAGGTAGTAGTTAGAGAGATAATGTCACCCCTGAGTCTCCTCTTCTCCAGGCTAAACAATCCCAGCTGCCTCAGCCACTCCTCATAGGACTTGTGTTCCAAACCATCTTCATTCCCCTTTTCTGGATACACTCCTGCATCTCAGTGTCTGTGGGAAACACAAAAAAGGGTAGAAGGCCTTCTAAAAGTGTGAGAAATAAAAGCAAGTTCTAAGAATATAGCAGAAGATTTTAGGGAAAAGCTTTGGCTGCGAAAATATTAAAGGAGATACAATTATACAACAGAGCAAGGACATTAAAACAATGGTTAGAGTCTTTAGGCCTAGCTGAGGTAGCTTTTAGAGTTGCAAAAAATATGCTTAGCAAGACAGATAAGGTTTAATAATGGGATACTGTGCATTGTTATATAAGGTATAAACAAGCAAAGTACTGTTTATAATGAATGTATATGCAATATAGAAGATTGGCTAAAACAGCTGTCTGTAACTCTTAGAATATCTGCTATTGGCTGAAAAACTTTTAAGAATGCTTTGCAACCAGGAAGTCCTTGGTTGCCTGTGCAGCACCAGCTTGTATCATCTCTAATGTCTCAACTCTGCATATGAGACTGATACAATAATAAAGAGCTCAAGGAGTGTCTGTCCTGCCTCCCCATCCTGTTTGGCTTAGGCAACAGTGTCCTTCCTGAATTGAGGGACCCAGAATTAAATGCAGTATTTGAACACAGGTGGCCTCACCAGTGCTGGGTGCAGGGGGACAATTCCTGCCCTGGTCCTGCTGGCCACACTATTGCTGGCACAGGCCAGGGTGCCATTGGCCTTCTTGGCCACCTGGGCACAGCTGGCTCATGTTCAGCCACTGTCACCAGCACCCCCAAGTCCTTTTTTGCTGGGCCACTTTCCAGCCACTCTGCCCCCAGCCTGTGGCACTGCTTGGGGTTGTTGTGACCCAAGGGCAGGACCCAGCACTGGGCCTTGTTGAGTATCATGCCGTTGGTCTCCAGCCTAAACAGATCCCCTTGCAGAGCCCTCCAGCCCTCCAGCAGACCAACACTTCTGCCCAACTTAGTGTCATCTGTGAATTTACTGAGGGCACGCTCACTTCCCTCTTGCAGATCATCAGTGAAGATATTAAACAGCATACTGATCCCCAGGGATGCCACCAGTGCCTGGATGCCGACTGGATGCAGCACCATTCACCACCACTCTCTGGGCCCAGCCGTCCAGCCCGGCCACCTTGAAACAATGAAGGATGCCCCTGTCCTTTTCCAGGACAGTGCTGTGGGAGATGGTGTCAAAGACATTGGTGAAGTCCAGGCAGACAACATCCACAGCCTCTTCCTCATGGCTGTTACAGTAGCGCTATGTCATAAGATGCTGTGTTTGCAAGAAATGTATTTCAGAAACAGTGATTTGTCAAAAAAGCATAGAACCATAAGGCAGTGTATACCAAGCTGGAGAGAAATATGTATTGAAAAACATTTCCATATATAAGCTTCTTGCAGGAAAAATGTCTTTAAACAGCATTCAAGCAGCATAATACCATTCAGTAAGAATCTTTCCATACCTATTTTCTCTTTCTTTTAATTACGATCAAAAGTCTTCTAAGCGGCCTTTGAATACTTTATGGAAATACTGAAGTTGCCTTAGAAAACAGTGCTTTATAAAGAAAATAAGATATGTGAATGGCAGAAGGGATACAAAGTTTGTAAATAGCTGCAAAAATATCTGATTTAAGTTCACTTTTATTAAACAGATCTTTTAAACGTCAAAGCACAGTGCTCATAAAGCACAAAGAGAACAGCTGAAAAATCCTGTCAGGGTTAAATCATGATCTTTAAGTCAACTGTTCTAGAATTTAAGAACCTTTATTACTGAATACTGTATCAGCTTTTGGTAACAATGATGCTCTTAAATATTTAAAAATGGGTCTTACCAAGGTAAATGAAAGTTTAGAAATGGCAAAACACTGGTAACTATGAATTCATTATATCACCCTTTCACTTTCTATGTATGCAGTATTATAGCTTAAAAAAAGGGGAAAAGGACTTATTCCAGGTGCCTTGGCTTCCTAAGGTTTGTCCTTAGCATCTTTTATAAAGACAACATGAAATGAATGAGCTGTTTCTAAATAAATGAATAAAGATGGGCCATGACAATAGTGCTACAGCACAAGCCCTGCACAGATAGCTCAGGACCAACTGAGACCCCAGCCTGTGTTTGTGGGCCATTACATAACCTACAGATAAGCCATATAGAGCTTATCGTACTCTGTGACTAAATACATTCTTAACATCCTATCAGACAAATCAAGAGAATAAAAGTAGCTTGTTCTGCTTTGTGAGCTGACAATAAATCAGTTCAGGAGGGTAGGGGACAAGGCTGCCCAACAATGGCTCATAAGCCAGAATTTCTCTGATCAGGCAACATCCTGCACGCGATTTGCTGCCCATGCCTCCCGGGACACTGCAATAACTGCATTATATAAGCGCTGTAATACTCTTAAATCAACTGGAAACGGCCAGACACAGGGTGAAGCATGTCTCCCATGCCCTGCTTCCCCCTCAGTGCTCGTAACTGATGGTAACTGAAATTTGTTAAGTGAGAGCCTGAACCGATGCCGTGCTGAAGTCACCAAGCAGCTCCCAGCTGCCAGGGAATCCAGTGTTGCTCCCCAGTGATCAGCCCTTGCTTCCTGCTGCCTCACCTCACACCAAACACAGGCAAAACGGTGCTCACAGTGCAAGACACAAGAAAGAAATTTTATACAGGCACAGATATCACAGGCAACAAAGATGCCACCTTTAAAATCTTCCTAACAATGCTGACGTGCTGCTCAACACCCTAAAAACAGACCAATGTGAGTCTTTGAGAAATGAGTTTAAAAGATTTCAGCATAGTTGCTGTAACTCCTAGCAGGAGAGAACATGTTAATTAGTGCTACTGACACAGCCTCAACAGCATATTTGACTGTCTGGAGATGAGGATGCTGACAAACTCTCTACAGCAGAAATGTGTTTTAAGTACAGCTTATCATGAATTGAATTACTTGTGCCTCTTAGAAAAACAACGGCAATTTTTTTCTGTTGTCAGCATCCCTGCTTGAGCCAGCCACAAAGAGCACAACTTTTTTTTGAAGGGATGAACAGAATGAATCAGCTCTGATCCAATAATGATGGCTCCTTCCTATCCTCTATCTCTGCATCATGTAAACCGACAATAAACCCAGACAGGGAGCCTACAGATCCAAGATTAACCTAAACCATCTCGCACCTTTAGTCACGGATGTTCCTCATTTAGTCACCCAACAGTCAGCCACAACAGTAATCACCATTTAAGCAGGAGTCAGAGCCAAGGTTTCTGTCTGAGACTGTAGTAAGTCTTCCTGTTTATATGCATATAAAATTAATTGACCACTTTACACTGAAAAATTGATATTTTCATTTCAAAATATAGTATGGAATGTGGAATTCATCCATTTATAGCCAGAAATGCACACAGAGGCAAAGTATTGCAGTACTCCTTCTTCTTTAGCGAATCCTTGCAGGAACCAGTTTATCTGCAAATTCCCAAGTGCTTCTGCTTCCAATCTATCAATGGCAAGAAAGTCAGGGAATAGCAAGCATAAGGACCTGTAGATGTTGTCTCTGCATCCTGAAAATGCCATGTCTGAACAGCAAAGTGTTATTAACTTTCTGTGCCTTTGCAAGAGTGTGAAGTTTGAATGCAAAATAATATTGAATAACACTTACACTGCTTATGTCACTGCTCCCCTGAGAGCCCCAATTCACATAGCTGTTCAAAGCCCTAGCCACTCTTGTAGTCAGCTCCAGTCCATTGCAACATTATTATGTCCACACAGACTTCTCAAAAAGTCTGACTTTTCTCCTCTTAGCATATGATGTTGTTTTCCTGCTAATCAGTACTTTTTCAGTGCCTCCTCAAGAATAGTATCAGGAGAGTTCAAAGGAAAGATGGAATAGAAATACAAGACAGCAGTTCCTTCAGTGTCCTTTTTGTAGTGGACATTTTAAATATACCTGAACTGAAAAGGGACGTAAAATAAATAAGTGTTCTGCTGGAAGAAGGGCAAAAGTATACTAAAGTCAAACTCCTCCACAGAGAACTTTTCCTTAGACTGAAATAAACAAATACAAGACCTGAAAGTAACTGAAGCTTCTTTGAAGGAGAGGTCACAAGGGAGCAATATACTCTGGGACACCAACACATAGCACACTCTATTCTGGAAACCACAGATTTTACTGGAGTGCCAGAACAGGCATCACTATTCCAATGTCAGTGATGTCTGCACAAGCAAGCAGAAAGGAAAGAACAGTGGAAGACTCAGTTACCAAATCAGCAATATTCTGGGGAAGCCTAGAAGAAATGTGACTTTGAAATGACCCACAGACAGGGATCTTCACCATAATTATGCAAATTTCAGGTCAGTATTTTCTGCTGAATATCATTTGCTGTGATTTCTGAATTGCCAAACCTCAAAATAAAAAGCTCATATTTTTATAGTCTTGTTCATAAAGACAACGAATCAATGTACTTCATTTTACTGTCTCATTTGAAAACTCCTGTGACAAATGTGGTAACCTTTTTTAGTGTTCCTTACCTTTGGACTGCAATAAATCAGAGGTCATTTAACCCTTAGTTCACCGATAATTCCTCCACTTGGCATAGCAACTACCTAAATCTCAAATATGCACACTGAGACATAGGTATTTTGAATATGACTGAAATGTCAAATGGACTTTTCTATATACAGTTAAATTACAAAGTCATTAGGTTTTTTTTGATGTTGTTGAACATCCAAGACACCCTGCAAAGTATATCCATTTCTGTCTTAATTAGATATGCCATTCTTACAAAACATAGGTATTTGAATCTGCCATCCAGATCTACTTTCTTCAGATTTCCTCTGTAGGCCTCCACATAGTGGAGCCTTGAACAATGAACAACCCCTTTGACAGTGCTTGATTCTGCAGAGTACTCAAAAGAAGTTTAAAGTAATTTACCAAATTAAGTTGGATTGGACCTGTTGCAGAGTAAAACATGCAGTACAACAGTTACTGTGGCTTAGCTGTGCTGATAATGAGCATCACCGACTGTCTCAAAGCCTGGTATGTGTCAGAACCTTAGCCATCATCATGTCACAAAGGCACTCTCATCACACAAAACAAGACTGAAAGACCAATTGTTACTGGTGTAATTTGGACTGTACAGTCAAAAGTATTTGTCTATTACCACACATTACTCATTTCTTAACTAATTGTTTATTACCATTTCCAAAAGTTACTTGTGTGAACATGAAAGGAATTATTGTGGTGTGTCAGAAGTTCCTATAAAGACTGCATTCCCATTTGGAAATGCATCAGCATTTTTCCTGCCTCAAACCAACTCTAAAAACATGCATTTTTTTAATCCCAGCACTTGTCTTTAGAATGTCTGTGTTGACCTTTTAGTCAGCTTAGAATGGAAACACAAATTTTAAAGAGGTCATTTTTCTGTTCCCATGAAAAAGCCATTATTTATATAAAAGGACTTACTCAGTATCTCTTTTTTAGTAGAATTAAGTCCCCAGTTCTCATATTTGCACAACTAGAGAGCGTCCATATGAGATGCTGAGAAGAAGGATAATAAATACTGTTATTTGGTTAAAAAAGGCCAGTGAGGCTTCATTTACCATCCTTGTCCACTAATCCTCACTGTTGTGCTCATCTTTAACCTGGTTTGTCTCCTCACAACAGTGTTTTCCAGAGTGATACTCCATGAAGCCTTGTTTTCTCCCAACAGTGGTTCTGCTTCCATTTCCATCCCTGACAGTGAGGGGATCACTCACTTGGACATATGAACCAAAACTGGCTTTGCTGATGGCAGCAGCATGAAGACTTCAGGCTGATAAGGTCCTCTCTCCCATTGTGAAAGGAGAGACAGGATTTTTCAGCAGGTAAGCTCCTTTGCTCTTACAACGCTACACCCCTACTTGCTCACAAGCAGGCTCTATCACTGGATGTCACTCCTGCTTTCAGAGCCTTTCACTTATAAATAACCTCTACTACTCTAAGAAACCGAAGTTGCTTAAGAAAGAAGAGCAGAAAATCAGTGAAACACTGGCTTACAAACTGCTTAAAGCACAAACTGACACTTCTGTTCCCCAATCAAATTCTTACACGGACTTTATTCTACATCCGCTACGTCTCATTGATAAACGCTGCAGTTTATCAAAAATTGTCAAACATTCTGTGACAGTTTGTATCTCTTAGCAAAACTGCTCCATTCTAAAGACGGTGTTAAAACATAACACCTGTATCATGTGATTACTTATTAGCAAGAACCATCTCTACAGGACAAATCAGCCAATGGCTCCGACGCCTTAGGTTTTAACTTTTATATTTTTCAAATCCTGTACTGCCTAGTGTGTAACTCTGACGTTTCTTGTAGCCTGCTAACTGCTGTTCTCTCATGCTAGGTAGACATAACAAAGCCTCTCCAAGCTTGTTCTCCAGGGACACCCAGAAAGTCCTAGGCCCAAAATGTGTAAACCAACATCTTAAGAAGGGGGTAAACTTGGGGAAATTACATCATTAACTGAAGATTTAATTGGAGAATTAACCCTGATATGCAAATGATCCAAACTTATAAAAGTGTGAAGAACTCGTGACTTGGGATCCATCTTGGGTGCAGCCTTTGGCCTGCCCAGGGTGTACCTTTGAAGGCCCTTCAAACAAAGACCTACCTTCATTCCCTTATTCTTGTCTAGTCTCTGTTTTTAGGTGGCCATCTCAGGCATCAGTTCCACCACCAAAAAGAAGGAACACTGAATTTGGAACTTAACAGTGAACTTGTATTTCACATAGACATACAAAGAATACTTAATCTCCTGCACATATCTGTGCTTTAAATATATCACAAGACTAACGAGGCTTTAACTATTGCTCAAATACCACTTAGTAGTGAAAGATGTCATAAACCTTTCAGTATGACTTATCGTTTCCCTCAGAATCACAGACAATCACAATAGGTGGCATCACCACTGGATATATTATTTCATGTCCTCACCAAATTTTGGAAGTATTTGGCTTTTGAATATTCATTAACACATCTGAAGTAGCTTAAAAATCACTTCCTTGAGAATTCAAGTTCAAGGAAAATCAATGTGCAGAACCTGAGTTATAAAAATAATCTATTTTCTTTCCCAAATTACATAGAACAGAAGTTCTATTATACATTATAATCAATTAATAATAAAAATTAGGATACTAAGAGCTTAAAACGTCTGCATGTTTTCTGTAGTTGGAATTAATTAAGCTACAGAAAGTGCCTATATATAAATGTTTGATACGTTACGTACAAATACCTATGCCACAAGCTTCTATTTACTTCAATGTTTCATCTGTCTTCCTAGCCTTAAATCAAAACCTTAAACCTAGATGAAAAACCTGAAAACTTAACTGAATGTTTAAGAAAGCCCCACATTTTGTCAACTGCACAGTACCTGAAGACCAGGCCCTGCATCCTCCGAGAACCTGAGTATCTGTGCTGATCCCCATGACACGGGCAGACACCACACCCCTCAGCAGCCTCCTGCAGCCTGGTCTTCCCCCCAAGGTACTTGTAACTCATTACTGCTTCAGATTCTTCGGCCAGCATGTGTAACACTACATGACCAGATTCCTGTCCTCTGTCCTTCCTTTTTCACAGCCACCCATTCAGGCGGATCTATACTGCCCTAACACAGCTAAGTGTTGGCTGGGGACTGACTTGACTCCTGAACTCCAGACCTCTGCCAAAAGAAGCCACTCACACAGAAGTAGCAAAGCAATTTTTTCTTCTATAGTTCATTTTACTTGTAAGAGCTCCCTAATGGCTTTAATCTCAGCATGTTTTTAATACATCAATCACAGTTATTTATCAGTGCTACATACTATTATTTCCATATTGGTACAGTGACCCTTCTTTGGCTAGAGCTTCCCTTTCCCTCTGTCACTAAACAATACCCTATAGGCAGAGTATCTGAGGCTGGCTGTCTCTCAGCAATGCAATACTTTTGTTTTTCTAAAACTATTTCACTGGGGTCAAGATATCACCCAGCACAGGTGAGTCATCTCTGCAGTTTTAGACATGGGAAAACAATTCACAGAGCAGAACTAGAAGAGGTGAGATTTAATGCAAATTTTACAGAGGACTCAAGAAAAAATTATTCAACAGTCTTAAGAACTGGCTAAAGAAGTTGCATGCTCTGTTGTGAATATAAATAGTTAAAACATATTATCTAATGGAGAGGATGTGACATGTAGCACTTAATGAAAGCATTCATTATGCATGATTAATATGCTGTCTCTCACAGCAGCCTGCTGGACAAAATGTCCAGCATGCAGCTAGGAAAGTCTATAACATGTTGGGTGATAAATTGACTGATGGGTAGGGCTTACAGTAAATTGGGTCACATCAGGCCAGCAGACAGTCACCAGTGGGCTTCATGGGGCTCAGTTTTAGGGCCAGTGCTCTTTACCGTTTTTATAAATTATCTGGACACAGAAATTGAAAGTACGTTAAGTACTTTGCTGATATTACCAAAAGAGGAAAAGTTGAGAACTTCCTCAGAGGTAGAGAGGCCTTACAGAGAAATGTGGATAAAACTAGAGGTGGGCAATCACCAATTATATGAAATTGAACAAGAGCAAGTGCTGGATTTTCTACCTGTGATGCGGTAATCCAGGCTGTATGTACAAGTTGGAGGACAAGACCCTGGAAAGCAGTCCCATGGAAAGACAAGAGGGAGTTTGGATTGATGGCAAGTTGAATATGAGGCACCAGTGTCCCGCCAGCCAGGAGGACAATGGTGTTCTGGGGTCCCTCAGGCACAGCATCGCCAGCTGTGGGCAAGAGAAATGATCATCCCTCTTTACTCCGTGCTGGTGCAGCCTCACACCAGGTTCTGTGTGCCGTTCTGGGAGCGCAGTTCAAGAAGGACGTCAAACTACTAGAGCATGTCCAGAGGAGGGTGACCAAGGGGGTGAAAGATCTTCAGAGAAAGACTTACAAAGAGCAGCTGACATCACTCGTTGGGAAGGTCATTATCCCAAAGCAAGCACTGGGAAGAAAAGGCCGTATATCACACTTAGTCTACGGAGGAATTCGCTTTATTGATTATGAAATGTCAGTGGTTTTTTTACTTTGAAATCTTGCAATTTTATTTACTATTTTCATAAAAGCTCCAGAATTTTGGGGCGAACAATTTACTTGAAAATACCTACTTCATAGAGTTTTAAACTAAACATTTGGGCCCTGCACTTCTGGAAAGGTTTGGAATCTTGAACAAAAAAGTTTCAAATCAAGAACAATGCAAACTCAGTCCAGTATATTTTTTTAAATCATGCTTTTAATTCAGCCTCTGAGTATCATAATGGCCCACCTCATGATTTTTAAATGTTCATGGCTGACTACACTATACCTCAAAATAGTACTGCTTGTCTCATTAAAATATCATAATTTGCTACTTGGATATAAAACATAAAATATTAATTTCCACTTCAGAAGTCACTTTCATCCCTTGATTTGAATGCTCAAGCTTAAGTTTGCTACAAAAAGCTTGCTGATCTCCTTTCTGCTAGTATCCACATCTGCTCTTTTGTTTATGTTTGCAGCACACATATATACAATGGATGCACCATTTTCAGATATTCTGCACTGGTCAGATGGTAACAACGGCTAGCCATTTTCTCTGATGCACCATTTCATCACCTAAAGAGAAACTTCAGAGTACCAGATGGAGTGTGTCTATATCTAAATATTTCCTATGCTGATACATAAATAAAATGGACATGTACACAAAATTATGAATCTCCTTTGTCTGAGTATTACATTCACATCCCTAATGGCTGGGATTGCTTGATACATAATCATATACAGACATGTGAATAGGGATGCACCACAGTCATTTCACTGCTAGTTCCACAAGGACAAGTAAACCAGAAGAACGTGAAATGAAAAAAGCTTGCATGTCTACGGGGAGAGTCTAATTGGATTCAAGAATTTCAAATTCATCTCCAAATGCAGAGAAGCAGCAACTGACTCACAGGTCTTTCTACAGAGAATGAGTATGTGAAATTAGCAGGAAAAAATCAGGTTATGTGGGCAGAAGAAATGCTATAAACCCAAATACATTTGTAGCGTAAAAATGCAAGTACAAGAAATGTATTTTTATGGCTCCTAAGAGCTTCATAGTTCCTGAGAGAGGGTGAGGACCAGAAGAGGGGAAGAGTAATTGCCACATACACATCACCCCAGAAGCAGACAACTACTAAGACGTCTGAACACAGGCAAAGCTGGGTTAGTCTCAGAGGGACAGCTACTTTTCATGATGTCACTCAAGAAATCAAGATATAAAACTGCATACCAAGTTAGTGTATATATATGTTCAGTCTGAAGGAAGTGTATAAGGAAAGTGTCTGTCACAGTCTAGTTTTGTCTGGTTTTGTCCTCACAGCAGCAAGGACATAGGTAGAAGTCTGGGTGCATATGTAGGATGCCACTGGGATACGCCAATCTTTACAGTTATTTGCAGCATCAGCTAAAGCACTCTGAAGGCAAAGCAATCTCTGTGTTGTTATTTAGCACGCGATCTTGGGCCTCTGCTGCGTGCAACTCTGTTGAACACTCCACTGAAAAAACATAACACAGGTTATTCAGGTTTTGGTCTACTCCTTGGACAATTCCGTGTGACTGATTAGTTTCATAAAGGATGAAGATCACTTGTAATGCTGCTCAGTGATGTCATTAGGTCTTATGGGAAGAAAAGTTGTAACAGCCCTAGAAACACAAATAAACAGAAGGAACAGAGCTCTCACAAAGGCTGTTTGCATAAGTACAGATAAGCATCCTTTCTGCAGCGTGACAGTAAAGTACACCAGTGATGCCATTTACTTTAGGAAGATTTAAAGGAAAAAACCAAACTAACCACTTTACATGACTGCTCTCTGCAACAAAGAGTGCTTTCTGAAAACTTCAAAAGTCCATGCAGCCTTGAAAGTTTTGCCATGCACACGCCCCTACCATGAAGGACTCAGGAGACCACAATGACTCTACAGAACCAGACAGACACATAATGACATGAGCAAAGCTCTGATTAAATAGGGGGCACACCAAACAGTTTAAATATAGAATGGCTCTCACCCACATATATAACCAAAATTATAATTTCCCTGATTGATTAAAGTATTATTCAGGAGAAACGGTATTTATTACAATGTGTCAAGCTTTTGTGTGGACTTTGGGAAAGTGTAGCCAAAGAGCCCAAATTTTAAAAAGATAATGAATTATGATCAACTCATTCTCAGTGCTGAAAATTTACCTTTCCAAATACACTTTAAATTGAAGACTTAAATCTTCAATTCTACAAAGAAATTAAATATAAGGCCTTAAAATTAACATAAATATACAGGATGTCCCCATCTTTCTCCTACGATGCACAAAAATAGGCTGCAGTGCAAATAAAGAATTTGAAGGCAATTAAAATTCATGACATACGGCTCTGATGAAGAACATTTCTTTACTGGAATTGTCTGGGAAGACAAGCCTCCAGGCATCACGTTCTTGACTCTTCAGAGGGATGCAGAATCTATGGTCTTCCCATACTCACCTAAAATGTTTCAGTTCCTACAACGAGCTTTGCCTGCTGAGTGTAGATTAAATTCATCAGATCGTCCAGTCCCATTGATTTCTTGATCAGCAGCAAAAGCAAAGTTGTCAAGTCAAGGAGAAATCACAGGTCTATCTTTGTCTGAAAAGCGTGGTTTTAAAACAACGTATTTCAAATCACTGACAGGAAACAGGTATGGCACTATCATTACTCACTAGCCCTGTACACTTGGGTAAATTAGCAAGTCAGAATTACACAGCATGTATCTTCAGCAAGACCAGCATCAGTCAAGATCATACACCACGCTAGTCACTGGGTTCTGGTTGCATGAGAATAATGGCTCAAATCAGCAAAGTACAAAGAAATACAAAACAAACAAAAAAAGCAGGATAAATAGATATTTGCCTTCAGGGCCACGTTTACAATAGCCCCCCTCTCTGGCATACCCAGAGATCATGAATTCACAGTTTCCTCACAAGTTTGCAGCTGCTTTTCCACTGTCACAACTTTTGCATACTGGTGAGACAAAAGTGATGCAAAGCAGGGAAAGGAATTCTGAGCAAAGCTTACACTGCCAGTGTGGATCCCTTGGTTACTAAAACTATCTACTACCTAGCTTATGTCTGGGTGCACAGAAAGAAAGTGGTGAAGGATCCTTCACTTCCTAGGCCAATGATGGCAGACATCAAAACTCACGATGGAGCACAGAAGCGGTTCCTCACCAGCCTCCTTGTCTGCATTATTCAAACCTTGGAGATGTGAACAACCTGTGAGATGTGAAAAATCTGAGATGTGAACCCTGCTGTAGCTCAGATTTCCTGAAGATGACACTCCTAGATGGCAAGACAGCAGTGCTACCAAGACCATCAGAGATCACAGAGAGTGTTTCAGGAGTTCCATCCTGGCCTCTTGGTATTTCATGTCTCTTTAAAGTCCCATGTAGGCCTGTGCCTCAGAAAATACAATCTAGTTCTTTAAAATGAGAGGAAGGTAAAGACACCTGCTCTGCCACATCCATTCACTATTACACCATTTCCTAAAATACAGCCCTCTTGGTCCGTAAATCTACATGATTTGTTTTCTGTGTGGATGATGTTACTTTTCTTCTTGCATCTACCCACTGCCTTGCTTGCAAAGAAGTTAGTAGTAGCCAAGCAATTTACTAAATTTAAAACTCAAGTCAACAATCAGCTGAACAGAAAGATCTTCACAGCTGTCTGAAAGAAACTTTAAATTTTCTCATGACATAGAAGAGTCCATCTGGAACTGGATTATTTCCTGCAATTTTCACAAGCCTTTTGCACTGTGTGACTTTCCAACATAGACACTGCCTCAGAAGTTCAAGTCAGCTGCTACATCACTCTATCTGAAAGAAAGCAAGAGGGAAGGGCACAATCACACACTGTCAAAGATCTGGCACACACTTTAAACTGGAACAGCTCTCAAAGGAGGTAAACTTTAAGAAGACAAATTGTCTCAGAGGAATTACTGATGGTTCTTTGCAATGCCTGTCATTTGTCTGCTGTTATGTGTTGTTTCCCCCCAAAAACTCTTAAGTCTCATAAATATGTGGTAATACAAAACCATGGGTTTTGCTCTTGCATTACTAATTTTAAAACATCTGGATTCTGTAATATCTCCTTAACATTTGAGATTATATGCTGCTAAAACACTATTAATAATGATAATAATAAAAAAGCTTAGTTAAAGATGACCTCTGAATGCTTAAGATAAAAGAGCAAAAATACCTAGATCTGCAGAATTTAGTATGCAGAATGTTTTCTTGCTGCTGAGTAAAGGCATATACCATATGCATTAGTGAATGTCTCCTATCAACAACCAGGTCGCCTCCACTGTACATTTGTATCAAGTCTCCTTTGGAAACAAAATACTGGGAAAATTTTTGTAAATCGTGATTATGCACTGCTTGCCTGCAAAACCTTTGATAATACATAAATGCTTTCTGCTTTCATGAACTGATTTAACCACCTTTTAAAATATTACATTAAAGAATTAAGAGCTATACTACACTGTTTTATAATTAAGAGCAGTTGTTAATGGCAGGACTCCTGCCGCTTAAAAACAAATAAGGTATCAGAATAAAACCCATCCTTTCCAGCCTGCCAACCAAATACTGTATTTCGGTAGAGCCGAGGAGTCACAATCACAGAAACAATGAATTAATGGCTTAAGTCTCAGCTCCCTGCTCACCCTGACCTGCAGCAGAGAAAACTAGGCCCACAAACCCTGCCAGAAATTCCTCAGATGTTGAAGGATGGCACAGAAAAAGAGCAAAAATTCACTTTTTCTGTCCTCCTGGTCACTTGCAGCAGAGATGTGGGAAGAGGAATGGTTGCAGAGGAGGGCACTGCAGAGCTTTCCTTGTTGGCACAGGTTCACGAGGGTTGTGGCAGGAAACCAAGTACCTGTAAATATACTTTCATTTATCGTTTCCCCCTGCCAGTTCCACTCCTCCCAGAGATTTCTTGTCAGACACTTAGGTTTATCTGTGATATGACAGCACAGACTTACTACACCTTTCTGTCACGTCTTCCTTGTATCTTAGCATAGGGCACCAGAAATGACTACTACTTTCTTCTTCAATGTACAGAAAGTAACCTCCAAGGCAAGCCCATGAAAGCAAAAACAGGGCAACAACATTTTAAAGCGCTCTCATCTCTTCCCTGGGAATACTAAGGAGCAAATTGGCATTATCTCATCCATGCTTATTAATGCTGCTGAGCTTCAATATTTCACATCTTAAACCCATAACTACAAACCCAGTCACTCTCAAGGGCAACAGTGGAGACTTTAGGGCAGGAAATGGACATACCAGACAACTTCTGATTGCGATACAGCCATGGTATGCTATGATACCATGACTACATGCATTATGTTGCAATAGAGAACAGGAAAAAATAAATATTCATCACATGCTCTTTCGTTAAGTCCTCAGAGTAGTACTAATAAAATTACTAAAACACAGCATACAAAGACAATACCTGATCCCACTCTCCCTGTAGCTCCCTGTTACCTGCTTCATCACATGCTTCAAAAGCCCTAAGTTTCTAGACCTGAGCCCTCTGGCTCAGCCATCCACAAGGCTGTTACTTATACTCCTGATCTGGTCTTCATTCTTTAACAAATAGCTTATTTGTTTCTCCATGGCTTCTCCCTCAGCTGCTTAATTTACCTTCCCAACTTTAATTTTATTGCAAGAAAATTAATATAGCATTTAAAAGAAATACAATTCACTGTAACAACAATTTCCAAAGATTTAAAAGAAATATCAGGAGGAAATCAGGAAAAAAAAGTCTACAGCAGTCAATCTGTTTGTAGGTCAAGAAGTTTCCCTGGGCACACACGTAGTTAATCTGCAAACAGAAATGAGAAAAAGATGGAACTAGAATAGGCTGTTTGATTGCAGCTTCATTAAATTTTCAAATCTCTCTTGCTCCAATGTGCTGGGCAAGAAAAGAGAGAAAGAGTCTTTCACAAAGAACAAGATATAACAGCACCATGTCTGTATGCCTCTAGAGAAGCTTTTAAATCTGCTCAGGAACACTGCCTGCATTTTATAAAAGTTGGTAGAAATCCCACATAGCTGTTTTTAAAAAGAGACCTTGTGGAAAGTGGTCTTGTTCCTAAAATGAGAGGA
This sequence comes from Ifrita kowaldi, assembly GCA_013398055.1. Classification (NCBI taxonomy): domain Eukaryota; kingdom Metazoa; phylum Chordata; class Aves; order Passeriformes; family Cinclosomatidae; genus Ifrita; species Ifrita kowaldi. Next base: position 268,032 of record VZRS01014763.1, read on the forward strand.
GTAATCAGTAATTACCCTATCAGCCCAAAAGAAATGAGTGTAAGGCCAGCCCTTGGGCATCATGTGAATTTTCTCCTATAGTCTGGTAGACACTTTCAAATAGAAGTCAATCCACATTCCATTTTGTTTTTATCTCAGGAACTTACTTTATCATTAGAATAGATTCTGCAGTGGAACCAGTAGGCCCCAGTCAGAAATCCAACCCAAGCACGCTCGGCTCCTTTCTTGGCCATTACATTCAGGATGTACAAGAAAGTCAAACCCCAGCTTCTGCCATCGAGGCTCTCTAGACCTCAAGCACCACAACCGCACACATGTCCAGGGACTTGTGTTGCTCTGAGGAAGGAGAATATATATGATTTAGTCACTTGTGATGATGCCTTAGGTTTTAACTTTTATATTTTTCAAATCCTGTACTGCCTAGTGTGTAACTGAAGTGTGGCCTGTTAACTGATATTCTCTCATGCTGGTTAGACACAACAAAGCCTCTCTAGGTTTGCACTTCAAGGACACCTTGATTGTCCCAGGCCCCAAAATGTGTAAACCAAAAGCCTTTGAAGAGGAGGGGCAAACTTGGGGTAATTACATCATTAACTGAAATTACAATTGGAGAATTAACCCTGGTATGAAAATGGACCAAACTTACTTATAAAAGTGTGAAGAACCCATGACTCGGGGTCCATCTTGGGTGTAGCCTTTGACCTGCCCAGGGTGTACCTTTGAAGGCCCTTCAAATAAATACCTTCTTTTATTCTCTTATTTTTGTCCAGCCTGTTTTTAGGTAGCCACTTCCAGGCATCAGTGACATGCACTGAACAGCACAGAGCAGAAGGATAGCTCCTTTTCTACAGATACACTAAAATGCATCTTCAGAGTCTGCAGCAATGCTTTCTCAGGTTAAAGTAGGAGGGTCTTCCTCCTCCTTCAGGGTTATGGAGAAGCAAGACACACTGGGACAATCTTGCCATTCATCCCAAAAAGCTATACATCTCCATAGCCAGTACCTGTTGCTGCATTCTACCCCTGCAGCCTGGCTGGGTACTTTCAGTCACTGACAGCACCTCGGGCCCCAGCACGCCACAGCGCTGCAGGGATACCAGGAATACGCCAGCCCAAAGCTCAGCTTCTGCCCGGGAGAGTTTTGAGTTTTGAGCTTCACCAAACTGTGTGAATGAGTCACTGATTTGATGCGGGGACATTGCTGATCAAAACCTAGCAGAACCTTTGGCAGCCAGTGCTGGGGAAACTTTCCACACACGAAACATAAAGGCTCTGTCAGTCTACTCAGAACAGCAAACTCTCCCTAGGGAAAGGAAAAAAGCACTAAGTCATGGAGAGCTTATTTTTCAGTGGCTGTCCAGCAATTTTTGTTAAAAGACTACCCTGAAATCAGAGCAGCAGAGGAGTATTGCCTTTGCCTTATTCTTTCTCCCTGTGAGACAGGAAATCTGCAACAGCTGGGGTTGTCATCTTAGAAACAATGTCAGCTTTTTCCCTTGTTAATCACATTCGATTCCATCTATACTGACACCATTAAATTCATGATGACCTCGTTAACCCATTGGTGCTATTTAGGCTGTATGTGTTTTGGGAACAGTCATCTTTTCTCCTGGGCTGAAACAACACACTTTATCACTGTGTCCAGATCAGGAGCTGGAATCCTGCAAATAGCAGGCTAATGAAGCAGGAAATAGCAAGCAATTCATTCACTATCATCTGCCATTCCTTCTCCCTCTAGCCAGTCACCCATATATACCAGAGCCGAGAATCTGCATCTGCTCAGTTTTCAAGGATTCCTGTTGTGGACCCCTCCAGTCTTTCATCCACACTCATCTTCCTTTCTAGCATTTTACTCCCACCCAAGTCTACCGTTAAATAAAAAACAAGGATACCTTCCAGAAGCTGTAGAGCTTTTGTTATTCTATTTCAAGTGTTTCAGGTATTTGGCCATAAAAATGCAGCCTTCCGAAAACATGCCAATTCAGGCCTTTGAAAAGTCACAGGACCCAAATCACCCCGGCTTACATATTGTGAATGACAATATTGTAAAACAAAGACAAAAAACTTATTTACCTTTTGATATTTTATATGTTTTGATATTTCATATATTTTTCGCTCTTACTCTCTCTAGTAAGAAAATCCCATTCCTACCATGCAAAGCTTAACTTTTCTTCCTATATGCCTTTTTTTGCAGCAGCTTACATAGGAAACAAAACAAAACAGAAGAAGTTGGATAGACGAAAACAAAATTTTCTGCATTAAAAAGCTGAAGATTTATATCATTTACCTAAGCTTGCCTCATCTTTCAACAATTACATTTCCTATGCTTCAAAAACTCATGTTTTACCTGTCTATGCTTACGGCATTCTAGAAGAAAGGCATATTATGTTTACTGCTTGCAACAGTCATATCCACATCTGACAGTAGTAAATTTGCCTCATATTTGGCAATATGTTTTTCAGCAATTTTGTGAAATAGGAAGATTCCCTGCCCGCCTCAGAATACTATGCTCATATTTAAAACCCAAATTTAGAATGTAAATAATACATAAGATTCAATCATTCTTCCTGAAAGACAAATTTCCATTTTTTAATACTAGTGAAAGGCTCCTTGGATGATGGAGTCTAACCAGTAAACATGCACTCATGTGGCTATTCTGCATATCAAGGCACATTTCCACATTCAAACATTTTGGTTCCTAAAAATGTTTGCATTTGGTTGGAACATTCTGCAAGCCTCAGCTCTGTTTTAAAAGTTCTTAATTTCTTTTCATGACAGTAGAAAATAAAACCAAATTCCATCCTTTCCTGATCAGTGCAAGAAAAGGGATGAAGCAACCAACAGAAGACTCAATTAGGACCTGCTCCTAAGTACTGAAACCACTTCACTTCCACTCAAGCAAAACACAGTTTTAGCTACTGTGTTTGGATGGCAAAGATAACATTCCTAGAGAAAAACAAATCAAGCTGGTGAATCAGTAGAGAAAAATACAGTAACTGGTCATCTCTAATGCCTTAGCCAATTCTGAGCAAACACTTTCTTTGCAGTGGAAGGATGGGTCTTAGTCTGATGCCCTCAACTCCCTTTTCAAAAAAAGCCAATTAAGTTGAAAAGTTGTTCTTCTACAGGCAGAAAGAAGCCCATCCATTGCAGAGTGACACTTGTAAAATTGCAGCACTTCCAGTTTCAGCCCTGAGATTACGACGCCATAACTTTCCAAGACAGACAAGCTCTAAGTGACTCATCTGGAAAGGCAAACACTATTTATTTTTGACATTTATACCTTATGAATTATTAATTGGATTGCTACATCTAGATTGATTTTGCATGAAAAGGAGTTTCTGGCACATACCTTAAAGCTGAGAAGTGTACAGATTGAAAAAGAACTCAGCAAAAATACCTAACTGTCCAGTGATGCTTAAAAGAGCAAGTCCTGTTAGTCTACTGAAAGTCGCAAAAGACGAAATCAACAATAATTTGCAGGACAATTTTCTTTCCAGAGCAAAAAAACCCCAGCTTTCATTTCTAATGCAACATGTTCTCCTACCACCCTGTTTCACTGTAGTTGCACTCTTTCCCACAGAAGCAGAACTGAAGTGGTGTCTAGTGCTTAAGGACACTTTAAATTGAAAGATAAGTACTACTTTTGTTGTTTCTGCACAACAGTCACCAAATTTCATAACACAAAGGTGAAAAACAAGCCCTATACCAAAATGTTTAGATAAACTATTTTCACATTTAAAGACCTCTTGCAGCCAATAGAAACTGGAATTTAGGCAATCAAAAAGAGTAACAATTGATATATAAACAACACAAGTTATTAAAAACACCAAACACAAAAAATATGACTGAGGCAGAGGGGAATGTAAACATTTTAACAGTGTGAAGTGTTCTGCTGCCATAGAATTGAGGGGGGAAAGACAGGGAAAGCCAATATTTTTCTCTATTTTAGAATTTCTGCTTATAAAGGATTCAGCATAGTATTCCCTTTTGACAGTGATAACAAATCCAAGGAACACAGGACCAAAACACAGCCCGATGAAAACTACATCAATGCTGACAAGGATCCCAGCTAGTGGCACCTATCTTTTCTGAAATAGATAAGCATTCAATTCTCCAGCCCTCCCTCAGTAAGAGGCGCAATAGCCAAATGAGTGGTTGAATTTCTTGTTCTTTCAGAAGGTCCTCTGGCATCCCACCAAACCACAAGGTTATACTGCTGCTGCCTCAGCAGCACCTTTGCTGGGATCAAATAACACTCCCTTTCTGTGGAGGAATGATGATGGGCAAAGAAGGTGAGAGTAAACTGCTGCACTCAGTGTGAACCATATGATGCTGCAACAATTACGTCAGTCCAATTTCGGCCTACAGAATGAAAAAAAAATTGCAAGGTGTTTATTTATAAAGATATGTCCTCCATCACAGACACAAGAACATCACTACATCAAGTGCAACTACATACCCATGAATCATTCTGTCCAGGTCCATCACAGTGATTTCCATCTACAGACAAACTGAAAATATGCTGAATTTCAAACAACCACTTGGAATTTTTCATTTTCTACCATGCAGGTCTGTAGAGCCTCCATAAAGGGAAAGCTTATGAAAAATGTAAGCACAGTAAATAGCAATTTCTCTCTTTTTTCTCCACTTTGGGAGAAAAAAAAAATTAACTCCTAGCACTTCTATGACCGATTGGATGGATTCCTGTGGTGTGCTATAACCTCAGATTATAAAAAAGCTACTATTTTGTCTCCAAGATTAAGTGCAGGATTAGATAGCACTGAAAGCAAGGTAATTCTGCTGTGGCAAACATCATCACAATAATACCATGCTGTACTCAATTTTCTTTCGTCTGATTATCTCCCATATTTAAGAAAGGATAAGCACCACCATCGTCCATCAGCAGCCACTACATGAGAAGAAATTGAGACCCAGAGTCATAGAAGTTTCTGGAAAGCAGCACAAGGCAGACCTTTTAGTTCTAAGAGAAGAGGTTTGGAGCATGTTTTGGCTGTTCCTGAACACACCACAGACTTTCACAGATAAGAGGGCCATGAGTCTGCTTCATCAGGGCACTTCCCACTAAATGCTGTCCGCACAGTTTCTCTTCAGATGTATGCACAGAGTGGCAGCAGCTCCTTGGGGCCCCCAAAGCAGATTTTCAACTCTGTCCATCTTGCTGATCTTTTCAAAGCCAAAGACTTCACTGGCACACTACTAGGTCATGACAGCCAGTGTTCAAGCTCCTCAACCCTCCACCCTTCACAAGAAATACATCAGACCAACCCAGCACCTCTCTTACATTTGCAAGTAACAGCTACGTAAAACTACAGAATCTTCTGCACAGTAACCTCTGCAAAGTCTTCTTCAATTAAAACTGGTTATGCCGCTCCAGCACTTTCATGAAGCACGCTATCCATCAGTATGCTAGTCGTGAGGATGCATTTAAAACTTAATGACAGTTTTGCATGAGTGACCAAGAGCAGCCAGTTCTTCCTTGCTATGTAATAATTCCAGTTAAGATGGAAGTCAAGATACAAAACAAAAATCTGGTGCAGGCTGTGTTTCGAGCACAGCATCCACAGGTATTCTTTGCCTCCAGAGATCACTGGGAGAAAATTCAGAGATGAGTCCCATTCAGTGCTCCAGCTTTTATATACATACATAAAACCAGAAAGTGTATCTATCAGCTGGAAAGATACTACAGTAATACATGTTCAAGAAATCTTAAAAAAAAAAAAAGCTATGATCTTTTTAGTACACAAAGCAGCAGTTCCTCCAATCAGATTTAGAAACAGGGTTTGAAACTGGTGCGGACTGTTTAAGCCATCAACAACTCAGAAGGGTTACACAGTATCCAACTAAAGGGCAATTTAGAGCAAAGTCAATTTTTCACCCTTTCAATTATGTAATATCAATAAAAGGACGCATGGGAATGATGCCAAATGTGAATAATGTATCTGGCAATCAAGCTAGAGTGCACAAACAGAAGGAATTTCCCTACCTGCTGCGGAAATAATCCCCTCTGCAGCTAAGTAAGTATTTTTTTTCTAAAAATAGTCTTTATTTCCAAATCACAAATTTGCTCCCTTTCCTTGATCTCAAAAGGTAGCGCTCCACACCCACAGAAACCAACAGACTGCCAGTGGTGCATGCCTCTCGGACAGAGGTTTCTAGCAGCCTGTTTGGGCACCATCCTCAGAGCCACACCACCCTGCAAATGGCTCTCCTTCCGCTTTCCTCAGACTGCTCACAAGTTCCCACACCACATGAGAAAGGAGCTCATTAAGTTCCACATAAGTGACAGACACACGGCGCAGCATTTGCACTAAGAAAAATGTAACATTGCCCAGCTTCCCAGACCAACTCCCATAACCACCTTTACATATACAGGAACTGACCATTATTTGGTGGGTGCGGCTATGAGGAAACACGGAAGGAGAAAAGCAGACCCAGTGCGAGTCCAGCTTCAACCACAGTCAGCTGGAAAAGACAGGTGACATCCTATCACTGGAAAAGCACACACAGCTCCCACTCAACATTGCGGGACAGTTGGGAACATTATGAATACAGAGTGTGCTAGAGATTTAGGAAAATACTGATAATCAACACAGAACAGTAAAAATTGTTTAGCTGCAGTTTGCTTAGTAAGTGGATTGCTTCATAAATTCCGGTGAAAAACATTTTACGTACTTCTGACCAAGGAATTAAACAAACATTCAGACAGAGGAACCCTAATATTCTGTCTTCATTTTTTGCAAGAGAACCTTGTGTAGACAGGCTGTGAATCAACACAGAATCCCTGTGAAGTGCACAGAATTTTCTGGATAATAGCATAGCAAGGCAGGAGTCTCATTTGCTTCTTATTAAGCACCACAGTCATTCTCTTACTGTGCCATTCACAGGTTACCTTGATAAAGACAGAAGCACAATACTTCCCACCTAAAGCCAGAGCATCTGACAATCTCCTGACAATGATGGGTGGAGTGGAAGTAATTTCTTCAGATTGTTTCTTTCAATATCAAACATTTTTCTCTAAAGAACTGTATAAACTGGTTAATTTGGTCTTGGTGTTGAGACAAATTTAATCACGTTGTATCATAAAAGCAGAATGCAGTAGTAGAAAAACGATATTACAGGCTTTTGGTTCAAATCACCACATTCATACTACCATTTAAATGTCAGTCGCATTTATTCAGCTGCTTCCAATGGAACATCAGATGTGGCCATTCCCAGAATTTTTGTTAATCTCTTTCCCTATGAAATTATTACTTTCTGAAAGCTTAGTTTTGACTGTGCCTCACAAGCGCCATATTATGCAATGAATGCAGTCATGTGGAAACAAAGCTCACGCTATTTTAAAACAGCTCTGTTTAAATGCCCCAGACTGTCAAATCTGTATCACCCGTAGTGGTTGTGGTACTTTTAAAACTGTACATAAACCTGTAGGAAGCAACAGTCTCTCGGTCACACTGGCATAGCACTACTGGCAAAGGAGTCTGCATGCCTAAAGAAAAAGGGATAATTTGACGGCACAGCACTATGTTGCCCATTTCTGGAAAAACACTCTTTAGATCAATCTTCCTAGCTTCAGGACATATGATAGATTTGCAGCAGCACATTAACATTCATATGGGGTTATTTCTCCTTTTTAGGTGCTTTGTGGGTATTAGAAGTAAAAATGAATAACCTCACCTGCTCCACACTAGACAGTCTAATATCTCACAATTCTGTATTAATGTCAGGACTTCCAGACTCACCTTGCTTTTACAAACTCAGGAGATTTCTCTAAACTTTAGTTCTCTGCTGCACGGAGGTAAACCCATTAGTTTTGCTGAAAGGCAAAAGGGTGAACACTCGACTCATTCTAGAAGGTGCAAATTATCCTCTTGCTTTTCAATGACTCACTGCTGTTGAAGTTGGTCCATGAAATCTGACAGGCATTAAGTTCTTCAGCATGGCTTCTAAACTGGCAGTACTTCATGCAGGTTAGTTTGACATTTTACAAGTCAGAAAACAATAAATGACATTAAATAAAATGTTTACATTGTATAAAACAATCCAGATGTGTTCTTGATACGACTTAGGAGTCTATTAAAACAGCACATCATATATATAAACATGAGTAAGAACCAAATCAGTAATTTAGAATTTTTAAAACTTCCTATTTTTCTGGTCATGTCTGGAGAACTCCATTCATGCCAGCAATGTCAATCTGTATTTCACCTGGGATTTAATCGCTAGTCTAAAGGATTACTCCCTACAGCAAGGTCAGCACAACTACATCGCGGATTTCTCACTCATAATGCAAGCAAGCCAATAAACAGATCTGTCTTCAACATACTTGTGGGTCATTCTCATACATGAATGTGTCTTCATGGCCTGCATGAAAACAAACTGTGAAAGTAAAGGCTGGGGACAAAAATCCCAGGGTCATCAGATGTCAGGCTGCTAAATTTGGCATCAGAGACTTAATATTTTGGTTCCAGACAGCTAAAACTCTTCCTTCCTTCTAAATGACAGTACTGCTGATAATCTGTGTAAGAGTGTCATCTGAAGGACGAAACAGCATGCACAGACCTTTCACACCATGCCCCCTCAAAAAAAGATGTTTACCTCTGCTGCTGCAGATGCATTCTCATTAACTTACAATAATGGAGAACTGAGACTTCTAGTACTAGAAAGTGAACTTCAGCTTGCCTGCTTCTTAAACATGGATTGTACAGACACTGAAATTCTTATTTTCAGTAACAGAATTCATTGCAGTAATGATGATTCCTGGGCTTCTCATAGCACCATAGACAGCCGGGGAAGAAACAACAAAGTAGCAGCAGCAGATGGGCACTGCCGGATGGGCTCAGGCACCCTTACCTGCTCCTTGCAGCATCTGTTTTGAGTGCAGCCGTTTTCTTGTGAGGCTTATTTTACCAATGATGCAGCACAATGTGGTATGAAAGGTGAGACACAGTGTTATTCAATGCCTGCATGCGCCCAGGCAGGACTTGACATAACCCATTGCATTCAGAGTTACAACGTGTTCTGGTGAAACTCCAAGATATGGAAAATCAGAATTTGAACGAATACTTGGATTAAGGATTATTCTTTCAGGGAACACTTCCCCACAGTGCACAAGAGATGAGATGCATGAGAAAGGGAAATACATGGGTGTTGAAAAGTCTAACAGCTGAAATGTATCTTGTGTGTCTGGATCTACAGACTGCTTGCAGTCACCAAGACTCCTACCTGAAGATGTCTGCAATGGCAAGTAGTAGGAAATGACTGGAGATTTTGTATTTAGTTACAAACCAGAAGAAATAAAATAATAGAAAAAGCACACTGCACGGGTCTTGGTGTCACATCTCTAGATTCAAAGCACTTCCTCTGACTTCTATGAAATCATTTTAGATTTAGCCCCAAAGCACACTGAGTCAGAAATGGTACCCTTGCAGACTGTAACACACAGATTTTGTATTATGAAACAACTCAACTACTGGTGAAACACTCACCCTGACCTTCCTGCAATATCACACCATGCCTAAAGCAACAGAACCAAACCTCATTACTCAGATTTCAGCTGTAGTCTAGACCCACAAAACAAAAGGGTCATGTATATTGCTCTTTTCCCAAAGTCAGGCTAAAACAACACCTATGGAAACACGGCGCACAGACCTCGGCAGGGAAGGTCTGAGCCCAGGGCGGTATTTGCTCCAGCAGCTGCCCCCGCGGGCTCCAAGCGGGGAGGACAGGGCAGCCCAGGAGCTACTCCCGCACTCCAGGAGCCCCTGCCCGCTGCCGCAACGCGGCCGGGGCCGGGCGGGGGAGGCGCGGCGGCCCCGCAAGTCCCGGCCCTCCGCAGATGGAGACCCCTGTAGACCCACCGCCCCCCTGCACATTCGCGCACCGCGCACATCCCTACGCACACCCGTGCGGACACACGACCCCTCGCACGCTCATTCATCAGGCACCACCGCACACGGCATCCGCGCAAACCCACTCACGCTGCGCCCACTCGAACGGAGACCCGCGCACGGCCCCGCACATCCGTGCATGCCCACGCACACGCCGGCCGCAGCCGCGGGAGAGGGCTCGGTACCTGCGTGGCTTTGTGGAACTGCTTCTTCAGCCCGGCCACCGACATGGCGAGGGCAGCGCGCTGCAGCCGTGCGGAGCCGAGCGGAGCCGAGCGGNCCCCGCCCGCCCCCGCGCTTGGCGGGCAGCGCTCGCACACGCGCCTCCGAACGGTGAACCGAGCCCTCGTCCGGTGCGGACCCCCCGGGATGGGCAACCCGCGTCCCGCCGCGTCGGTCTGGGTCACGGGCGTGGGGCTTCTCCGTCCTCCCCGCCCTGCGCGGACCTCGGCCTCGCCTCAGCAGCCTCCCCGGCAGGGACCGGGATACTTGTCCCCGCCGGACGTCATCCGCGGAAATGAAGCCGAAAATAAATTAGCGGAGCAGTAATGGGGGCAAGAGAGGAAAGCAATAGCATAGGGAATATCAACGTGGGCCAGTTTTCTGAAAAAAACATTTCTAGCTACGCCAGCTTCTTTGGGGCTAAAAGTGCTTCGCTGGACCACAGTTGGTAGTGAAACCCCGGCTAATTGTGATTCTTTCAACAAGTGTTGTTTTCTTCTCCCGTCAGATTGTCAGTGATGCATAGAAAAGCACTTCTAAAGCTTGCCTGTTCCAGCCTGCTGGTGTGGCTGTTGGCTGGCTAGAGAGTAAAAGCCTAGAACCCAGATGAAAGTCATGTACTTTAGCAGTTCAGTATTATAAACACTAGCAGAACAGTAATTAGCAATTATTAGGCTCTGCCAGCAAAAGCCTAAACAACATGAGCAATGTGATCCAAACACAATGATCCTTCTCTGCAGGCTGAACCAGTCACTGCATATGTGCGCTGCAAATTAGCACAACGGGAATGCACACTCACAGCTCGTCAGCTGTTCTAAAGCAGCCATGCTACATTGGCGTTTAATTCCATCACAACAAACACTCATCACTCCAGCGAGTTAGACAGCATTTTCAAAAGCACCTAAAGCTGTTTATAAACTTTCTGAGGGCTTGCCATGGTGCTCCACTCAGGCTTGTTGCACCAAGCCAAGCTGCACTGCTGCGCTCTTCAGGCGTACATACCATCTCAGCCTTACCAGGTATGGGGAAAGGGACGATACCACACCTCTGGGCATCCAGAGGCAGAGCCGTGCCTCCAGATCGCTGACACAGGGCAGTTCTTGGAAGTGACTTGCAGGGAAGAAAAGGATCTGAAATGTAAGTCCTTGCTTTTGGAGGCGAAGTTGTTCATCGTGAAGAATGGCAAGTTAAGAATATCTCTCACCACTGGAGAGTGGGAGATGGTAACAGCCTCGTCCTGAGCATAACTAGGAGGCACTGCTTTCTGGCCTAGCCCCAGGTCTGCACAGGAACACTTCCATCCACTCTAGTACTAACATTGTTTTAAAGGATGAAAAATGGGACCATATGGAGATGCTAGGCAGAGAGTGGGAGTCTCTTGTGCCAGCCACTGAGCTTTTAACAGAAAACTCCCATTGTACCTAGTACTTGGGGAAGGGCATTTCAGTCGGGAAACACAGTGAGAAGAACTAGAAAGTAAACTTATGAAAATTATAAATGTCATAATTTTAACTTATTTTTATAAAATTAAGAATTATTTTTATGTTAGTAAATAACTGGAGTTCAGTGGTTACATTTCAGGATCTAACATTTGCTGGCTATTTCAAAAGAGTACCTTCCTGTCCACTACAAATTTTATGTGAAAATTATATAAATAAATAATAAATAATAAGAAATAAATAAATGGACATATAAATGTCCACGAAGTTCAGTATCTGGATGATGAGCTGGAGATACAAGAAGTCCCTCAATTTCAAGGATATTATACCCCTGCAGCTCTCATTGCCTGTTGATTGAAGTGATAGTATGATGCCTGGCTACAAATCAGCCCAAATAGTAGCTGAATGCCCTGACTCACCTATATTACTGTCTTTGTATTCTCACAGCTGAATCTGACACTTCTGCTCACACTTCTTTCCTNTGACACAGGGCAGTTCTTGGAAGTGACTTGCAGGGAAGAAAAGGATCTGAAATGTAAGTCCTTGCTTTTGGAGGCGAAGTTGTTCATCGTGAAGAATGGCAAGTTAAGAATATCTCTCACCACTGGAGAGTGGGAGATGGTAACAGCCTCGTCCTGAGCATAACTAGGAGGCACTGCTTTCTGGCCTAGCCCCAGGTCTGCACAGGAACACTTCCATCCACTCTAGTACTAACATTGTTTTAAAGGATGAAAAATGGGACCATATGGAGATGCTAGGCAGAGAGTGGGAGTCTCTTGTGCCAGCCACTGAGCTTTTAACAGAAAACTCCCATTGTACCTAGTACTTGGGGAAGGGCATTTCAGTCGGGAAACACAGAAGAACTAGAAAGTAAACTTATGAAAATTATAAATGTCATAATTTTAACTTATTTTTATAAAATTAAGAATTATTTTTATGTTAGTAAATAACTGGAGTTCAGTGGTTACGTTTCAGGATCTAACATTTGCTGGCTATTTCAAAAGAGTACCTTCCTGTCCACTACAAATTTTATGTGAAAATTATATAAATAAATAATAAATAATAAGAAATAAATAAATGGACATATAAATGTCCACGAAGTTCAGTATCTGGATGATGAGCTGGAGATACAAGAAGTCCCTCAATTTCAAGGATATTATACCCCTGCAGCTCTCATTGCCTGTTGATTGAAGTGATAGTATGATGCCTGGCTACAAATCAGCCCAAATAGTAGCTGAATGCCCTGACTCACCTATATTACTGTCTTTGTATTCTCACAGCTGAATCTGACACTTCTGCTCACACTTCTTTCCTTCTCTTCTTATTTTATTTTTTTTTTCTTTTTCTTCTAGAATATCTATATTCCTGGGAGTTGAAAGTTTTATCTTTATTAAAACACTCTTGATGTGTGTCGGAGTCAATGGACTAAAAGCCTTTTGTGTAAATTAAATGGTGACACTTCTTGGAGAAAGAGAAATTAATTTAGTGCCTGCTTTTCTGTATATCATGTCATCTGTGATTTCTTCTCCCGGTGGAATCTAAATAATGCTTTGAAATTAGCTTCAGTGAGATGACTTCTGTTTTTAATAAACTGTAGCAAACAATAACAAATTTTGTTTGCCTACAATGTATCACATCTGATTTAAAAATATTTTTATGTATTTATGAGATCTATACCAGTAAGCCCAAACCCCATTTTTAAAATGAATAAATATAGTAGGCTAAGCACTTCTTTTTATTCCACATGGAAAAAAAAATTCTATCAATAACTTAAGGAAGGCGCCATTGTTGGAACTGCAAGAAATAATCAAATGCAGGAAGGAAAAAGACTTTTGTAGGTGCAATCCTAGGCCTTTTCTTTCATGCACTGTTATGACATTAGGTTGTAAATACATAACATAGAGTTGAATCTGCAAATTTAGAACTGCATTCTCATTCTGAAAGTAATTTAGTGAAATAAGTGGAAATATTCACTTCAGTAGGTCTTCAAGAATTTGGTTCATACTTTAGTTGATACAGCTTTTTAGAATTCTTTTCTCTTAAAAATCAGGTAGGTAATATTTCAACAGCACAAAGGCATGTAAAGCATAATAAAATCCCCTTGGTAAGTTGCTTACTGAAATAAAATAAAATGCTAGAAATAAAATTAAAACATTAGCAAAAAGTGTTTGATCTGGAGAATGCAAAAAACTAATTCCAGGAGAAGATGGCATGGATGCTAGGTGCTTGCAGAAATTGCAGTGGAAGCAAACCACTTTGTTTAGCACTTAGGTAATAAAATCAGATTGAAAAACCAAATATGGATATAATCAAACAAAAAAAGAAAACAAACAGCATTATGAATACAAGTTTTTCCAAATAAGTAACACCAAAGAAATACCAAAATATTCTTAGAGCATTAATTCATATTTCACTGGGGAAGAATTTGGGTATTTATGAAGTTCCCTATGGTGCTATGTCAATAATTTTACATTAAATATTTGTTGATATTATCTTTACAATACTTGTGCAAGACAGAAAAACATAAACATCCTTATGAATAGGAAAAGCTCCACAGAAGGTTTGGTTAATCACTCACAACTGATCAGGGACTATGTAGCTCAGTCAGAAATTCAGCCAGAAACTAAAAATCAGAGCCCTCATTTGAAATTTAATCTGGGCTACACTACTACAGGTCAGCTGGTGAAGACATTTACATCCAAGCTGTGTGAAATCAGCAGGCAATGAAAAATTACATGGACATTAAAACAATCGTAACTCTTAAAAAGGGTGCAAGATGGCCATGCAAGTGTAAGACATAAAGAAAGCAAACAAAAAAATCTGTTACTGTATTATCTCTTAAAAACCTGATTCCTTCATTGATTAGGAAGTATTTTGTCAGCTTCTGAAGGTAAAAAGGCACACAGGACATAAAAATATCAATAGCCCATATCCCTTTGTTTGAATTACAGGAACCATTTAATTTAATTTCACACAAACCAATAAAATAAAGAAGGATTAAGCACTGTTCTTATTAGTTAAGTATTATTACTCTTCCAACCACAGTAGATATAGATTGAATAGCTGAATTTTTGTGTGTTTCAAGTATAACATAGATTATCCAGGTTTGGTAGATTCACTGCTCCAAATCAACTCTCTCCAGGCTCATGAATTTACAACTTCAGTTTTCTTTTTTAATAGATGATCAACAGATGAGGTTTCCTACAATGTCCTAGAGTTCTTCTTTATAAAAGTACAGAAAGCTTAATTGGACACAATGCCATTATTGTGATAGAATACTTCCTCAAACACTGTTCATTAAAGCACGGCAGGGTTTTGTCCCCATATTCCAAAGAAAACAAGGTCTGTGTTCTTCCCATAGTACCTTACTAGCAAGCATTTTTTTGTTTGCCTTAGCTGGTGAGAGCCTTTTCTGACAGGATGCTTTTGATAAGATTATTGTTGAGCTCTGCCCTGTCTGTTCCCAAAGATACTTATTTACTGCCAGTCCATGTTCTACGAGGAGTGCTATTAATCCTGCTATTCTGCGTGAATGTTGTGCCTTGTCCATTATAATTACATATTTGAAAAATGCAGGACAATGCAATCACGAATCTTGTCTTTGTGGTTTACCACCATCAGTAAGCTAGTAAATTTTTGTTAATTGCTCCATTAGTTATGAAGAGAGAGCATGCACTGGTTCTTTTCAAGCTTCAAGTCTCCTTTAATTTTGGTTTTTCCAGAAGTTGAATAAGTAGTTAGATCCCTCATTTA
The DNA here is from genome assembly GCA_013398055.1 of Ifrita kowaldi. Taxonomy (NCBI): domain Eukaryota; kingdom Metazoa; phylum Chordata; class Aves; order Passeriformes; family Cinclosomatidae; genus Ifrita; species Ifrita kowaldi. The sequence goes on from VZRS01014763.1 coordinate 283,357, forward strand.
CTGAATACTGCCTAGTCTGGATAATAAATAGATCTCTAAGAATCACACCTAAAATTAATTTTCAGCCACCTTCATGTCTTTAAGTAGCAGTTTTTAGCTACATTTTGTAGCAGCAGCCACTTCATCAAAACAACCAAGAAATATCAGAAAAATACCTGCAGACAAGACACAGTCTTCGGCCAATAAATGTAGCACCAGTTTACAACTAGGGCACCTAGCAGCAAAGAATAACCTGCATCAATTTCAGAGGTGCTGGAGCACCTTATGCAGTTGCTCTGCTTATATACATGATGCAATGTCTAGGCATTGGTGTCTTAGCAGGCCAGAAGTCCTGAAAGTGGATTTTGGACATCTTCAGGTTGTTTATTGTGCAGACAAGAGGCATGCACACCTAGGCATGTGTTTGTGTGCATACAGTAGAACAAGAAGCCTACCTTAGGTGTGCAGCTAACTTAGATTTTTGAATCAAAAATTTTAATCAGCAGAGCAGTTAGGCCGAATTGCTCATATTCTGTCCCTTGCCTCCTTGAAACAGATGATGAGCTACTAAGCTGCACAGATGTCAGCATGGCCACATCCCCAGCTCCCAGGAAACAGAGCACAGCGAGAAAGTAAGCATCATTTGTTCTTCATTAAATCAATGAGTGCTCCTTCTGATCCCTATGTTGGTAAGCAGTTCCCTGCAATACCGTATGAGCAAGATTGTCATAAACAAAGCACTGCAGCAACCATAATCCTATATGCAATGAAGCTGTAATTAACGAAACAGATGAAACATATCACTATGCCCACATTAAGTCATCTGAAATAAATGTAAAACAATATGTGCAGATAGAGATTGTACAGAGTAAGAACTCATCATGATTATATATACATGTTGAAAAATTCTTACTCAGGTTTTCAATTCTGTGCTGTAAGTCCAGTTGTACCTAAGTGACTGTTTCATATTTACTTTTATTTTTAACCCCAGTGGAGATGTTTTTAAGTATTTTAATCTTTAGATATTTTTAGCCTACTGTCTTTGTCTCATTATGATACACAAGCAGCTAACACAAACCAATGCATACCTTCTAAAGAAAATCCTGGCTCTTGAGACTATTGGGCCTGAGAGTAAGTGATAGGCCATTTTTTCTTGACTTGCTGAAAAAAAGGCCTTAGGACACAAGAAACGCCATCCAGAGGGACCTGGACAAGCTTGAGAAGTGGACCCAAGGGAAACTCATGAGATTTAACAAGGCCAAGTTCAAGGTGCTGCACCCGGGTCAGGGCAACCCCTGGTGTCAACCCAGGCTGGGGCATGAACAGATGGAGAGCAGCCCTGCCAAGAAGGACTTGGGTCCATGGGATGCGAGGCTGGACCTGATCCAGTCCAGAAAGCCAAACGTGTCCTGGGCTGCATCCAAAGCAGCGTGGGCAGCAGGGCCAGGGAGGGGATTCTGCCCCTCTGCTCTGGTGAGACCCCACCTGCAGTGCTGCATCCAGCTCTCAGGTCCCAGCACAGAGGGGACATGGACCTGTTGGAGAGAGTCCAGAGGAGGCCATGAAGATGATCAGAGGGATAGAGCACCTCTTGTATGAGGGAAGACTGAGAGAATTGGGATTGTTCAGCCCAGGGAAGAGAAGGCTTTGGAGCGATCCAATTGCAACCTTCCAGCTCCTGACGGGAGCCTACGAGAAAGATGGAGAGAGATTGTTCAAAAGAGCATGTACTGACAGGACAAGGGTCTGATTCTGCTCACTTTTCAAATTTCTTTTGTTTTGTGGAAACATACGTTGTTTAGTAAGCACAAAACATTACAGACAAGTTATGTTAGGAGATGTGTTGGGAGGGAAATACTAGATGAAACTGCAGAACCTTCAATGTACCCTTTTTTAAGGACTTCATTACAGTGCAAATAATATTCAGAGATTCAAATTACCAGTGCAGTCAGCATGAAACAGCCAAAGTTTCATAACAAATTATATTAGAATATGAGCTTTAAAGAACAAACATATCTCCCAGGTTTGCAGCAGTTGCTGAAGCAGTGAATTCTGGCTCAGTGATGTACCATTAACTCTTAACCTCTGTCATAATAATTTCTTGCCCAGATATTTGTGTTTCAATTACGAGAAATTTGTGTGAAGTTTGGGCACCAACTGTTCTTTCTGTACTGTTGAATATCCAATAACTGTAAATCCTGTTGTTCATGTTGCTGTCTACAGTTTAGAGGCTACCCCATTTGTGCCTATTTGGTGTACTGAGAAGAATTATCTGCCACCCTTGACAGAGACTAGCAACAAAGTTCACAGAGGTTGCAACTTATTCTCAGCAGCCCTTACTGAAAGAATAATGCTAAGACACTAAAGCAAGTCCATGTCTCCACAAGCAATTGAGCTACTTTTGAGTACAATGTAAAAATTAGCTAGTTCTCCTGGATATGCTTGTGCCAGAGTTTTAATATCCAACTACTGCAGAGATTCACAACCATTTCCACCTGCAATTTGAACACCATGCATTTTTTTCCACACACTGTAATCACATTTTTCCGTTCTTTTGTAGTCATGTGTGCAATATTTGAACCACAGCTCCTTGCACCCAAAAAAAAGGTTAGGCAAAAAAGTGTCTTTTACAACTTATTGGTGCATTATAGAGTCCAAAGACACAGTATTTAGCAGATTTGTAAGCATCTTCCCAGTTTTTCCAATGGAAGTAGCCTACCTCTACTTTGTGTTCAAGCATGGTGTCCCAAAGCTAAATCCATATTATATTGTTAGTACAGCTCTGATTTACATGAAAGTGCTGCAGTATAGGAGGCTATAGAGATCCCTAAGGTTGAACAAAAATGAACTTTGAAGAAAATTAACTTTCTCAATTCCTGTAAGCAAGTTGCATTGAAAAACAAGAAAAAAAATATGAATACTCTTCTCACCCAGCTTTAGATATAAACAGGAGAGACACAGAATCATAGAATGGGTTGGAAAGAACCTTAAAGATCATCTCGTTCCAAACTCCCTGCCATGGGCAAGGACACCTTTCCCTAGATCAAGTTGCTCAGAACCCCATCCCGCCTGGCCTTGAACACTGCCAGGGGTAAGCATCCACAGCTTCTCTGGGAAACCTGTGCCAGTGCCTCACAACTCTCACAGCAAAGAATTTCTCCATAACTTCTGATCTACACCAACCATTCCCCCTGGTCAAAAGTCCCCCCCAGTTCTCTTGTGAGCCCCCTTCAGGAACTGGAAAGCTGCTACAAGGTCTCCATGGAGCCTTCTGTTCTCTGGGCTGAGCAACCCCAACTCTCTCGGCCTTTCCTCATAGGAGAGGCATTCCAGTCCTCGGGTCAGCTTGGTGGCTCTCCTCTGTACGCTCTTCAACAGGGCCATGTCCTTTTCATGCCAGGGCGCCAGACCTGAATGAAGAGACTGCTCCAGGTGGAGTCTCCCCAGAGCAGAGCAGAGGGGCAGAATCCGCTCCCTCTCCCTGCTGGCCATGCTGTTTTGGATGCAGCCCAGGACACGGACATGGGTGGCTTTCTGCACTGTGAGTGCACATTGACCGAGTTCATATGAGTTTTGTGTCCATCAATACCCCAAATCCTTCTCTGCAGGGCTTCTCTCAATCCACTCATTTCCCACTCTTAATTCATGTTTGGGTTTGCCCCAAACCAGGTGCAGTTTCTTACACTTGTCCTTGTTGCACTTCATGAGGTTCACCTCTCAAGCCTCTCACTGTGCACCTGTATGGCATCTCTTCCCTCTAAAGTATCAACTACATCATTCAGCTTGGTGTCATCTGCAAACTCACTGAGGGTTCATCTAAGCTATCTCTGTATCTCTCTATTTAATTAACAACGAGATAGATCTACTTTTAAAGCAGAAGCTAGCTGACTCATCTGTCTGTTTTCAGATGACAGGATTGCCTTCCATTCTGTCAAGGCTCTCTGAAAGATAACCAGATTGTCACCTTGGATGTGGACTCTTTAGTAAGTAAATGCCTAAAATTAGGTGGCATTAATGTTGCTGGGGACAGAGTAGAAGAGAAGACTGCATGGGTAGGGGGAGGAAAGTACATTTGTTTATTGTATTAAAAATATAAAAGATATGCAGAAGACAGATTTTCACAACAGGACAGATATAGACAAATATTTCCACTTCTTACTAACTGAAGGTTTTACAATTAAACCAGTCATTGACACTCACATAGCAGATAATGTTAGGTTTTCAAGACACAGAATTCACAGCTTACCTGATAAATCCACAGGATTTTCCCAATGCTACTTTTTCCCTAGAGAGACTCTGAAAACTGCTATAAAGAGATTATTTAATTCATTACAAAAATAGCCTGAAAACCTCAAAATGATGGAGGGGAAAAACAGAGACTGATGAGCTAATTATAGAAACACTTAGAGGCAGAAGCCTTTTAATTTGAGTTGCCTATTTTATAATACTTGGAGAATCCTTGTAATCTGAAATTTCCTCCCCCTTTTTCATTAATACTTTTTTCTAGTTTGCATCTATTTCAGATACTCTTCATAATTTGCCATTTGAAGACTGCAGCTACTTGTTGAAAAATGCACTCATTTGATGTTTTTTAACTTGTAAGTGACCTTTATTTTTTGACGAGTAGCAAGCTTAGAGCAAGTCTTGAAGGTTGCTTTCTAGAAGAAAAAATCTTGAAATAAGACAATAACTTAAAAATTTATGATACTTTTGGAAGCAAAAATCTCTTTCTGATCACGTCTTTTCCTCATGGCTTGAAAAAAAGATCATATGTGGGTTTGTTACGTTTGCAACATAACCTCTTTGCCAGCAATGCCACATCCACTGCAATCAGTCAATTTGTCTTTTATGTATAGCAGCAATTTACACTGAGGTTTTGTTAAACTGCCAAAGCAATACCTCAAAATCAATAAAAAACATGCTGGTATAAACATTCAGCATTTTTAAATAACAATTTTGCTGGGAAAATTTTTGAAAATATTTTCTAAAGGAAATATTACGTGGGAGCGAGGAAGGTAAACTAAGAGAAGGAAAGAGAGATCTGCCCAGCATGGAAGGTATCTCCCCTCCCAGTTAAACAAACAGAGGCATGCCTTGCTGAAGTCCCAATGAGACTTCCATAAGCTGTGTACGCAAACAGCAAAAGTGGACACTATTTAATTAAGTATCTATAATATTTTGTCAAAATCCACACAGACCATATTTTATAAATAGGTTGTTAGAATAAAGAATAACATTGGAAAAATCAGGCAGGGTTTTGGTACATTTAAAGGGTCTGTAACTTTGTGCAGAAGGCTTCATTTTCTAAGTATGCTAGTCTGGACATCCAGTATAAGGGAATGTCTTTCCCTGCACACTTGAAGGACCTCCTGAAAAATGATTTTAAACTTTCAAGGGTGCTGTTCTTGCTCAGCACATTAACTAAAATGTGTTACTGACATTCTGCCCTGAACTCTGCTTCTACTACATCTTGGTCTATACTTCTTAAATTAAACATCCATATTAAAAGTAAGATCTATTTTAAGAGTCCCTATTTTTGTGCACAGTTTCATTTGCAAACTGAATTTTAAGATTAGTGAGAAAGTCAGACCTGCTGTAGAGGAGAGAGAAGCTATGCAGAGTCACTTTTATCTCATAAAATTTCATTTGGCTTCATGAAGTTAAATTTAAAAAACCAAAAATCAAAACCAAACCAAAACAAAAAAAGACAGATCCTGCATGTTCTGCAATAAATTTATCCAAGCATTAAAAACTAATTCTTTATTTTCTTTTGAAGAAGAACAATGACAAAGAACAAGAAGACTTGCCTTAGGCCTGCTATAAAGAGAAGTGCTTAAATGCGCCTTTCCATCTGTTGTTTGGTCTTTTAGAGCCCCCTAGGGTCTCTAGAACTGCTCAAAGTGGTACTGCCCTGCACTTGCCTCTGCCATAATGCTTTAAAATTGGAAATTGACCCTGGATCACGGGTCATGTAGCACAGTGCTGTCATCAGACCATTCTCACTAATGTGATTTTAAATACTTCAGCAACATTAGCGAATACAAGACAAAACAGGCCACCTGCTCCCACATGTTGATGGAATGCCAAGAGTCTGAGCTGACAGTCAGAAATGAACAATTGAAGGAAGCACTTACAGCTTTCCCATTCGACATCCAAGACTTCAGACAGTGCCAAACTATAAATATCTTCAGTTCAAGCTGCTTAAGGTCAGTGCATTAGCATTAACAGTAAAAAAATCTTAGTGCATTAGACTCTCACATCATCACAATTAGTAGACATGTTTAGAAAGCCAAAAACAGTATAGAATAACTGCTGCAGAGAAATAAGTACTGAAACTGTATGTTGCCATTCTATGCTCAAAGAATAGTAGGCTTATAATTTTGCAGCTTTGTTCTAACAGCTATTAACAAACCCTTACTTTAGATCACTTCCAAAATCTCAACGTCGTGATTTCAGAAGTTATTCATAGCATATGGGAAAAGACCAAGCACAATTGTTATTCCATGGAATACTTTAAAAAAGCCCCAAATCTTCCCGATTCCTATTCTGTGTGATTTCTCTACTACATTATTTTTAACATTACTTTCATCACGTTTAGATAGTTTCTGTTATGCTACTGTACAAAGAGGCTAAAAATGTACATCATATCAGATACCCAACTTGTATTAATCATTCAAGGAACATTTTCAAAGCAGTCATTGACAAATTCACAACCATGAAATATGTTTTCCCTTGTGTATTTCCTCCTGACCCTCATTCACTAAATTATTCTCTTACTGTCTTTTTTCTCCTCGTTCTTTCATAACCATTCTTTCCCTGCATATTTTATCTTTTTGGTGCATTGTTACACTTTTGTCTTGATTCCTCTTGACAGCTGTTTTGCTCTCCAATTTACATGTTAGATTTTACTTCATCTGTATGCCATCTTTGATCTTTCTGCGTCTTTCCCTTCAGTCACAAGGATGCAGTAGGAAGTAACCTGTACCTGGGATGATACCATTCTTTCTCGTGGTAGATAGAAAGGAAACTAGAAAAATGAATGTCCAAGTCATCAAACAAACTTCTTAAAAATAATGGCCTGTATTTATGGGTTCCTTGAGAGATAAAGCAGTGGGATTAGTGACACCAAACACATTATCATCTAAAAGAAGTGGATTACTGTAGTGTCTGGTCTCATTCATCCCATAAGTAAAATTTTCATGTATGATTACCAAAATATTTTTTTACTCTAAATATAAAAGCCAGTGTATGGAGAGGCTTCAGATATAAGGAAATTCACATGTTGCCCTAGTTTTGGATGAGAAAAAGATTATTGAGAAACTTTGAATACTGCAAAATGGTTCCTTAATGTAAGAAATAGCATATTATCTCTGTAAAAGTGAGTAATTTCCAAACAGAAGACGGAATTATAGGTTGGTTTCCAAAGTGTCTCCCCTTTGATTAGTGCAGTGATCATAATCTGCATGAAGTTTCCAGAGAGAAAACTGAGAACAGCAGAAAAATCCTTCGCCAGCTTTGAATCCTTTATGATCAAGTTATTAGTGGAGAAACACCTTTGCTTTTCAGATGGAAATAGAGAAAGAAAACATTTGGATTTGCCTTTTTAAACAATTATAGGAAGAACAGTTTTCCTCCATTTCTATTCCCTGTATATTTACAAATTCTGCAGCAGTGTCCTGTGTTCAGATTTCAATTAAAACAGCTGGCTAAGTTAAGAGCAGTCACAACATCATTAGCTAACCTAAAGGCACACTCCTTCTTTGTGTCATGATCTTTATAGTGAAGGGTGTGAACTCTTCATACATCCCTGGCACTCCAATATCTTTCTTCTTCAGGAAAAAAGAAAATGAAACTGATGCATGATTATTTAGGGGTTTTGAATACTGATCTGAAAGGCAGAAAAATTTTTCAGACACAAACAATTTTTTTTTTCCTGGTAGAGTAAAATATTTTGAAACTCTGTGTCACAAAGTACTTTTTAGCATTGCTGTAACAAAAGTGGGGTTTTGGTTTTGTTTTTTTTTTTTGTTTGTTTTGGTTTGGTTGGTTTTGTTTGGTTTGGTTTTTCTGTTCTTGCATTTGGTTTTTTTTGTTGTTTTGTTTTGTTTTTTAAATGAGATTAGGCAGACACTATTTTAAGCACTTATTGAAACTGCACTCTGGGTGCTACTTAATACAAAACTTCCTGGGGACAAAAATTTTCCTATTGAATTTAAGACTGATTTGTTCTTTTGTGAATTAGGACCCCACAGGGCATTTCTGTGGGATGGTACACTTGCACATGAAAGGCACATGAAAAGTTTTGTAAAGCTCCTGCTAAACTTGTGCCATTTGTCTTGGGTTTGCATGGAAAGGTTTTGGTTGTGAGGAGTTCACAGGGGGTGACTTTTTGAGCAGCTGCCAGCACCTGTCCCTAAGTCTGACAGAGCCAGTGACAGCCCACTGGTGACAGTGGCAGCACATCTGGGTTAACTTTTTTAAGAAATGGGCTGAGGGGGAACAGGACAGGGAGTGAAATGAAACCATGCAACAGCAACTGCAGCTGGAGAGAGGAGTGAGCGCTGGAGAGTATGAGAGAAGCAGCCCTGCAGACACCAAAATCAGTGGAGAAAAGGGGGAGGAGGTGCTCCAGGCACCGGAGCTGAGATTCCCCTGCAGCTCGTAGTGCAGACCATGATGAGACAGCTGTGCCCCTGCAGCCCATGTTGGTCCAGGGTGGAGGAGATACCTGGCTACAGCCCATGGAAAATCCCACCCCAGAGCAGGCAGATGCCCAAACAAAGCTGTGACCCCATGGAAAGGAGCCCATGCTGGAGCAGGTTTGCTGGCAGGAGTGCTGACTCTGCAGGGAACCCACGCTGGAGCAGCCTGCTCCTGAAGGATGCCAAACCATGAGGGACACACACTGAGTGAGGAACTGCAGCCTGTAGTAAGGATCCAAGTTGGAGAAGTTCATAGCGTTCATGTCTTCCATGGGAAGGACACCACACTGGAGCAAGGGAAGAGACTGAGGAGGAAGGAGCAGTACAGATGAGTTTTGAACTAACTGCAATCTCCATTTCCAGTGCACCTGTGCTGCTGTTGGGGTGGAGGTAGAGAAAAACTGGAGAAAAGTTGAGCCTGGGAAGAAGGGAGGGATGGGGTGAAGGTGTTTTAAGTTTTGTTTTTGTTCCTACTTTGATTTGATTGGCAATAAATTATGTCAGTTTCCCTGAGCTGAGCTTGTTTTGCCTGTGACAATAATTGGTGAGTGATGTCTCTCCATCCTGATCCCAATCCATGAGACTTTCATTATATTTTCTCTCTTCTGTCCAGCTGAGGAGGGGGAGTGACGGAGCAACTTCGGAGGGCACCTGATATCCACCCAGAGTCAACCATTACACTGCTGTGAGGTGACCTACAAAATCTGCAGAGTAGACATAGCCACGAGGTCAGAATCAGAGGTGGAACGACCCATACACCCAAAGGCTAAACTGAGGACTGTGTTTATAATGCTCAGTATTATAATAATGGGACCATCCAGTTTGTCTGTACTTCTTTGTCCTATATGTCCTATGTCCTATATGTCCTATGTCCTATGTCATATACAAACAAATTAACTTTCTTCAGGCTCCCACTAATTCTGCTTTCAGGATTTTCTCCTACCCTAGCAGTCTAAACATGCTTAAAAGCAGATTGAAAGGTGTTAGGCACACAACAACCAACAAGAACTACTTTGATTTCCATGTTGCCCGAAGTTAAATCTTTATTATATTTAAATCAAAAGGGATTTTACCTCTGTTGTCAAAAGAATCTGGCCCATATCCTCATTCTTGCCACACAGGAGAACCTGAATTTAAAACCTCAGTATTATATCTGAGTCTAGATGGGGCATCTTGCTATACAAGGTGAACACAAGGGGAACAGATTTCTAGCAGAAAGATTAAGACATAAGGATAAAGTTTCTGCCACTTCTTACTCCTCCTGCATTTTTTCTGCCTGTGGTTTTTCTGCCTTCCCTCCTTTCTCCTCCATGCTATGACAGGCTGGATTTCTGCATCTCTACAGAACAGTCTGGATCAGGAAACTGACATAGCTGAAAAGTAGCCAAAGGAAAGAAAAAACGTTGAGTTTTCATTTATCTTGATAACTGCTAGCAGCAGCCCATAGTCAGTAGCAGGACGTGCAGCCAAAGCAGGGAGTAATGGAGAGATCATTACCTTTAATGGCAGCCAGACATTCTGTTGGTTTAGGGAGATTGTAAAACAACAGGGCCTGGTCATCACTTACAGAGGAAAGAAAGCATAACGGGAAAGATGGAGCAGCTAAAAGCCCAAATACAGTTTAAAATCTGTACAGATGAGTGCAGATTTTGGGGCCACAGACATGGGTATTGGAAAACTTTTAAACAAAAAACTCACTTTGCAAGCAGAATGCGGGATGATATTTGGGTTTGAAGCACATGATAAATGCCTTTTAGTTGTTGGGCAATGGTAACTGAATTCTATGAAACCAGAGGGAATAGGACTCCATACAAAAAGTAAAACGTAAGAAAATAGTTCTATTTTAAGGAAAGTGCAAAAAAGAGCATGTGGCTCACCTCTTTGAAAAAGAAACAGTCTTATGATTTTGAAGGACTGAACACCTATTGAGAGTGCAGATCAGGAGCAGATTCTGGGACAAGAAGTTCAGAGACGTCACAGATCAGGTGAGGTGGGGAGAACACAATGAATTTCTGGCAGAATAAGACACTGTCAGGGACAGGAAGTCAGAGTCTGTAATGAAGCTATGCAAGAGTTCACAGCACTCTGTAACTGAGCATCCACTATGACAAGAAACAATATCTGAAGAAGACAGGTGCCAAGTTTAACCCTGGTGGTCAGCTGAGTCNGCAAGGGAAGAGACTGAGGAGGAAGGAGCAGTACAGATGAGTTTTGAACTAACTGCAATCTCCATTTCCAGTGCACCTGTGCTGCTGTTGGGGTGGAGGTAGAGAAAAACTGGAGAAAAGTTGAGCCTGGGAAGAAGGGAGGGATGGGGTGAAGGTGTTTTAAGTTTTGTTTTTGTTCCTACTCTGATTTGATTGGCAATAAATTATGTCAGTTTCCCTGAGCTGAGCTTGTTTTGCCTGTGACAATAATTGGTGAATGATGTCTCTCCATCCTGATCCCAATCCATGAGACTTTCATTATATTTTCTCTCTTCTGTCCAGCTGAGGAGGGGGAGTGACGGAGCAACTTCGGAGGGCACCTGATATCCACCCAGAGTCAACCATTACACTGCTGTGAGGTGACCTACAAAATCTGCAGAGTAGACATAGCCACGAGGTCAGAATCAGAGGTGGAACGACCCATACACCCAAAGGCTAAACTGAGGACTGTGTTTATAATGCTCAGTATTATAATAATGGGACCATCCAGTTTGTCTGTACTTCTTTGTCCTATATGTCCTATGTCCTATATGTCCTATGTCCTATGTCATATACAAACAAATTAACTTTCTTCAGGCTCCCACTAATTCTGCTTTCAGGATTTTCTCCTACCCTAGCAGTCTAAACATGCTTAAAAGCAGATTGAAAGGTGTTAGGCACACAACAACCAACAAGAACTACTTTGATTTCCATGTTGCCCGAAGTTAAATCTTTATTATATTTAAATCAAAAGGGATTTTACCTCTGTTGTCAAAAGAATCTGGCCCATATCCTCATTCTTGCCACACAGGAGAACCTGAATTTAAAACCTCAGTATTATATCTGAGTCTAGATGGGGCATCTTGCTATACAAGGTGAACACAAGGGGAACAGATTTCTAGCAGAAAGATTAAGACATAAGGATAAAGTTTCTGCCACTTCTTACTCCTCCTGCATTTTTTCTGCCTGTGGTTTTTCTGCCTTCCCTCCTTTCTCCTCCATGCTATGACAGGCTGGATTTCTGCATCTCTACAGAACAGTCTGGATCAGGAAACTGACATAGCTGAAAAGTAGCCAAAGGAAAGAAAAAACGTTGAGTTTTCATTTATCTTGATAACTGCTAGCAGCAGCCCATAGTCAGTAGCAGGACGTGCAGCCAAAGCAGGGAGTAATGGAGAGATCATTACCTTTAATGGCAGCCAGACATTCTGTTGGTTTAGGGAGATTGTAAAACAACAGGGCCTGGTCATCACTTACAGAGGAAAGAAAGCATAACGGGAAAGATGGAGCAGCTAAAAGCCCAAATACAGTTTAAAATCTGTACAGATGAGTGCAGATTTTGGGGCCACAGACATGGGTATTGGAAAACTTTTAAACAAAAAACTCACTTTGCAAGCAGAATGCGGGATGATATTTGGGTTTGAAGCACATGATAAATGCCTTTTAGTTGTTGGGCAATGGTAACTGAATTCTATGAAACCAGAGGGAATAGGACTCCATACAAAAAGTAAAACGTAAGAAAATAGTTCTATTTTAAGGAAAGTGCAAAAAAGAGCATGTGGCTCACCTCTTTGAAAAAGAAACAGTCTTATGATTTTGAAGGACTGAACACCTATTGAGAGTGCAGATCAGGAGCAGATTCTGGGACAAGAAGTTCAGAGACGTCACAGATCAGGTGAGGTGGGGAGAACACAATGAATTTCTGGCAGAATAAGACACTGTCAGGGACAGGAAGTCAGAGTCTGTAATGAAGCTATGCAAGAGTTCACAGCACTCTGTAACTGAGCATCCACTATGACAAGAAACAATATCTGAAGAAGACAGGTGCCAAGTTTAACCCTGGTGGTCAGCTGAGTCCCAAGCTGCTGCTCACTCACTACCACTCTGGGGGGATGAGGAAGAGAATCAGAAGAGTAAAAGCGAGAAAACCCATGGGCTGGGATAAAGACAGTTTAATAGGTAAAGCAAAAGCTGTGCACACAAACAAATCAAAGCAAGGAATTAATTCCCCACTTCCAATGGGCAGGCAGGTATCCAGCCATTTCCAGGACAGCAGGGTCCCATCACGTTTAGCAGTGACTTGGGAAGATCAAAGGCCATAATTTCCTCTTCCTCCTTCTTTCTCTCTCAATTCTTACTAGCCAAGAAAACCAACCAAGAAATAAAATTCTTGATTTTAAAAACATCAGCAAAGCACGTTCACTGTTGAAATATGTGCTCAGATGAGTTCTGTCGATGGAATAAGGCTGTGCAATTGTGGCACTTACGAATCAGACACTGGGGGCAAAAACAGTGTCACAGCAAAACAGAAAGTATGGTAAAGAAGGCAAATGAAATACAGTGATGAGTTTATCCTGATGTACCAATACCATCAGAATTTAAATAAATTGTATCTGTTCTTTGCACTTTCCCCTTCTGGTATCACTGGTATCAAAACCATGGTGTAAATGAACATAATTAGTGGGTTGAACAACCAGCAAGGTATACACTATTGCTTTTGGGTCATAAACTGTTCCCTAAATTCAAAGAGCTCAGTATTATCCCATATTCAAAATGAACTCAATCATTTATCCTGTGACTTGGGTTTGATTAGAAATCACCACTTAAAAGCTTAGTCCTGCTCTTCATTAAAACCTGCCTCTTCTTGCTGATTGTTTTCTTGGGTTTACAGTGGGTTATAAATTTTCATATAAATACTAGTAAATAGTAAATAATAAGATGATCAGCATAATTGTGGTCAAATAATTTTATCTAAGAATTTTTTTTTATCAATGAAAACTGATTTTTTCATAAGCAGAGTTAGGACAGATAGCTTGAATGGGCAACTGTATGAAGCCTAGAATATATATAATACCTAGAATACATCTTAATATCAAGTTTAACTCCCAGTAGTTAGCAAATTATTTATGTTATTCCTTTTGCTTTAAGGTGGTTGTTATGGCAAATGAAGGCTACAAAAAGATGAGCTCATTAGGAAGAGTCAAGGGCAGGCAAGAAAGAATGTACACATGCATATTTCATTAAGCCAATAAAAATGATATATAAACCACTGCAATGTCAGGAACAATTTAAGGCTTCTCAGTGTTGAACTATACTGAAAATTTCATGAGCATCGATCAGGATTATTTTGTGGGACAATCTATAGACAAGTTACAATTGATTTGTTTTCCTCTCCCTAGTTTGATAGACTTCTGTGTAACCCCTGTAAAGTAAGTGCCACTGGATATTTCACAAGAAGGAAGGCTTGTTTTTCTATCCATCTACACTTCCTTTTTGACCAAAGTAATTGTTTACTTAGTGACATCAGCAGCTGATGAAAAAGTGAGACACTTTTCATTCACTCATTGGAAAGTCACTGTATTTTTAGCAGTTTCAGGATTTAAGACTTCAAACTACAGGCCATAGCGAGGGGCATACATATTTTGGTTTATGTATGTGGCATTTCACACACTGTCAACAAATAGTATGCAACAAGGAACCACACACAAGAACAATGCGTCACCACTTTTTTTTTTTCAGTCAGCAGGTTTCAGAAGAATAGAGCTTAAAAGTAAATAGCCATTACTCGTCCCTGTCACAAAATCTTTACAAAAGTTTTGAGGGAATAGGAAGTGAAGGAGTGAGTCATTGATGTCAGAATTTATTACTAGATAATCTAAAAACTATGTTATGACGTGTGCATCTCACTTTATGAATTATTTAAACATATTTTTTAAAAACCATATTCTATATTAGCGTGCTTTTTTTCTTGTAACATTTTGTAAGAAACAAATTCTTAATTACTAAAAAGTGCTTCTAAGTTTATTTCCTTGTTGGACAGTTTTCCCATCCTTATCACAGTATCTGCACAGACTTCCAGTTCTTTGATCAGAGATTCAGAACAGAATCAATCTCTAGTCTTCTAGGTGAGGTATCTAACATACAACCTACCAGCACAGGAGACTGCAACGACGCAGCATGGCAGGAGAATTAAAATGTAGGAAAAGCAGAGTGGGTGCCCATTGGAAAGAGGAACTCCACAGGCTGTCATATCTTACTGTGATCTGTGGTCAGTGTGGTGCAGCACTGGAAAACACAGCTCTGTTTTTTATGTCTTGGACCATGACAGACTCATTCCATACCTCTGCATGGACACAGTAGTCCTGTCCCCAAATTTCAGCTTTTGGGTGTAAGGCATAAATACTACTAGATCTACTACTTCACATCTGTGTGTTGGCTTTAATCATTGAGTTTAAACATTAACTACTAGCCAGATGCTGATGCTAGTATGGCTCCAGATGCTGCTGCTATATGCCAGTCTCCATCACACAAGATGAAAGCTTGCTGATGTCAGTAATATGTGGACAATGGTGTCAAAATTTGGCTTTGATTATTTTATATTACCAACACAGAACATCCTCTAGTTCAAAGTCATAACTAAGAAGGTGTTTTGGATGCCACTAAAGAGTTGTTGAAAAATAAACTCTGCATATACAGGAAGCTGGGAGACCTCATTCAGGTAAGGATTGCTATAAAAACTATATTCTTAGTATTATTACTGGGCTATGTTTACTGTTGAAGGAAAATGATTTTTTTTAATGAACTGAGCAGTCTCTGATACTTTATGCATCTCTGACAAAATATAGGATCATACTCCAAGGCAGTACAAGCATCACAACTAACAGGACACAGTTAAGAACAAGACGAGAAATGAATCATTATGGTTTCAAAAAGAACAATGAAACAAGGAAAATACTTGTATTCCTTGCAACATCAAGAAATATAACAACTTTTTTCCTAAAGGGAGTTACATGAAGGAATCAGCCCAGCTCCTGCAGATGGCCTCTGTGTCATAACAAACAACAAGGGAATTGACAAAGTCTGACATATACAAAATAGGAGGGATTCTGCCCTTTTATTGCTCTGCTAAACACAAGATGTCTGAAGACACAGAAATTCTAAGAGTAAGAAAAATGCAAAACTTAAAATTCAGACTAGATTATTTCTTCAAAATCAACCCAAAACTGAATGTTTTGAGACTTTTCTTCCGTAGAACACACAGTAGGTGCAGATATGAGAAGGCAGGAAGGAGACCTTGACAGTCATCTGATGCTTGCATTGCAGCATCATTCTTTGTTCTTCATTCTTCTCACACGGTCAGCACTGAAGCAAGAAGCTATTTAATTCCCAGAGGACTTCTAGTGTGCTTAAAATTCAGCACATGCTCAGTTCCCTTCCTCGTCTGGGTTGCACCACTGCAAATCCTTCATATTAATGAACATTGAAATATCCCTCTTAAATACAGGGCATATATTCAGCTCTCAGCAAACTGCGTATGTCAGCCAGTAGGTGAGACAGCTTCACATGAAACCAGACAGAAACTCGGCCCACATTGTGTCAGGATAGAGTTTGCACTCTGCCTTGAAGTCTCAGTATAAATTTTTAAATTATCACTGTATCAAGTATCTGCTAAGTTTCTGTCATAATGCCAGGATTAATTCTGAATCAGACCTCACAGATGACTTATAAATCCTCTTTGCATAGCACCTTAAAGAGATACTATTTTGGGAGAGGTTAATACCATGAAAACCCCTTATCCAGTTAGTTCCATGCAAAATGAAGCTTTGTAATGGAACTTAGCCATTTCCTGTACCCTACTTGGCTCCATTGTGTGTACTTCAGTGCCATCCAGTGTTAGACACGAGGTCATTTACCTAAAAAAGCAATCTCTGATGCTTTAATACTTCAGCTCCTAATTTACCTCTCCAAGATTATAGCACCAAGATTATATGTCCAATGCACACCCACTTACTATTTAAAAGTCTTGTAGACACATTCATTTTTAAATTCAATTACAGAATTGCAAATGCTAAACACAGAAGAGGAAAAGGATCACAGTGATCTGAGAAATTCTGTGTCCTGAAAAACTAAAAGATCATTTGACTCCTATTTGTCTTAGTGGCAGCTCATATCAGCTGCAAACAACACGGTCCCTGTTTGTTCATCATTTGTAGGAGAAGTCTATATTATCTGGAGGGCATGGCTGTCTCAATATTAGAAGACTGAGAACTTACTCTGTGGCCACTTCCTTCCATAGGAAGCCCCACTAAAAACTTCCTCTGAAGGAGAGAGTTTTATTGGCAAAATGTTTAAAGAATTATCACTGCTTATTTTCCCTTTGAACTGACAAACCACGAGGAAGAGATCATGGTGTTTCATTTTACTGTCTTTAAAGACCATGATCTTCAGTCAGTGTTGAACTGATGTACTAAATTTTTTTTACGAGCTCTAGCTCAGACTAGCATTTCATAGGCATTCTTATAATATAGATTACTTCTAAAATAATAAATGAATGCAACAATAACCACAACAATAACATATAAACATTCATTAACTTCACAGCCATGTAATCATACCTGTGAAGGCTTGGAAACTCAGACTGGAAGCAGAGCAGGAGCCAAGAAAGAGCAAGGAATCAAAGCAGATCAGAGAGAGAAGCAGCACAAGGCAGCCTGATGGGCTGAAGTGGGAAGTGAAATCCTACTTTTCCTGGATATCTGCGGGAAAAGCAAGAAAAAGTGCTGTTAGAGCCATGGGGCTCTTCCTTCACCCAGCAACCCCGGCCTTATGTTTGCAAATCCACCTGAGCCTGAGCTGGGGCACCAGTCCTGGGCTGAGCTATATCCCAAGAATTCTTGTCTCCAGCCCTGTCTCCTGCTAAATGTTTGCTTGGCTTCCCTGGGCTGATACTGGACACAAGTCATCACTTCAGCTGCCTGAAGACAGCCTGCAGGCTGTCACTCAATGTGTGGCAGTCAGCAGCCTGCTCTCACAGCTCCTGGATCCAGGTGCTGGAGGAGACTGTGCTTCTCCTGAAAGCACATTTCAGGGCCCAGGGAGGGCAATGGGTGAGCCCCAGTTAGCACTATCTGGGTCAGAACATCAAACTCTTCTGTTTTAAATACCAGAGTTCTCCAGAGCTAGATCATGTCATGCTTGTGCCAGCTAGTAGCCTCACAGGCTTTTTAGAGCTGGGAAAACATGCATGAAAACATAGAAATTGACAAGAGAAATCCCTGCAGGCAGTATGGAGAACAAAGAATTGCACTTCCCATATCAGTAAATTCCTGATGTATATGATATTCTGCTAATACAACAACAGATTGCATTTTTCATGTATTATTTTTCTTCAAAAGTTAAAAAATCTAATTTGAAAACCAAGTTCAGAATCAGCAGCTTCACTACTTGAGCATCTCAAATTAAATTTAATAGTGATAGTTGAGTTACATAAATAAACATCCAACTAACCATTCACCCAAGCTTTTCCAGAAGGTCAATATTAGTCCCCAATTTACATTCACAAAAGGTAGATCATAGAAAAAAATCAACATTTTTAGTGTAAAAATCATTACATTTTCAACTGACACCTTCGAACCTTGATTTTCACATGGATAAGCTATAGTTAGAGCTCCTGTTGGCTACAGTTATTTCTGATGTGTGGTTATCAACAGAAGAAAACATCCTTATAGAATAAAGGCTAATCCCATGAAAAAACCAGTTCAACATGAGTTCCCAATGCAAAGTTGTAGCTAAGAGGGTAAATGTAGTCTGTGCATGTATAACTAGAGAAAGACCAAATAGAATAAGGAAATAGCACTACCTTTTCAATAATTATCATCACACACTGAGGTTATTACTCAACATGTATTTTAAACAGTTTTTTCTGCAGAAAGAACAATGTGCAAAGATACATCAAAAATGCACTGTGGGGCTTGAGGTCCACTCATGCCCCTTGTCCCCACATGCACACCATGATTTACAAGTTCTGTCTAGCTCACAGTCTTGATTACCACCATGGAGGGATTTTTTTTGACAGTCATAAATACCGTGCTTTGAAACTGTAGAAAATTTCAAAGGGAAATCTAGAGCTGTGAGAATTCTTGATCATAGGCCTACTCTGCTGGGTTCTCTATCACATAATTTCTTCAGCCCAGGTTGAGTACTGCTTTTAAATACAAATTGAAGTATTTTATGCTACAAGTTGTGTTTTGCTCCACAACAAGCAATCACGAAGGAGCTCTGTCATCCTTCAAAACCCAGGATTTGTTGAATTACAGGTAGTGTTGGGTGATTCCTTTACCAAAGGAGTTTTCCTGTACCAGAAAACTGTCACATCTCTATGTGCTCTGCAATAGGTTCAATAGGTCAGAGTCACTTGAACCTCTCCTTTACACCATCTGATAGAGATTTCCAAATAGGCTCTTAATCTGATAAGCTTATTCTTTCACAAAGACAGGAGCCTTAAATTTCCCCAGCCTGTTAAACGTGCTGTAAAGAAACCCTCACGGAAAGCTGGGCTTATATATATATGAGCAAGATGTGAATACTTCTCCACTTATCTCGGAAAGGTTGTTATCTTGACCTTAAAACCAAGATACTGAGTCAATATCCTCAAAGAGCTGGGCCCTTTGCTTACCTGGCTCTAGACCCATTTGGAGTTAAATTCCCTTCACATACTAGTTACATACCCATTTTAAATCACATGAAGCAATCCAATGGTGATGCACAAACTGTGTACAATGGCACACAAATATGGAAATCAGCCTCTGTTTTCCTTGTTCTGATACTTAGCTTGTAGTGTAGCTAGATATTAATTCAGTTGTAGAAGTGAAACAGAAAAGAGAATTAACCTAGCTGAAGGAATGACAGAATTAAAATACAGACCTTCCTGACTCCATAGTCTTTCTGCATTCCTGAAGATAGAAACCAAAAACTTAACATAGCCAACAACACTAATTAATTAATTTCTAAATATGTGATTACAGCAGAAGTCAAGAATTGTTCCCAGCTCTCTCCCAGCATAATAATTTATGATGCTACAAGACTTTTCAAATAATTACACACTGGGAATTCTCAAATCTCTCAGGAAACATCAAAAATAGATCCTTACTCTATGTATGAGAACACAGACACTACACAGAGAAAAAATAATGCTTCAAACAGGTTTCTTCTTTTCAAGAATACAAAAAATGAGATATTACATGATGGCTACATGAATACTTCGAGATGTTTTAAATCTCTCCCCGAACTCCTCTTTAATGTGACTCTTAGGTCTTACACTTACACTTCAGTCTCAGAATATCTAGTCTTGAAAATTGCAACTCATTCAGACAGAGGCACTTCAGGAGATACCCACAGTGCCTTCTCTAACAGAGAATCCTCAGTACAGAAAAAAATGGCTCTCACTCGTGTAAAAGATCTACATTTAGGAAGACTCATATCTTTTTTACTATCAAGATAAATTACGATTTATGCATGTCAAGCAGATGACACTACAGAAACACACTGTGAGAAGTGACTATTGCCAGATGCTTTAATTTGTACATTTTAGAGTATAAAACCATGGAATGGTTTGGGTTGGAAGGGACCTTAAAGATCATAATTCCAAACCCCCTGCTGTGGGCAGGGACGCCTTTCACTAGAGGAAGGTTGCCCAGAGCAGCCTGGCCTTGGAACTATTCCAGGGATGGGGCACCCACAACTTCTCTGGGCTACCTGTTCCAGTGCCTCACCACCCTCACAGTAAAGAACTTCCTCCTAATATCTAACCTAAACACATTCTCCTCCAGCTTAAAGCTATTCCCCCTCATCCTACTACTACACACCCTTTCTCTCCAGCCCTCTTGTTGGCCTCCTTCAGGCACTGGGAGGCTGCTCTAACGCCTCGCCAGAGCCTCCTCTTCTCTACACTGAACCACCTCAACTCTCTTAGTCTTTCTTCACAGGAAATGTGCTCCAGCTCTCAAATTATCTTTGTGCCTCTCAGTTATGCCCTGGTCCCCTTGGCAGGTTTTTGTTCACTCTGAGCAATGTGCAGGAGAAAAAACAAAACCCTCAGAAGGTTGAACAACAGATCTTTACTTGCAAATTTTGGAACATTAAAATAGAAGAAGGTACGTGGGAAAATTTAAAACAGCAACTAAGTAAGAAAGGCACTTCGCAAACTTGAACTTAGCAAACTTACAGTTAGCCAACTTCAACCTATTCAGACACAACAGGGCACTTACTAACACATTGGCTGGAATTTTTCAGTCTGGCTTACAATATATTTTGAGAAAAAGTTAGGAGAAGAAAGAGAGAATGAAAGAGAAAGAAAGGATAATGGTTGAAAAACTTCACCACCTGTGGATCCAGCCATGAGACTTGATTGTTGCAATTTTGATGTCCATTGGTTGAAGTGATGGTCACAGTCTTTATCAATCTGGGGTGACCACGAAACACAAAGTTCAATGGGTTAATATACACTCAAGTTCAAGTGGACCACCCAGGTACTTCCCCTGGGCTGGAGACTTTTACACTGTCTGATGCAACACTGTGAATCGTGTTGTAAGACCGTGGATCATGCCCACTCCTCTGGTGGAAGGCCCCAGAAATTAGTCTGGGGGCATTTTGGGGGTCTTTGATGGTTTATGACACCTACTCTCACATCAGCATAATAGAGTCAATTACGATCCATCAGCAGGGTTGAATAATGTGCATGTCCCAGTACCTTCCCCTGGCAGGAGGTGGGAGGGGAGTTTTACAACTGAGCCAGTTGTGTAAGGGACAACACTGGTGGAATTAAAAGCATTATCCCACCTTGCAGGATCTGCTTATCAGCCCCTTATCTAGCTCAAACCCCAGCTTCTTGGTAAGCAAAGGTTGATTCGTCACGGCCATCCTCTGGTGGTCACACCCCCTGCACACGGGTTGTTTCCATGAGCATCGACTGCAAAACACCCGATTGTTTGAGGCATTAACCATTAACATTTCAGTCTCTCACACCCTCCTGTGGACGGACTAGAGCATAATAAAGATTTTTGAAGAGGTTAAACATTCAAACAACTTTGAAGCACCGTAAAACTCCGTGTATTTCATATTTAATTGATGCGTGCATAAACATACACATACACGTGTGCTTGTATATATACACACATATAAATTTATATATATCTATTTGCATAAATGTAAAAAAGGCTATATTTCAGGGCCTCACCCTTGTGTCACTGTACATACTGACTGTAAACAGCCCATTTATTTCACAGGCACAGACGTCAGCTGTTGCTGCGCGAGGGACAGGCCTGTCTGACACAGTATTTCAGAGGCTGCAGTGAGAAAAGCACCGAGCCCATTTTTGGGGAAAGTTTGCCATCTAGAGGCCGTATCAGGCAGCACCAGGACAGAAAACTACCTTAACAAAAGAAAAACAGATTAAGTGGATTTTCTAGATGTCTGTAGGCATAGTTAGCTCAAAACAGCACTGCATTTAATATGTTTAATGTTTAGCTTTGTTAGCAATATCATCTTGGAAGCATTGTGCTAACGCTTTTTTTTCCCAAATCAGAATCAGTTCGTCACTAAGTTTGCAACACGCATGTGTAATGAGCTTGGTTCTAGTGTAAGGGGATTCTTTAAATATACATAAAACATAATCAAAATAATTAATTTTAATCCTTTAACAGTATTAAAGACTTTTTCAGAGACCATCTCCTTCTCTGCTGGTGCAGTAAAGATCAAATAAGCAGTAAAAACAAGTATGTTCATTGCAGGCAGAATTCAACATTTTTGACAGCAAAAGGCAAAAATTTGTTTTCTTTGGAGCACCATCCTTTTTATTGCCCTTACAAATATCTCTCAAACTGCATGACTTTTTTTTCCCTGGAAAATGCTGACCGGTATTTCCATTTTCATTTGTTTATATCAAATTAGAGAAGAAAATAATTTTTGAATGAAAATACCACTAAAATACCTTTAAAATATTAAGAAAGATCTTCAAAGATATTTGACAAACTTTCCAGCAATGTTTGCAGGAAGTCAAGCACTGTTACACTTTCAGGAACATTTGTGCATAAATCTGTCTCCAGCTGGGTTTAAGCATTTTGTTTTGCTCTGTCTTTTCAGATGAAGCAGATAAAAATTTGATTCTGCAGCATTCTCGTTTACTCTGGCACCAAGAAAAGAGGTCTCTTGATACCCAGTTGCCCAGAAATTTGCAGGGACAGTAAAGCAAGATGTTTAAGTTATGAGAAAAAGTTAGTAGTCAGGAAAATTCCCTCTTTTTGAGACATATTTTCTATGGGCATTAGCTGATGCTCCCTGCATTTTCACTATGACAAAAGATCATTGAGTGTTAAAGATCAGCACCAGGATCAGACTTGCACCAGTGGGTGCTTGGGAGTGTAGAAGTGAAAACAATGGGGAGAGTTTTCAGAGAGTTTTGGCCTCCTGCAGCTCTTTACACTAAGCTGTAATAGATGTTTTGTTGAAATTATTTTTAAATATAAATTGCTGGAATTATTGAAAAACATAAGAGCATGGTTTCCACATGTTTTGATGACTTTATCTTCCTTAATTTTTGTTGTCATTATTTTATTTGCATTGGAGCCCATGTAAATTTTTAGCTTATGTAAAACCCTGAGGGAAATAGTTCCCATAGCTCAGTTTCATTTGCATGTGAGTGGCTTCCTTTTGCTTGCTTTGGAAATATCACCACACAGTTTCATATGATGGCCCTTATTTCTTGCATTGAAAAAAGGTGTTGGTCAATCATTCCTAAAGATGTGGTGGCTTTTTTATACAGGCCTAGTTCCCAGTCTTAATTTACAGGTGCAGACAGAATATGTTTGCATTACTTTCTCTAATTCCAATAAAAATTCTCTCAAGCCCCTCTGTTCACCAGGTGCAACTGAGCAGAAGTTTAGAGATGTCTTCCTTTTCTCAGAGACATCAAATAGTGAACTCCATAAATTAGAAGATACAACATCACATCCTAGGAAAAGCACTGACTGACTTGCAGAAAATCTCTGTTTCATGCTTCAGTTAAGTGGGCTTACTCCAAATGGATCTTTCTTCTGATTCCCTACCCAATATGGATAATGATATCTGTTGTAAACCAACCTGACATCCACAAATGACGAGACATATATAAGAACTAAACGTTATTAACACATGAATTCATAAATTTGTGTCTTGTTTTTTTTTCAGGTGGGTTGGTCCAGAGGAATACAAACCTTAAGATCAAAAATGTGAAGAAGCAGCAATTATTTGTTAGTACTGCCAGAGAAATCTTGGTGAAAATAACTGACTAAAACTCTACACCACTTTCCCAAGGCTAGTGAGAGCTTGCAGCTTGTTGTTAGCTGAGAAAGAACTGGATCTACTAGTGAAAAAAGTCATAAAGGAAAAACTTTATTTTATTGTATTTTTAAAATACATTGTGTACATTATGCTCCAATACACTCAGAAGTAAATACAGCTTTTCCTGTATTACTCCATACAGAATATTTTTGTTCTACAGTCATTCAATTTTTCCAACACAAAAGCATATCTTTTTATGTAGCATATATCATAAAGCTGGGCTTTACAAAGAAGCTAAACGAAATTAGGTATTCAAAATCTCAGTGATATTCCCAGTTCCTTTGCAAATCCTACTTCTACTGTTGTGATTAGTACAATCAGGTTTAGCTGCTTTTTGTTCTTTCAAAATTGTACAGATGTGTATTAGTCATAACAAAGACATCCTCTCTCCACAAAGCCTGCACATGTGTTCACTGCCAGTGCATCTAAAGGAAAATGATTTTGAACTTTGCATTGATTTTTAGCAATTTTTCTCTTCAGGAATCAAATACCACCCCACTTTCTAATCGGAATTTAATTAATTCCTCTTGTTCAACAATTAACTAGTTCATGGTTTCTGTGTATGTATTGAACATGCATATTGATAGTTTATGAGAAGAGGAAAGACATGAGGAAACAGCACACATTTTAGTCACATTTAGTCACACATTAGATAAATCTTAGCAAGATCATAGAGTGTGCTTCATGAGAGAACTGTATTCTTCTACCAATTTCTTCTTCTCATTTAATTTTTCCAGTACGGCATCCATTAAGTGTGAGGCAAAAGGAAACTGAAAAAGAAACAGAGTAAGAAAAATGATCATTGAACTTTATTTTCTCCATGTGAAAGACATTTATTAAATATCTTTAAGCTATCAGATTTCACTTAGTTCTGACAACTACCACACACACATATCTGATCTTTAAAGTTCATCTGCCTGGTTAGTGTCTGAAAATTTGCTCTCTATCATAAAAATGATAAAAGAGCAGTGTAAAATGAAAAAAGATAAACTCCTTATTGAACAATTCATGCTTTACTGACCATGTTAATGATGTAAACTGCAGTACCAGCATCTCTGTCATTTATCTTCAATCAGCTGATCAATAAAAGGTTACAGTCACCTCTAGGGCATGCAGAAATGGTAGCGTATGAGTGTAAGTTCACTACTCTCAGGAGGATGACACAAAACTACCAGTATAATTCTCACTGCTGTAGCAAATTGCCTTAGACTCACGCACAAAACCTTGTAAATAATTAAAAAACAACAACAACAAAAAAACCCCCAAAACCAAACAACAACAAAACACCAAAACAAAACAAATGAAACCACAAGAAAACCTCTCAAAGTAAAATCCCAAACCTCCAATTCCATTAATTGGAATATGACACAATGTCCGCCTCTCTAAAACTTTATACCAAAAAATTGTATTGATATATCTACAGAGAAAAATTAAAACCTCTTTTATAACTTCTCTGATATAAAGATGCAACCAATGTCTTCAAAGGAGATTTGGTATAATTTTCAGTGTCATCACTTTAATGCATAAAGAGGTTTTCTTTCTAAGTCTTGGTGTATCAGTGCACTGTTTTCTGGGAAATATTTTTAGAGGTGGTACGAACAGTGGTTGTGGCAGCTCCATCCAGAGTGGCCAGTGCTGTGCCAGAGGAGAACAGGAGAGTTTTCCCTCACTATTGAAAAGTCTGTTAACAGCTTTCAGAGGGCTCTGTCAGCTTCCTGAACACGCGGTGAGACCAGTGGTGACTGAAGGGTCAGTACCACACCAAAAATAACAGCTCATTCAGAAGGAGAGATAATTTTACATTATGAAGCCACCAGAAATAAAGAAGGTAAAATATAGCAGCTGGTGGAACAGGCCAATCATAATTTTCTACTTTTCACAACTGTAGTTCAAAGCAACACTTTTCCATCTAGAACTCCTGTCTAGTTCCACATTTCAGTATTGCTGTGCTAATTTAATTTTTTCACTTCTTTATTCTATCCGAAAGAGAAAATTGTATGGTACTTACACCAGACAGAGTAGTGACATGAAACAAAAACTATAAAAGAAACAAATAAAAAACCCAGACATAAAAGAACATCAAATACAAAATGTAACATTTGAACTGATATACAGACTTGAACCTACATACTGATATTTATAATTACTAACAAGTCAGAAAAAAAATCTAAAAAGGGAAAATATTGTTAATAGAAGGCATGTATTGTGAAGTGATATAATGGAAATCGTACATGCTGCTCAACAGTCACTTCGTAGTTACAGGAAGAGGACAACAATATGTATTATGTCCCTTTTCTACAGGAAATGGGGTTTTCAAAGGCTGGTACTTGCTGGCCAGACATGTCTCTATCTGTCATAAATAACTTATGTGTATGGTAAGAATCTTCTAAAAGACATCTATACCTGTCAGCTTTCTCCTGTGTACTATTGTGATGACTTTTTGGGGAATAGAGGGCTTGAACTCACTGAGCAGAAATCTATTCAGTGTAATAAAAAATGTAATCTTACCTGAAATTCTGGGACAATTGCTACTACGCTTTAACAACATTGACTTCAGCATCGTGTTCACTCTAATTTCTCTCCCTCTTCTTCTAGGTATGTCTTTTATGAGAACACTGTATCATTACCTCAAAGTCTCTAATTCTTCTTGCCTAGCTCGACTACATCCATTTCTGATACATTTCACCTCCTTAATGTTGTGCCTGAGATGAATGGTTTCTTATTGATGTCTCTGGCTCGTATCATTCTAACTACATTTTACTTGCTGCTCACTACTCTCTGTGGCTTCCATGTCATAGCAAAGTGATCTTTCAAGAACTCTTGCCATTTCAGTCATTCATTTAAATCAAGAGCATTTGAAAGTGGAACATTATGTCATTCTTTCAACATTTGTTGATTTCAGAGAAAGTGCTGTATGTTTCTCTCTGGTTTTCTCTCCATATAGACACCCGGAACTGGATGATCTCTACAGTCTTCAACTTTAATACAAGCCTGTCAAATTTACTTTTAATGATGGCTCTGCCACTATCTTGGGAAACTTCCCTTTACATTTCTCCCCAGAACTTCACAACCGTGGAAGTCATCTCTACTCTAAAGCGTTCATCCCAGCTTCTAAACCTGCCATATGCTTGGGGAAGGCTTTGGAAGTCCAGTGAGTGCTAAGTGCACACCTGTTGTGGGTTGACCCTGAGTTGATGGACAGTTTTTTGGACTAATGATGCTTCTCGCAATTTAGCTATTTAAACCACGTGGAAAGGCGGGAATCTCTTTTTTTTTTGTTCCGGCCGGCCTGAGGGGAGGTAAGGGGGCTCTGAGCCTCTGGGACCCACCCGGGCCGGGCCGGGGTCCCTGGCTCTCTCTCTCCCCTTTTCTCAATGCCGCAGCATGGACCCTGGGTCACTGGCGGGGAGAGCTATCCCAGAGCTGCAGGCAGCTGGAGCCAGCTATGAACTGCCTTACAGCTAAACTCATCCAGCGTGACTTCCCGGGACCGGCGGGTCCCTCTCCCTTCTCAGGACGGAGCCGGCGGAGCCAGCGAGAGCCAGCAAAGCCTCCTGTTTGAAGCCAGGACACTTCGTACCAAACTGAAGAAAACACCATGCAGCCAGCAGCACAAAAAAGAGCGAGGATTTTTCTATCATAAAGCTTAAACAAGAACACTCTTCAACGTGGCGGCTTCAGAGTCAGAGAGAAAGAGAAAGTGAGTCATGCGGAGTGGAGCNATCCATATTTCAAACCAAAACCACTACACTTTTTTAGTGTTTCTGCCCGGTTAGCAAATTCAACCTGCTACAACACCTAAGGAGCGAAAGCTTGTTTTTACCACTGATAATTAGGTATTTTAATACAGAACGATACTTCTTTTAAATGTTTTACAATTATCTGTGCCACAACCCATTTAACTGACCATTAACGGTGGTGATCCTAGATCAGTACATTATGGTAGGCTTTAACAGAAGTAGTATTTAATTGATCTGTAAGATTTCACAACATCTGAAAGTGCAAACTACATGTGGATTTAAAGAATTTTATTTATTTATTTGACTTTCCAGATTTAAAAATTTCTTCTTTCATAGTAGAAAGCTATATGAATGAAAGGCATATTTCTTATACAAATTATCAGACAGATATCTGATAAATGGAAGGCAATATGATCCTAAAGAGTCAGAAACAGTGACAGTTAATTCTGTTTGTCTCATCTATTTATTCTGAAATTAAGTTTGCTTCTTTTGGAGATCCCTTCTGTAAAAAGCCAACTAGTTATATATATTGAACTTACACCACATGACTGAGTCTCTGTCAGCACAAGTGCATAAATATACACTGATCTGCCAGTGAAAAGCCTTATAATGAATGCAAGGCAATGTTGTTGTTCTAATGAGACATAGCATCTCCATATGCAGAGTGTAGAATTACACTCTCTTCTGCTTCACAAACTCTTAAAATGTGTTAGCATAAAAATAAAAGTATTTAGGTTTTGGAATACACAAATTAGTGGTTACAACTATTTCAAACCTCCTCATATGGATCATCAGCATAAAATACGCTTTCCCAACAAAGAACTATTCAAACACACTGCAGAGATGCCTTAGATTGAATTAAGTGGGCCACAAAAAATAATATGAAATAAAATTAGACACTAACACCAATAACCAAAACATCCTAATTTCACTAAAAAATAGAAGTCAAAATTAAAAAAAAAAAGATAAATGCTCCACTTTATTGTTGTTTCTTGTCTTATTCTTTGTTCTTATTCTGCTTTGTGGTGGCTGCATATACATCATTATATAAACACATAGGTGCCTATCTTTATTCTTACCCTGAGTTCCAAGCCAATTTTTCCTTGTTTTCAGTTTAGGTTGAGTGATATAATGTGGTTTTGTTTGTGTGCATGAGATAAAATATAGATTTATACCACAATGGATTGTCAGTGCACAGGACTAAGCTCTTAATTCTCATAATGAGAGGAAAATCATGACCTGATACCAGTGCTAATGGTGCCCAGAATGTGGTTCAGACTGTGCTGGTGCTGCTTTTCAAGGTGCAGGTCAAACACCTGGTGATGGTGGCAGTGGTGTGTGCGCACAGGTATTTGTGCATGGGTGAATACATGTTTCTGGGTGTGAGCTCTTCAACGACACACACAGACTGGGGAGAGACTAATAAAAGCAAAGCAGGTGAGTTACATGCCAAGAAATTTGGAAGGAAACGGCTATGCCTGTTAGTGTCCATTCCCAGATGACAGCAATAGAAATATGCATTTAGAAGCCAGTGCAAATCCTAAAAAGGAGTAGGGGAAAATCCTTACTGGTGATTAGCTAATATACTGTTCCAAACCCTATTCTAGAGATGTGCTACACAAGGAGCGCCAACATGATAGAAGGAAAGAGAGCCTTTCTGGAGGTTTTCACGATTGGAATATGACTTTCAGACCCATAATGAAGTCATGAGAGGAAAGATTTTATTAGGCAGCTTTGTTTATGTGAGATGTGATATCCCAAGGAGTGCATGAGGAAGGAGGACAGGCAAGTGCTGCTGTAGATCTCGCAGGGACATGCTAAATCAATGCTGTCATTTGCTTCACAGCTTAGAAAACTTAGGCAGATGATTTGCATTTTGTTAAAAAAGAATTCTTGGAGACTTCAGGCAGTAATCTGGATTGGGTTACCATGCTGTACTCACACACAAAATTATTAACAGATTGTTCTGAGATGGGTGTTCCTTACAATAACTCACAGTGAATGAAAGCCAAGGGTGGTATAAGAAATCATGTTTAAATTACATGAGAAGAAGTCATCATCTTGGCTTACCTACGTAAATTTCCTATGATAAGAAAAAGCTGGAGAAGATTGCTGTTTTGTTTGAGTTTTTAGGGGGAGTGTTTATGATGATGAGAAGAGAATGCTACTATACAGAGCCAGGTCCAATTAATAAGAGAGACACACTCAGATGTGAGGCATAAAGTGGGTAAAAGCCTCATCACTTGCCTTGCAAGACGTAACACACATACATATTGAGATAATCATACTTGTTCTCCCCTAAATATTATAAATGGCTAAAAGCTCAAAGCTGTAATTTGAGACATCTCCCAAGCTCAAACTGTAATGTGTAATTAGTCTGATGTCTCTACACATGCGCAGGTAGCAGGTCTCTGCATGCACTCATGTGAAAACTCTCCACATACAGGTTCTTCACAGGCCCGAGAACTTTTTCCTTTTATCCCAGTGTCAGTTATTGAGATGATTTATTTTTATCCCTTTTCTCTACAATAACCTAGGGTGTTACTGTATAAATACAGAGAGGCAACAGAAAAACCCCCACTCTTGGCCATTCAAGATGTAGATTTAGACAACAAGTGATTTTTACCAGCTCTGCCAAGTTTATAATATGGTTGTACTTTCCTATAATATGATTCTTATTTACATAATAACATCCCTATGCAGATACGTCTCTTTCAAATCATAAGCTTCTTAGCAGTGGTGTAGTTTCTTGACATAGTAGTTGATAAAATAAGGACACAAACTCTGACTGGTATCTGTGAGTTTCAGAAATGCAATTACTAATGTTAGTATTTATAACTAAAACATTAATAGTCTTGTAAAGCTGGCATTTATTAGATATTACATTTTTTCAAGTAATAAGAGTATGGAAAATAAAGGTACAGATGAAGTGAAAACAGAGGTGTGGTATCCTTCACCATTACACTTTAGGGGAATCTATAAAATGACAGTAAAAAGCACCTAGTACTTCACTCAGTCTCCCCCAAAATTCTAGTGCAGCAGTAAAATGGCGTATGTCAGTAATAAAAATAAAATGTCTATGACATTTTAAATGTTATCATACTGTCACTGTGGAATAAAATTAGCTTGAAGAATGATCTAAAGGGATATGATGCAGTTCATTATGTATAACAGCAACAGCAGCAGTTTCCCAGTGTTCATAAAGGTTTCTCCATTAAATTTACCTCCAGTCAATAATTAGGAGTCCACAAATAAACCTAGGCAATTAAATCAATACTGCTGGGCAATTACGTTCCAAAGTCCTGGCCCAATGGCACAAAAAGACACTATATCAAACTGCAATATTAAGTGATCTGATGCAATTTTCCACTGAACATTTACTCAGAATAACAGAGAAGGGCAATCCTGCATCTTTGTTCAAGATGCAAATGGATAACACAGTGTGCCAACATGTAACACTTAGCAGGCAGTCTTATGAGCAAAATCCTGCAGAAAGCTTACATTTCACCATGGGCTTTAGTTTGCTGATCAGAAATATTACCAAAGCTTACTAAAAGAAACCACAACCAAACTCTGCAAGACATGAATAAAGCATTTTAAAGGGCACAGAGCTGTTCCATGAGCTGCTCTCAAATACAGATGAAGAAATCTTAACCATTCCCATCTATGTGCCTTAGCATGGACAGAAACGAAAAGCAGAGCTGGCTGCTCCCCAAAACCTCTACAAACCTCTTGCAATGCCAAATACGGTCTGCTTGCCAAAAATTACTTCTACACTCAGTGTTTCTTCTGAGGAACCCCACAAGATGGAGCAAAAATCACTGAAAATCACTATTAACTTGTACACAAATGTACATGGCTAAGAGCAATGAGCTCTTCTATCCTTATATAACATTTGCAGTCTTAATATCCCTGGTTTCATTTAACAATTCCTTTACTCTCCATCCCCTGGTTTTTGCTGCCTGCCTATAGCAGATGAAGAGAAGTGATAAAATTCTGCTTAGTGTTTTTTAGTGATTTACCAAAGAATAACAAAAACCAGAACAAGAAGTCTTCATTGTATTCCACAAAATTGATTCATATTTTGGAGCCCACAATACAAATAGAATCTTCAAATTTGTTATTTTTAAAAAATTCTTAAAATTACAGCAATTAAATGAATATAAATAATTGTGCTTTTATTGCTGAATTTCATGTAGCATTATGAGGTTTAATTAAAACACCAGTTTTTCTGACAAAGCCTGTAAAAGCACGCTGATATTTCTATCTCCTCTGCTGCAGCAATTTAGCAGTCTTCATGGTAATAAGTTTTGATAATGAAAGAGGGAAAATCTGTCATTTCTTGAAAATCTGTCACTTCTTAAAAATCTGGTCACAGGATACAATCTCGACACAGAAGCTGCTAATGGTAAAATACATAAATCTGATGTGAATGTTCCTTTGAAATGGCTTTCAAAATATTTTCAATCATTCACATTCTTAACTGATATTAACTACATCATTAATGGATCCATGCTAGTGAATATGCATTAGGAACACAGGATTTATAAATCAAGTTTTATTTCTTTCCAGACATCAGCTGCCCATCATCTAAATAAAAGAGACAACTAAAAATATAATGGAAAAGTTTCAAGAGTCAGTGTATGTTGTCAGTGATGTCCAAACAAAAGCTGACTATGGCTAGAAAAGCTGGGCTCTCACCTGCCAATAAACTGCCCTTGATCACTTACAAGAGGGGAGCATCCCAGCAGACTCTGTGTGTATTAAAAAAAAAGACTTGAAAGAGAAGAAAAAGTATCACACAGGTCACAGCAGCAGTCTCAATGGACCCCTCAGGGATTTCTGCTAGTCTCAGACTTGTCATCCTCTATGCAGCTTTCCTCTCTGCCCAGAAAATGTCGATAGGAAAATGTTTGAGGGGCCTCTGGTGGAAATTTTTTCATTCTTTCTGCATTGACAGGATGCCAAATCAATATTTACTTCCCACTAACAAGCTGCTCGAGGTCTCAGTAGAAAATATTGTAGAGAATGCGAGAAGACACGATAATAAACAGCTGTCTGGCTATGAGGAAAACATGAATTGACTGGAAACAGGTCCACAGTAAAAGGTCACCGAAACCCATGAACTCCTCAGGTGTCCATAACAACTAGTAACTTTAAAGGCACATAAAAAAAAAAATCTCTTTTTCCTAAGAGGTATGAGAGAACGGATCATTTTCACTCTAGCAAGCATTATACAGTGTTTCAATAATTCAATTAACACATTTGCCAAGGTATGTGCTGGTTTTCTCCAGCACTGTTTTACTGGTTAAGTTAGCTTAAGTTAGCTGTCACAAATCCTTGATTAACATCTCTTCAGTTTTATGCAGTAACTCTCATTTTAAGAGATATAAAAAGGAAATGCTACAAAGCAAGGATTTCACATTGCCTCATCACAGTGTAGTTTGAGACCATCAATGGCACCATAATTAAAAATACAATGTATTAATTACAATCTAAAAACACTTAGCTAATCAGAGTAGAAAGTTACAATTCATTGCAGGATGACATAAACTGAGCACCTGTACTTCAAGAAGTTTCTGTATATGCTGTAGCCATTCTTTATCTTTTTCAAATTCCATTTTTGTCCTAGCTGTTTCCTAAAAATAGAAAAACATCAGGAGTAATAAAGGGAATGTGTAACTGGGTATACATTAAATACACAGCATATGGAAGTCGGAATCACATTTGCAAAATTAATTATCTGAAGCATATCCACCAAGTATCAATGCCCTGTTAAATTTTTAAACCTATCCTTGTCTGTTCATGCCCCTAGAAATGTGCATGGCATGTTCTTTTCACATTAATATACTGGTGTACGTGTGATCTACACCTAAATTGTATGAGTCCAATATAAAGGTGCCGGAGTCCATGCACTGATAGATGGAATATATAGTGTATGTGTAGATTGAATTCATCACCTGTATTACAAATTTGTTTTATACTTACAGTTAAGTAGGTTTATGTGTTTTACACATATATTCACAGTGACTAAAACAAAAAGAAATAGGACATAGAAACTACTCTGAGAATCAGATAAGCATGGAACAACTCTGTCAAAGTGAATCACTTTACAGGGTTGTATAAATGTTAGTAAACAGGGCAGACATCAGCCCATTATATTTGTATTCATGAGTGTATCCATATCAGTGCATACACATACCATGCGCTGCTGCTTAACGAACGTGAAAACTCCCTTTTCGTGACCTCTTTAATACAAAACTCCAACAAGGCTAAATCTAAGTCATTACCAGAGTACTGTTACAGCCCAATAATGGCCAACTCTTAGACACTTGCTAAAGTAACTGTACAGGCTTTTTCATTTATTATTTGAGCAGGACTAAATAAATCTGGATAAGAAATCCTATCACTGCATCTATTTAATAGAGTGATTTGATGAAACACTACCAAATATTTCATAGTAAAATGTATGATAGAATCAACAAAAAAGGCATTGAATTCACCCAGAAACCATCTGTCTACCAGAAACACCTTTAATAGGTATCACAATTCAGAAAGAAAGCATGAATAAAATAAATCTGGCACACCAAGACACATTCTAATTTTGTTTTCTTTAATGCAGAAGTCTATTTAAAATGTACAATCCTGCCAAATAGCCTCATGAAAAAGGAAAATACTAAATAATACCTCTACATACACACGCTATAAGCAGTATATTTATACTTATGCATGCCTGAAGTCTTGCCACCTTATTAATCTCTAACCTGAACTTTTCATTTAGATCAAATCGTTCTTGATTTTTGTGCTGCATCTTGCACAATGAAATTTCAGTCTTTACCTCCAAATCCTTTTCCTCAATGATTGATATAGTCAGCATCTTCTCATCTACGGCTTTTTTTACTGAAGTCCTTAAAATAACTTACCTCAACATCTCCTTCTTGTAGTATTTCATAAAGATCAGCTGTTGAAACGTTAAGGATTGATGCTGCCAACTGAAGACACTCTTGGGAAAGACCCTTTTTACATGCTTTCATTCCTCCCATTTTTTTTGCCAGTTTGATTTTTGTTCTCAGCTCTTGTACGCTGTGGTGTAACTCTCTGGTTAGAGTCTAGAAGACATAAGCAAAAAAGTCTCTACTGTAGTTTTTTTTTATAGGGCAAATAAGATGGAAAAAACAGTATTATTTAGACTAAGCCCATTTAGATGGGAGTTATCTTCATTCTGTGTTATTGGTTCAACAGGATATATGCTGGAATACTAAATAACACGCTACTTAGAACACAAAATATTAATTAATACAGTAAACCAAAAAATATTCTTAAATGTAGGTATTGTTTTATTATGTCTTTAGCAAAATAACTATTCATATAAATGCCATCAGTAGTAGCTTCCACAGAATCAATCAAAATCCTCTCCTGACCCCGTCTACCAGAAATGTTCTTGAAATAGGTACATAAGTGTCAGGCTTTATTGTGGTCAAATAGAGCTGGTTATTTGTTTGTTTGTTGTTGTTTTTGTTTTTTGTTTTTAAGCTTATTCACATTCTCTGCATGCAGAAACACCTCTTTATTCAAAACCTGAAATTTTGTTTCCCACCAAGACAGGGTAATCCAAAACTGTCCTGGCTACCAAGTTCCTACCTTTCCTATTTCTTAAGTTCTGTGGTTCAGTGAAGTAACACTAAACATCCGTGTAAGTCATCAGTTTTGGTTTAAGATTTATGCAACTATGACAAAAAGATTTTGTCAAAAGCTGAGCAAGATAAGTTTATTTAAAAATTGTTGACTAACAAACAAGAGTAGTAATCCATTTTCAGATGATCCGCCTAGAATATTCTATTTCCATGACTCAAGCAGAACTGTGGTTGTCAACATAGACACCTTGGTTGAGTTTAAAATGAGAGAATAACATTTTCTTTTGATCATCCTAGTGGAGCTCATCTTATCAAGACACATCTCAACAGCAGCTTATCATCTTCTGAAAATTCTTTTTCTACAGAATGCCTTCAGCTCATAGAAACTGACTACAGAATTATGAAGCCGTTTATTGGCATTTTGGGTAAAGTATTCTATAGTCTCTAGTGTATCTGAAACAGCCATTAGAGAGCATTTGCTAATATATTTCAACAAAGGCACAGAATACTCATCCAGTTCCAAGATATGTTTGTTTGTTTCCTACCTCTTCCCAAGTTAGCATTTTTCTGTGTCTAATAAAATTTAATTACTAAAATTAGAAATACCCTACCACAAATCTGGGGAGAGGGGGTACAGTGAAATTTGTCCAATTTTCTGATTCAAGTGTGGGTCCCTCCATCCACAGAATTTCCAACAAACTATTTCGCACATAGACCTGTCTGCAAGGGCAGAGCTGAGAGGAATGAAGAAACTTGAAATATAATGGGCAAGGATCTAGGGAAATTTGGACTAAGCTCATAGAAGGAAACAGACTAAGAGAAGAGGGAGCCTCAAAAAGAAAAGAACCCACTATGAAAAACAATACAGTTAAATCACATGTTTTTGTGGCATTTGAAATGGTCTAACAGTAAATTGGCTCTTGCAACATGTAGGAGATGTATTTGACAATGGAAAAATAAGTTCAACCCTACTTTTTCAATCAACCTCAATCAGTTTCCCACGTTTTAAAAGGAGATCTGTCTCAGACATAAGTGATCACTCTAGAAGATGTACATTTGTAACCTGATGCAAAGAGGACATGTAAATTAAAGGAGCAAAATATCAAGAAAATTAACTGCAAAGCCACATGGAAAGGCCACAAGTAATGACAAAGAAAAATCATGATAATAAACAGTGTTAAACATTCACTTGAATGCCTTAGAAAACACTGAAACATTGCCCGGCAATAGTCATTTGACATTATTACATAAATGTTATTGGTATATCCAAACTCCAAAAGAAGTTCATGATGAATGAACAAGCTGACAGCAACACTGGAACTCAGAAACTGCTACTCCAGTATGATTGTCTTTGAGTCCACAGCTCCAGAAATGAAGGTGCCAGAAAGACAAGTACCAGAAAGACACTCAAGAATCTATAGCAGCAATTTAAAACAAAAGGAATAAAAAAAAATTAAAAAAAGAAAGTTACAAATAAAGAACAAAGAAAAATCAAAAAGAAAATTACAATTAATAGATTTTAATATGCAAGCACACACTTTATATATAATCACAGTAGATCATACATATGGAGGACTTGCACTTCAATTCCTCTGTCCCTTGAGCAGTTCAAATACACTAAAGCATATGTGAAGCACAAACCATATGTGAAAAATAAGGCTACTTTATGGACTTTCAAATTGGACTCTGAGAGATTAGCTATTTCTGAACCTCCCTCTTCTATGTTACTAAGTTGATATAGTGTTTTGATATACATTTATCACTAAATAAATGCCTTAAAAAATTACAGTCTTTCTATGATTTCAAGTTGCTTTTTCTTCTGGTATTTTCTCATCCATCATAAACTAATGTATTCACGTGCTAAATTGTTTACTTATTAGTGATTTAATTTATACGTCAGTTCGTGCTCCAATACAGAAATGTTCAGTCTCAAGGCAAACAGGTTTTAGAAATTGAAAGACCCATTTCCAAACTGAAAAGTACAAAAACTCAAGAGTTAAGCAACACAGGTTTTGCTGATGAGTGTACTGAAGCCACTATAATGATGTTTCTGTGATTAGAATTTGATCCAAAGCATTCTGAAGCTAGGTGCAGGATTTTGAACAAAAACATGTCCCTCTTTGTATTTCAAAATTGCTTATTTTTAAGTTAATAGGCATACATAGGTGATGTAAACTGCCTAAAATGAAATCAATGCAGTATATGACTTCTGTACTATACTGATATATAACAATGCCTTTATTACTACTAGTAATACTGGGATTTGAGATTTTTCTCCTTGTTTGGTTGGGTTTTTTTCTGCTGTTAAATCTAGAGGATATTTTGTTAGTAAAGCCATTTTCCTAACTTAGATGTTACCGTCAGAGTTATTCCTGTGGGACACACTTAGCTGCTACCAACCAACTAGAATAGGAGCTCCTGATTAATTCCTGAAACAAATCTACACCGCTTCTTGTCAGACCAGTGCAACTGCTACTGATCTGACTACGAAAAAAAAAAAAAGCTTAAAATTCTAACAAAATGAGCTTAAAGTTCCTAGTCCTTTTTAATCAGTAGCAATTGTCAAATTATCTACCGACACCATATGATTTATATAGTATACATTACAGATGTTGGGTTACATATAATTCTGAAATATCTCCATTCTAAGCCTTTTTACTTTATTTTCACCACCTAGAATATTTATTCTTAAGAATATATTGTTTTCAAATTCGGCCTCAGCATGAAATCACTTCTTAGCACTATATCTTTTGCCAGTTTTGAGATGTATAAAGACAAAGGTCTTTCAATTAAAAGGTCATATTTAATTAAACACTCAAAGAAGCCATGGTGATATAAAGACCCTGACAGCACACTATTAATAAGGCCTTCACATCCCAAAACACTGACACTCCTTGACCCTGGGATTAACACAATTTGATCAATGGCCCTAAGTAATGTCGTATGACCAAGGAAATGCCAAAAATTTTTCCTGTAATTATCATGTTAATTTACACACTCTATTGTTGTTTCTAGCATAATAAACCTTAATGTTCCCAAGACAAACCAAAGCCTGATGCTAGCTAGCACCATACACACGTATAGCCAGATTTTGGTCTTGCACTGGTGCAGATCTCAGGGCAGAGGCCATGGCTCACAAGTCATGGATAATGTTAAGTTTTACTGTATTTTGTACAATAGTAAGAACAGTGTGCTGCATCTGGCTGAGATCACAGAATCATCAAGGTTGGAAGAGACCTTCAGGATCACCTAGTCTTTAACCACAGTGGCCAAACTGAGGTTCAGTTTAGCTTTGGCCCTTCTAATATTCTCTCCACATACTTGACAGCATCTTTGTAGTTCCCCTCAAGTGACGTGTTCATCCTTCCAGAGATGCTACGCTCTCCTTTTTTGTCACAAGTTCGAACCTAAGGTCTCTATTTAACCAGGCCAGTCTTCTTCCCTGCTGGCTTATCTTACAGCACAAATAGAAATGGAGTAGTCTTCTAACAGCTTCTAGGGTGCAGTGTTTGGGATTTGCAACTAAACCAGTGCTGATAACATACCAGCCATTGCTGAGCAGCACTGGCACAGTGTCAGGGTCTTCTGTTTCCCATGTTGTCACCTCAGCAAGTGGGCTTGGGATGCACAAAATGTAGAGAGGGAACACAGCTGGGACAGCTGGCCCCAAGCGACCAAAGGGACATTTCATACATACAGCACTTAACAACAAAATCTCATGGGAATGGTGATTTGTCTGTCAGGTAGATGCTGCTCAGAGACTGGCTAGGCATTGATCTACATTCCTTGGGCATTTATTCCCCTTTCTTTCCTTTATTAAACTCTCCTCATCAACACACAGGTTTTCTAACTTTTGCTCTTCCTATTCTTTCCCCAGTCTTAACTGGAAAGGGAGCAAGCAAGGAGTGAACAAACAACTATGTGGTGTTTAGCTGCTGGCCAGGTCATCCAACCACAAATGCATAGAAGAATATAATGTACAGAGCAATTTTGTATGTAGTATTGTGTGTGTAGTTCAATATGGAACTATCTTTAGATATAAGTGATGTGTTCTTAGAAACTAATTTGTTTTGTAGATTAGAAAGGTATACAGACATGGCTCAGACCATTAAACCAAAAAAGAAGTGGAAAATCTTTTCTGAAACAAGGTTAGTTTCCTAAAGAATCAAAAGTGTTACGAAGATGTTGCAACTGTCTATGAACAACAAGAGCTAAATTTCACAGAACCGAACACTGAGCTTAAAAGAACTCTACTTTTGTGGTACAATATTTATTGCTGGCCTAAGGTTAGGCCAGATCCTAATGCTGTAA
Organism: Ifrita kowaldi; assembly: GCA_013398055.1. Taxonomy (NCBI): domain Eukaryota; kingdom Metazoa; phylum Chordata; class Aves; order Passeriformes; family Cinclosomatidae; genus Ifrita; species Ifrita kowaldi. Next base: position 323,064 of record VZRS01014763.1, read on the forward strand.
AAAGGCTGAAAAAGTATTACAACCCCAAATAGCTCATAGTCAACAAACCAAAACAGAATGAATGGACAAAGAGACACAAAAAGATGATGTCATACACCATTTCAGCAGCTGAAATAAGGATTCAGTGAAAGTATAGTTATTTGTTCCTTACTGCCTCTCTAAAAATGACTTTCAAAATACTTTCGGTAATAATATCTAAACTAATCTCACAGCATGACTGAAAACTCTTCTGTAGTAATTTCATTTTTAAAATATGTTATTTAATATATATTTATACGTTATTTAAATTACCTCAGCTCCTTCAATAGAAAAAATCACATCTTCTAGGCATAACCTTTTTTTATCAGAAAACGGACAAGACAAGACACAAAGACTGACCACTACAATAGACTTGTTTGGCTTAGGGCTATAACATGTAGCATTCTGACCCAAGGGAATGAGAAAGCCTCAGGAGGTTGATTTAATTCTTATGATCCCCAGAGATCACATGTCATTTCAGAGACTCCAGCAGATGTCCCGTAAGTAGAGTATAAAGATGTAGAGGACATACAGACCAACCTTACCTTCCTTCACCAAGTTCAGTATTCAAACTTCTGCTGCCAAATATTAAAGTGGTAATAACATTATTTTACCAATGTCACACAGGCCACATTTATAAAGGGATGAGTTGGTTTTACCTGTATACAGTCACAGTTTCTGCTGTAGTTCTAAAATGTATTAATATACGTGTTGAAACTATGTGTGTACTTGGAGCAGTAAAGACATAATTATCTTTTCCATTAAGAATAAACAAACATGCCATTGACTATTTCAAACTCCTCAAAAATCAAAAATATACATTCACGAGAATATTAGTGTGACACCAAAAAGCTAGCAGAGATGCAAAGTTTCAAAGGCTAATACAATGAAGACCTGAAAAGAAGAAATACCTCCTATAAAGTTAGCTATCAGACCAATAGATATGATTTAAATTAAACAGTCTTATGTTGATTGGCACTGAGAGTAGTGCTCACAACTTCACAGAGATCAGTGAAAGATGAAAGCACGCATTGCCTGGAAGAACTGCCACACCTGATGACCTGTAAGAACTCCATTATACATAAATATAGAGAAACTGCTGTCTGAAAGTAAAAAATAATGTGATACAACAGTTGCATCTACAACCTGATTTTCCATGTCAATTAACACAGGCAAACTTGAGCACACATGAGCATAACTAAGAATCTAACAGTAAAGACCTGAAAAATCCATTGAATTAATTAAAAATATTACCATTCTCTTCTATCCTAGTGGCAAAAGCTATCTCCAGTTTGCAGTCCAACATCCTAGCCTAACCCTGCCTCTTCGGTGGCTCTGAGCTATGGATGACAGATTGTGAACTAGAAAAAGTGAATCCATAACATCCCAAACCAAACATCTGAAGAAGTGTACACAGATTTGCACAGTATTTCTTTTTCAACTATGAAAGCTAAACACATTGCAGCTTCTCTGAAAATCCCTCCAGTCATACAGTGTCAAAAGAGCCTGATAATTTCAGTATTTGCATACAAACCTTAAGCTTCCTGGCACTTAGTACTGCAGACCCCAAAAAACCCAGTTAAAATGTAGCAAGAATAACACGGTACAAGGACAGACATTAGTAACTGTGTTGCATAAAATTTGATACTCTGATCTCCATCAAAAGCAAGATTTGAATTTGTATAACTATGCTGGCTTAAACTGTGCTATTCCTGCTCACCATTAGGGGTGAAAGTCTACCTTGCGTGCCTCCCCATTTCTCCAAAATATCTCATGCTACTTACTCTAGCAAAATACCATTCCTTCTGGATTCAGAATGATTGAAAACAAATCGTTTCTTTATAACCATATATTTATGAGTAGAAAATTGAGAATGTTCTTTTGACTTCATTTTCTTAACCATCTCCAGGTGCAGAAAACCATAGGGAAAAATACTGAAAATATTTCAACCTCTTTTTGACATTATAAGAAAAGGAAATGGAATACATTGTGCTATGTTCTAAAAAACCCCATTAATTTATTTACAAATTTATAGACAATTGACTTAAATCATGGACAGTTTTTAATTTTAGGTTGTCTTCAAAACAAGCCATATTTAAACAAAGATATAGCAATGGACTTATTATGGCCAGTCACGATGTAGTTTATATTTCAGTAGAGAATATGCTATATTTTCTTAACAGTATACTTACACGTTTTAAAATTCCTTCTGTGAATAAAAATTAATGGGCTTTGTATTACTGGTTAGCTTTTTTCTCTTTTTGTTTTCTAATCCTCTCCTTATAACTGCTTAGCTATCCCACTTAACGCTTGAAATCTTGTCTTAAAACTCTGCTTTTTTTCATTACATTCTTTGTAATACCTTTAAGTAGAACTTACTACACCAGCTGGACACCTCATTTATAGAACAAACAGCAGGTACTTACTAATATGAGGGACCTATGGTCATATATAATTTTATGGCTTTATAACTATCTAATCTCTCCTGTACGTTTAGCTTTAGGACTGTCAAAAACTTGAACTGTACACCCAAATGTTTTCAGACTGATGCTGGTTTTTAAGTATCAGCAAACACTCCATAGCTTTCACTGTACTGTGGCTAAATTTTCAGCACAATTACCATATTTTGTGACCTATAACAGAGGAAAAAATAATAGTTTTCTTTATAGCAGAGAATGAGTTGAAATATGTATAATCAGCATGGGATGACAGGCAGAATATTTCTGTCAAAATATATTGGTTTCTAGAATTCTATGTATGTCGAATGGGCAATAATAATAATTTAAAGTCTTATTTACTTCTGCATTTAAGTACTACCTCATTTATTTTAATTTTTTGCCTGCTGTAAATTCTTTGGTTTCAACAGAATTTCCTCTGATTTACACAGGTGCTAGCAAAACTACCATCATTCCTTTAAAACTTCATATATTACAGTTATTTACACAGAGGGAAAAAAAAGGCACTGACAGAGATTAGAGCTTCACACATGTGTAGCAAGAGATGCCTGGGATCTTAGAGAGTTTATTATCTTGAACAGTTAGGGCAGACAAAGTCAGCACAGTTGTACCGGATGTAGCAAACAAAGATATTCAGGGCAGACCAAGAAATACTGAGGTGAAGCAACACTCCAAAGGTCACATAGCAGGTCAGTGACCAAGATGTGAAGAACACCATGATTTCCTGACACTCAGCTCAGTGTCTAAGCTTATGCTATCTTTCTGCAGAAACACAAAAAGCCTAAGAACTACAAATCAGATGCTCTGAGCAAGACCACTGCACTGCTGAAACAAACGTGTCTGAATCCCAATTTAAGAGGTCAGCTCTGGCATTACTTAGATTCTTAAAAAATGCTGTAAAACTTACCAACTGTGTTTCCTTAAAACACTTCAATTAGTTGAGTTTTTTAATGTTTCTGTCTTCCTAGAGCTCTTCTTACTTCTCTGGAGCCCTTTTGGAATGTGCCCTGGGGAATCCCCTTAGTTCCCAACTTCCTAAGTTACTGTGGACAGTTCACAAGACCCTGCATATGAGTGCTTTATGTTCTCCCTGCCACAGCTCACTTTCTTAGCAATTTGATTGACATACATCAAACAATTATTTCTACATGAACTCTTAAATAAATCATTACTGGAGACCTTTTCCCTCCTTTCCAAGTTTTGCTAGTTTTCCTGATTTTTTGCCAAAAGGCTTTCTAATCACTTCAAGCTTTAGTATGTACTTTCAATACTTTAGTATGTACTCATATGTCCACCCCTGAAGTCTTCCAGTTACTCCTTTTTTCAGTCAACATTATTTCTGTCTTTTGGACCCCAAACAGGCCATTATCTCAATACTAAGCATCTTTCTATGTCCAGCAGAGAGCTGAGTAAGAGCTTTAAAATGAAGTCTCTCCAATCCATTTAACGAAATCCCAGGTGGATCTAGACCCTTCCAGGAAGTGCAGTACAGAGCCTCCAAGTAGTGCCCAGCTGATTCTGTTTCAGTCTCATTCTCTGTTAAACTTTGGTGTTTTGTTTTTTTTTTTACTGAGGCACAAACAAAATTTTTTTTTGAGAGTTGGTGAAAACAGACTCCTGTTCAGTTCAAGTTTGTCGGATCTGTTCACACACCATTATGGAGCCATGGTCTGTGAAAATGGTTCTCATGCACTCTTAAGAAAAATGAAAATAGCACCACTATCAACAAAATCACCTGTGTATGTGAGACATGCATCTAAACTTTGCATGAGACATACATGTGCAGCTACAAAAATCTGACACACCTTAAAACTTGGTTACATAGTTGAATCATCTGAATCAACATCCCTAAATTCTTAATACAGATTTAGATAAAAAGTAGGATATAAAAACATTCAATATATTTTAAGCTACATCTGTTATGGTCTTTACCTATCATAGTCAAAAACCAACGTGAATTGTTATCCTTCTATGTCTAAAAAAGCAAAGAAAAAGTAGAGTAAGGAAAAGCTTTTCAACATGTTCCTCTCTATTCTTCCTTTTTATTTATCAAGATTTTATCCATTAAGACATCTACATATTATGCTGTTCCTGGCACTCTGTGTATATATATGTGTATATATAACCATATGCCTTCTGTAAACGGTAAGAATTCAGCCATTCACTTCATTCATTAAAATTCACAAGGCCTATTACTCTGTTTACAGTCTAATAGATATTCACTGTCACTATTCAGGCCTCTGATTCAATTTGCCTAAATCCCAGATGCAGAGTAATCCTGATGGAGATTAGCTTAATTTATCACCAATTTCTTCTCAGAACCAAGAAAGGTTGGTATTTCATAATAAAAGCTGTTTTTCCCCTTTTTCCTGAAGTAGCATCCATAGTGAAGAAGAAGCAATAAATGCCTAATTTTTTTTAATGGTGAGGTTTTCTCAGTTACACAAATTCTGCTTTGCATAAAGGACACCATCTTTTAAGGTGCATATTCTACAGGTAAGACTACTGATCCTCATCATAGTGGAACATATTCCTGGAATCAAATATTATGCTGATTCTGAATGAACAAATTGGCAGACTTATCATGTACTCCACACAATACAAAATAATCACTCTGGGTATACTTTTCTAGGTAAAGTGTTGACAGCCTGGAGTGTAATAAATGAAATATACTTATGTTTTGGCTCTCAAGTGTTCCCAGTGGGGAAAATTTTCTAACAACTTGAAGACATATTAAAGGTGTCCACTTCCAAATCAAAACTGACAGTGCTGATTTATGTGATAATATCTGCTGTTGTTTGCAAAATGTCCCAGTAACTTGCTGAAGAAATCTTTGTTTGGTCAAACGAAACTTCCAAATTGGCACAGGTCAGGTAAAACTGCATACAATTTTCAAAATAAGCCAGTTTTCATCTGCACAGCATAGTTCTATTTCCACAAAAAGTTAGTCTGTTTTTGCCAAGTACTGAATTTTACAGTTACCCATTATGCACTTTTTTTTTCAGATAAAGAAACAAATGACCATTCTGCATCTGATCTGGGTACCCATCTGAAAAACTGTGTCCCGTCATCCTGGGCCTGAAGACGTTGGAGCAGTAGTACTGCCAGGAAAATTGAATCCACAGAGTTTGGTAACACATCCAGCAACTGGAAGGTTCTATGAAGAGTATCTCTTGCTGTCTCACTGCAACTGGAGAATTCTGAGAGTCCCCTGCAATGATTTCCTTCTGTCTGAAAAACTGGCTTTGTGATTGAAAGTACAGACAGTAGCAATGTACTTGTGTTGTTCTCATGTTGTAAAGCAGCCGATAAAAACCAACCAAATATTTCCCAAATGTTCATGCCTTCCAACGCAACTAGTTATGTCTAATTTTCTTAAAGTTTTGTTTATAGATAAAGACCAAATAGGACATGATCTGTATACACCCATCCTGAGAAGAACATATTTCCTAGTAATGCTCTATCTTGAACCAACACAGAACGGTTCAAGAGAAAAAGACAATGATAGCAAATAACAGGAATTTGCCAAATAATAGGATTTTTTAATGTGGCCAGACATTATCAAATTCCTTATTGTTTGCAACAGGACAAAGTTACATGTAACATTTTCAACTAGCACTGCCACTAAGGGGCAGTCCCAGCATCTCCAGCCTGCAACCATGTAAACCTGTCCCTGTTCTGACTCTCTGTGGTACACAAAAGCTGGTGGTGTGGGTTTTCAGAAGGTTAATTGAATTTTCATGAACTAGCTCACAACTGACCCAGATAATATCTGCGATGACATTTCAGAAATGGAGTAGGGAGGAAGTTCCATAAGGGCAGAAATGAGGACTGAGGTTCACTCGGGGTGTTGCTTTCCAACAGAAGTGTTAACTTACCTAAACCTGTATTTTGAGCCACAGCCCAAGATACCAGTGAGGAAATAAGCCACGGCAAAATTTACGTCAGTACGCAAGGTAAACTGCAGAAAGGTAATAGAGATCGACATGTATTAGGATACAAGGTAAACGGACTGAATGGCAAATAACTGGCAGAACACCACTTGGCCAAGCAGAGGTGATATAAGTCCTCTGACACATGTGGCTGGTGAACATAGATGTATGTCAAACAAGAGAGCCGCGGGGAAATGCACCTAGCTTAAGCCCTGCTCTGAATAGCTGACATGACGGCAGCTGTCTTAAGAGGGTATTAGATCTCAGCTTAGAACCATTAAGCTTGCCAAGTGAACTGCCACGGGTCTTGATTTTGGCAGTCAATTTTATCAGACGGTTGTACTGGAGACCTATCAAGAACAATGCCAGAACACACCAGATGTGCACTGCGCTGCAGCAGGTATCCTCTGTGGAAGGCACACAAGTCCCAAATGACCGAGGCATTATGGAAGTGAGAAGCGCCCTCAACTGATTTCAAACAATTCAGCTGCCATCACCTATTCATTACAGCCACAGTTGACTATAGATGCCTTATCAAAACAATCCTTCTCAAGGTCAGAAAAGTTCTGATATTCTCATGCTCAGACAGGTTTCATCACTGCAGATTAAAATGAGTTTTGCTGATGTACAAGTCGAATCGGACAGACGACACTACTGGGTCCTGGCTTACAAAGGTCTCTAACAGAAACATATAGTCGAAGTCTAGAGGAGCATAAAAAATAAAACATGCTGGAACACAGAATTCATGCAGGATTTTGCACAGTTTAGTAATAAACTAATATGTTGTACTGTATTTTTGATAGAAATCCGGTCAAGCAGTCTAATAGCAATTTTTTAACTTTATCCAGTGGCTGTTTTCTGCATGAGTTCTCACAAGTACTACAAACACACAACAAAGAACATTTTACTCCAGTTGCTGTGCTGCTCATAACTGGCAGGATCCACCTGAGGATCGGAGAGTAGATATTATAGAAAATCCTGAGCAAAGGTACACCATAAAAATTGAATGCATGATTCAAAGAGAATTTACAGTGCTGATGGAAGTGGGACGGGATAAAGATATGAGCTCTAGAAAATGCTTCTGAAGTACTCTCAGAGCCACCTGATCCCTCTTCCAGGTAGTTTGCATTTTTTCTGTAATAAAAGTGCTTTATTTGGCATAGCTGACATACTTACAGCCTTACATTCATTATTATTTCTTAGCCTTTATAAATGCCATGGAAAAATTTTATCAGGATATGAGTTTTGTGAAAACGTTTAATAAGTTTAGTTCTGATCATTACAGAACTCTAAAAAACACCTACATTTTATGATTTATTTTTCAGATCAATTGCATGAGCTATTTTTAATACATTTAACATACCATTGATATTGCATAGCCTATTTTTTTTATCTGAACATCTCAGTAGTAGGTCAGACACCTCAAAAAAAGTACATTAAAACAAATAGTAATCTTTATCAACTGACTTGTACTACTCTCCAGAAAAAACCCCAGATTTACTCAATACAGTTTGCTTTCCATAAAGGCATTTGAAGAAGTATAACTATACTCCCATGCTTTAATACTTAAATAATTGAATTTTGTGTCAGCATTTTATTCAGAAATTAGGTCAGACTAATGAACATAAAATACTGCCTTTTCTGAATATTGACTCAATATTATCATTCTTTTAGACTCTAGGCAGTGTTATAATATATATGCACTAACTTTAAATACTTATGCAAAATGAGAATCAGCAAGAGAAAAATTTCTTAACCAGCTCTATAAAGTTGTAAGCTGCAAAAATTCTCGATTCAAAATTACTACTTCTTTCTAGAAAATGTTAAAAATCTTCCCTTGGCTACTAATAGATTAAGGATGTTGCAGCGTATTCATAAGGGGTCAGCCTACTTCATTCCAGAAACAAAAGAGAAACATTCATTGACCTCTGTCTATACGCAGAGTTGTTTTATCTAATAATAGATTGTAACTGCCCTGTAATAGCTACCTTAGTAGCAGTAGATTTTTAAATCCTGCCCGTTTACTACTGTTCTTGGCCTTGCTACCCACACATTTCCTCTTGATTTCCTCAGTCTCTTCTCCATCTTTTATACTCCATTGTTGCTTTTATTTTTGGGTTATTATCTATAATCTATTTTCCACTTTGTTTATATTGCCTTTTATTTCTAAATACTTTGCTCTCCTTCCTACCAAAATGAAATAGGTATCTATAAGGAGCTACCATCTAATTATGCAACAGTGTTTTGATTACTTAATAAACTGTTACTGTCCACAACTTCTATTCATATTTCCTACTAGCCTATGTCCTCCTCCTAACAGCTTTGGAAAAATGAACTGCTCTGAATTAACCTGTTTTAGGCATCCTGCTGATTCCCACTGGAAGTCATTCAGGACATAATGCCTGATCCCTATCCCACACTCCAACAGAAATAAACCCAGTAATTACTTAGAACACACTGGATTCAGCAACTTTTGTTTACAAGTATTCCTTTCACCATTTTTGGAAACTATTACTAGATTCTACAATCTAGCGATGTTAGTTCATTTCCTAAGTGTCCCAAATTGGGGTGACCACAGCAATGCAACACTTCATTACATTACATTACAAACATGTGGTCAATTAGTAACTCATCATACCCTCTAATGCAATCCAGTGGTGCATATTGGACTTCTATCAGAAACCTCTTCCCCAGGTTTTGTAACTTACTATCTTGACCCAAACAGATCCCAGATCCTGTGGTTCTGTGTTATCAGTAACTCTAAAAGCAAGCAACACTGCCTGCTATAAACAGTCACACTCTCTTCTCTGAAGTTCCCCTGTTCTCCCATTAATAGCTGTAACTTTTAATTAGAAACTCTGAAATAATTTAATTGCTGTATGTTAGAAAAGAACTATATAATGTCACAAGAGACATGGAATGGGTAGAAAAAGTAACTGCATTCAATTAATGAATGAGGAGAAAATCACACTTGCACTCTGAAAAACAAGTAAAGCTTATGAAGTGATCAGAATAGCAGATGAAGATTAGAGGGTCATATAATACTGTTAATCTGCTTAAGTGATATATATAGGTTAAACTTGAGCTCTATATTGAAAAACTTATTTGAATTACAGGAACTGGAGTGAGAATCAAGACCAGGGGACAAAAAACTGACAGCTATTTGGAAGAATAAAAACAAGGGAGACCAGACTTCAAAAGCAGAGCTCCTCTTGAAGAGGAAGCAGTACTGCTACTTATTACAGTAAGTACTATCACAATACCTTGTTATAACATCAGAGACACAAGAGGTATTTGAACAGGATTTACTTGATATACTGCACAATTCCACTGAACTGCCAAAGATTTTACTTATTTACAGTGGTATACTGCTATCTGATTTTAGCACCCAACTAAACAAAGTAGTTTACTTATAGATATGATCTTTGTTTTCAAAATATCTTTCTGCAGAGGAACGGTAGTCAGTAAAAATGTTACTTGAAATATGCATGCACATTCTTTCTATCCAGGCAAGAAAGTAGGTATTATTAGCTAAATATTACTATTATTATAACTATTTTTATTATCATTATTATTATTATTATTATTATTATTACTTCCTGAAGAGAAATTTTCCTATTAACATTTTTTTCACATATAGTGCAACCGTGCAAGTGCTAATGAATATTCACGGTAATTAACAATGAAGCTGTCACCTTACTCAACAGTGGATGAAGTTATCATAATAGATGCTAATAGGTGATTCTGCTCACTACAGCTACTTTTGAGAACAGAAGATCTTTCTCATTTTATAATTTTTGAAAAACTTTTCATTACAAAAGAATGCAAAATATAGATAGCATGATTGGTTTATCTCCTTATTTCTATAACTGCTAGTATGATTGGTTTATCTCCTTATTTCTATAACTGCTACTTTCACTTTATTCAATGAAGACATTCCAAAACATACCAGTCTGAATGGAGACTGAATTGCTTCTCTCTGTCATCAATGACACAGGAACACTTAATTAAAAATAACAGATAATACATTAGATTAATTCAGGCTTTCCCATATTTAGCCAAAAATAAGCACGCAGCTGTGGAAAGAACACCTATTTCTTCCTCTTAGAGTAAACATTCAGTATTAGAAGAAAGCACATTTTCTCTCATGAAAATTTACAGTTTGTTCAAGAATAGGCAGCATATTTCTGAATGAACGGGCACAGTGATCAGTTTTATACTTCTTTTGCAAAAGTTACATCAAAAGGCAAACAGAAAATAGCCTTTATTTTAAACACAAACTTTAAAATAACTCATTTTTTAAATAACAGACACTTTTTTTGTAAAAACCAATCATTATTTTAACCTTAGACGATACAGCTTATGAATTATTTGAATTTAGGATTTTAAAGCGTATTCAATATAATTCAGTCTTTTTTCGTAAGTATTTATATGAACTTTGCAACAGAACTGAACATGGGATGATTTCAGGCAGATGCTAAAGGTCTGAAAACTGCTATGTAGAGTGACTTTTCATCTGATGATGACAGAAAGAAAATCTAGTGCACAAGTGTTTAAGTTACTAAATTTCAATCCAGAGGTGAAAGTTATTCTTGAAGGGATAACTATACATGCCTTCTTTTTCCAATGCATCAAAATACCATGACTCTTTACTTTGAATGCTTCAGACTTGCTCAAACATATCTGAAAGCAGCTTACTTCTACAGAAATCCAAGAGCAGTAGAGAAGTGTCTCTGTTTCATGGGCTAATAAGCAATAGCCCTCTTTGAAAGTTGGTACACAGTAGTTATATGCTAAATTAATACAACCAAAAAATATTCTGAGTTGGAAGAGACCTGCAAGGATCATCACAGTCCAACTCCTGGCCCTGCTCAGCACCATCCCCAAGAGTCACACCATGTGTCTGAGAGCACTGTACAAACACTACCTGAACTCTCAGGCTGGTGCTGTGACCACTGCCCTGGAAGGAATTTAAGGAAACAATATTCTACATACTGCTCTTAAAACTGCTTTCCATTTTGCAGCATGGAGGCTTCCTTATTTAGTATTTCTAAAACAAGAAGCACATGGATATGGAAAATGAGGTAATTCACAGTAATCAATAGATATGAATTAAATGTGTTGGAATTTTTTTTGCTGCAAAGTAATCTGATACACAACTAAGAACTTTTTTTTTGGGAACAAGTACATGGCAGCCATATATAAAAAGATGACCAATAAAAGTTATGGCAGTCTTTGAAAGTCTGGGAGAGAGGCACTGATTCTTTCTCCTCATTGAGACCTGACACCAGAATACTGCAGGAACTACAAATACTGTTCTGGAACAGGGAATGCATCAAAGCCTTGCTCAATCTTTTATTTGCTTTCAATCAAAAATACGGTTTTTCAGGTGAACACTCAAAAGAAAGTCAACATTCAAACCTTCACAAATGTCTTGAACTCTTCTACTTTGTCACTGGCGAGCAGCAGCTCCTTCTGTAGAGTTTCCAAAGCCTGTGCACTCTGTTGAGCCAATCCATGTAGTTGTTGAGATGCAGCAGTTTCAAGGTCAGTCATAGCACATTCAGTCTCGATCATTTTGCTCTCTAGTTTGGTGAGCTTGAGATCCTGAAACGCATCCACAGAGACACAGCAGTGCTGTGATAAAAGCTGACAGGGAGGGATGGTAGATTACAAAAAAATGAATGAACAAACCAACCTCCCACACCATGGTGGCATCACACAATATTTCACTTCCAACATATAATATGTAATTTCATGGCAAAAAGTAATTTCATTTTCAGTCATTGTGCCCATGTTTCAGTATCTAAATTTCAGAGGTGTGACTGAATAACATGAGAGAAGCAGGTTACTATTATTTTGCTATTCTCTCCCCTTCTGTACTGAAGGTTTAAGCTGATGACCTTGCAACTTTTCATTTGAAAGTAAGGTATGAAAAAGTTCCACAGTGGAGCCATCAAAACTCTAATTATACCTTTTTCTCCAAATCATCTTTAGCCTTGTGATACATCTGCTCATACTGAGACTTCTCTTTCATAGCTACATTAAATCTTTGTTTCAGTGAGTCAATGGCAGCTTTTTTGTCTTCAGCCAGTGCCTTCATCTGAAATAATGAAAGGCCAAGAGCATTGATTATCAAGATGGAAAACTTAAAAATTAGAATAAAATCAGAACTAAGCATACCTATATTACATAAACTTACATAACTATATAAGTAACTTTATTGAAGTGCCTTTTTCTGAAACTGCAGACTTTAATAAATCTCTAATGCTGATCCAGTAGAGATCAGTTTGCACACAATCTTGTTATATAAAGTTTTGACTTGTATTTAATATAAAGAAAAGCTCTCCATTTGCAGAGTTGTTTGTTCATATACATTTTAGACTTATACAGTAATTGCAAAAGGGAGTTAACTACAACCTCCACTAATTTCTTTTGTCAGAGATAAAACATAAATTCAAACTCAGCTAATATAAAATAACTGTCTATATGTTAACAGTCTGTAAAGCTATGAGAAAATAACTGTCTATATGTTAACAGTCTGTAAACCTTCTTAGATAATGATTATCCAAGGTAAACACTGATTGGGGGTAAAATGGAAAAAAACAATGCTCTGAAAAATCGTTCAGCTTTCCTATAGTGCTAATCACAAAGTTTTCCTGTCAATATCGAGTAACAGGGAATTTCTTTGATCTTTTGCTGAAGATAATGTAAAATTTATCAAGCTGATTTTCCACATGGAATAATCAAAATAATGTATGGAATATGATTCCCTGGAAATGCAGTGCTTAAAACAGTCAAAGTACAGCACTAAAGCACATCATTCCACGCTAAATCTTTTATCTAAAACCAAAACCAGCTATTTTTCACATCAGACCTTAGCTCCCTTGCTTACTTATGTTCTCACTTTCTGGCTGCGGATTTCTTAATAACGCCTTATCTTTAGCATGGAGGGTTATACAGTAGCTCTCTTTGGAGCAGAAAACACTGTATGACTGCAAGCAGAAATAGGGCTTGTGATATACAGCAAGCACTTGCACTCTAGGCAAACAAAAGCAAACTGGCAGATTGTTTATTTCTATTTTGGATTCATAAGCTGCATATCCTGACAGACAACCAAACATCATGATCTTTTTCTGGCACTAAAGGCCAAAGTGCAATACATCAGTTGGATAATACAGAAATATGCCAAACCATATACAAGTTCTCTTACCTTCAGTGAAATCATCCTAAAATTTTGCAAGAGAAAATAATTTGCTATAGAAGTCAAGCACTACCTACACAGTCAGAATTACTTTAAGCTAAGAACTGTGAATCATTCAAAACACTGCAGTAGAAAATAGATTAACATATTAAAGCATTTAACTACTATAGCCAGGAGAGACGCATGGACTTCATTAGCATACATCACGTAAAATCGCCCTTGTTTCGGGTCTACTGTATTTCATGAACTTACAGTGCATAAAACTAAACCCCACTACTCACAGCGCATAAAACTAAACCCCACTACTTACAGCATATCCTTGTAACTGTGTGTTCTGAATACTTTAATATTTAATTACACCTATAATGAAGAGAAATTAAATTATGCTGAATCCATTCAAGCTACCACCATATACTGATTTCATACAAATTATGGTGGAGGGAATTACACCCTTCAATTAACTGTATGTTGTTTGCTTTAAGCAATATATTGATTTAATAGGAATAGTGTGTTGAAATAACTTCTGTAAATCCACCAGCTTCTGTCTTTCTGAAAACTAGGAATAGCAAGAAAGAAGTACCTTTCTTTCAAGACTTTGCAATTTTTCATTTGAGGTTTTCTCATTTTCTTGATTTCCTTTTAGGTGAGACCTTAAGTCTTCTATCAAATGTCTTTTCATAGTAAGGTCCCTCTCCAACTGAGAAATTCTGCAGGGGAAGAAATTGGACTGGATATTACTACCAGAAAATTTGGTTAATATGCAACTAAAAGGTATAAAGGCAGTAGACAATCCATCATGCCTGTAGCATTAGAATACTTTTAAAAATAAAACCTGATCCAGTTCTTGCAATTTACCCTGTTCTCAAGTACTAAACCCAGTTTCAGTTCTTATTAAACAGACCTATTTCTAAATATGCAATATATTTGTGATTTGCTTTTTGCTTGTCTGAACTGATATCACAATAATTCTTAAACTATTATCAAAAACAGGGAAAATAAACCTGCTGAGCCCACAAAATTTAATTAATTTAATTCCTTTGATGTCTCAAACAGTCATTCAAACAGTATTTTTAGCAAAATTATTTCCAAAAGAAAGTGAAATGGGAAAGCCTCCTTTCATCCAACTGAGTAAAACACAGAAAGAGTTGAAAAAACTCTCTCCCTGTGTGTCAGATAAAATGCAAAACCCAGAAATAACAACAGCTTCTGTCAGAAACTTCTCTAAAAAACCCTCAAACTCTCATGTACTAAAAAGTAATCTTTGTTCAGTAAGAAAATTATGCTTATATAATGCAGTATTATAACAAAAATTAATATTTTAAATATAAACATAAGCAATAACTAAATATGTCCAGATATCTGTATCTTTTTCCAATGAAAGCAAAATGAATGGCAGTATGTTCAGGAATACAACACTGTTAATATAATGTCAATACCATATTATAAAAAAACAGGAAAAGAGTGCATCTAAAAATTTCTTTGATCTATTTCACCTTTACACTCTTGCTGTTATTTTGGTTGTTATGTCTTACAGCTTATGAAAAAACAGTATCTATTTTATAAAGAAAGCATGCTATCCAATAACTATTTTAAATTTAAAATCTTATAGTGGAAAAATTCAGTTTCATTTTGAAACAGAAAATAAACAATGAACACAATTTAACCATTTTAAGAGCTCTTTATTTTTCAAATGAAATGATTTCCGATAAGTAAACTGCATTTTTTCTCCAATTAAAAAAAATCAGAATGGTTGGAGAGGTTAAATTCTTGGGCAGACAAGAAATTCAGATACACTAATAGCTTTTTTATAGTTTATAAAAAAACTATACTGAAGAACAGTATTACATCAGTTACAGTAGGTAGAATAAAAATCTCAGTGGCATACTAGACAATTTTTGAATTTCAAAATTAATAGCAAACCTCAATCAATTCAAATAGAAACAAATACAACTGTCCTTTTGAACTTTTTTTATGAATATAAGAGTAGCTATTTAATCTTATTTAAGCATCTGAACCTTGACATGTCTCTCAGCCCCTAGGCAAAGAATTACTGAATTTGAAAGCCTGTGTTTAACAGTGCTGAGGAATTCATTTCGACTTACATCAAGGATAAAATATCCTACTCTAGAGTCCGAGTTCTGACTTAAGGTATCCTTATTGCCATACAGATACTGCAGCTAGCTAATCACTCATCAGTTTAAAAAAACCTGCAATTTAAACATATACTGCTCCAGTTTCAAAAAACCCCCGTAACAATATGCAAGACTGCAATATAAAGAATACATCGTTCTCTTAAAAATCGAAGTACAGTTAACGTCGTAGCGATTTTACAGCTGCCACTGGGTGGCACCAGACACAATGGATAGAAAAGTGACCATACTTCGCTTGTAGTTCCCGAATCCGTTCTTCTTTTTCCTGGACTTGATTTTTTAGTGACTTAATGGTGGTGGATTGCTTAGTGGTTTCAGTATTCGAATTCTATATTGAAAAATATTAAAACATAAATAAAGTAGATTGAATGTGAGCAGAGTCAACAGTAATTTTGAAAAAAATTGTCTGTGTAAATTTCCATGTATTTTATGAAGGTTCTCAGAAATTAACTGGTAAAAAGGAGCATCCTTATTTTGTAGAAACATGTAAGCAGAAGTACATTCCTTGGAAAATATGACGAAAATCAGTACTTTTCCATTGTTCTAATAATGTATGGTTAATAGATGTTCCCTGGGACACTTACAAGCACCAATCAGGACCACATTTTCTCTTGCATAGCACAGTCAGAAGAAAAGGTAACAGAAAAGAAGTAAAACTGGATCTTCATTTGAACTACAGCTTTGAATGGTATAGTTCTACAGCACAAGGAGTCTACATCTACACAGCACAAGAATGTCCAATAACTCCTTTCATCTTTAGTATTAGGAAATACGAGACAATTTACAAGAGTGGTTGTTTTTATGTCTCCTGAAATTCAAAGCACAAGACACAGACATTTCCATTTGGCTGTACTGACACAACAACAAGCAGGTATGATCCTAATTTTCAGGCACATGTCATACCCGTGAAGGACAATTATACAGTTGTTGGCCATTATTCATCAGTATACAGTAAGAAAAGAAGCGCCTCTATTCCTCCATGCAATTACACATATCATCTACCCAAGATCTAAATTCAGAACAACTGAATCAGTCTACATAAAAAAAAAAAAAGAAAAGAAAAGAAATTTAACTAAGTAGCCATCTTAGCAATCTAAGGACATGCACTGACTGCCATTGCTGAAATAGCAGCTCAAACACACAACATAGAGATATTTCAGAACTCCAAAAGGTGTTGCCAAAAGATCCATATTAAGCATACGCACAACATATATGTGTGCCTGTATGTATACAGGTTCAGCCACTGTTCTATAGCTTTTTACTCACTATGTATAAACAATAAGCAAACACATCAGACATGCTGTAAACAAAGATACTTCAGGAGAATTTCTCTGCTTGGTGCATACTTGTAATGCCTATTAACATTAATGGGAGTATTGTACATAACTCTGTGCACCTCAAGGGGAGTATATATTCTTGTGTGCACAGTTAGATGTAAAATAATGTTCTTAATAACTTGTCTAGTCTATTTACTGTTATTATAATGTGAGGTATAACCAGAAAATTGTTAAAATGATGTATGCTAGCAGAATATTCCTGAGTTTCCCAAGACTTGTTTGTGGAGCTTGAGTTCCACTAGTGTAAAGCACAGCACCCAGCTACGTGATTTACACACTAGACACGAACTTGAGTATGTAGGTGGGCCCCTGCACATATTCAGAGACAAAGACATATGCTTACGGTATTTTGCTTCCAAACTCACCACCCACACTTAACACACTTCTTCCTATTGGCAGAGATACAAGGAGTCATTACATACAACATAAGCAAACACTGCAAAGACAGCACTAACGGAAAAAAAAAAAAAAACTAACAAAACCAGGTACTTGGAGATTCTGAGCTATAAGGAAAGCTTTTGCTACTTACATATTCAGATATGTAAGAGAGTAACTATGTGTCTCCTTTTCAAGTCAGCTAGAGAGCCTGGAACAATAAACGACAACCCTTTGCCAAATCCTTCTGCTAAAAGATGACTTGCAGGACTTAAAGTAGCCTTAAATAAAGTAAAGAATTTTAGAAACTTGATTTAAGTAGTTTTTGAGGCCCTTATATTCCAAACTCTCATCCATTTCAGAAACCAGTGAATTTACTCTACTACTTAGCATTTGGGGTCATGGACTATCTCCATCCTAAATATAGTTTTGCATACATGATTTATTTTTTCATTAAAAATTTAATGTATCTTTAAGAAGGAATTAAAAGTCATGCTAGTATTTTTGATATCAGATTTATATATGCTTGCTAAATGTTTCCTCTGCTGCAGAAACAAAAAACCTTTGATTTTTCAGCAATTTATTTTGCTGTTTGCATTTGGCAGACAAATAGAGTAGGCTTCTAGCATGGGTGCTACTCTTAAGCTATTTAAAAAATAAATACCCCTTTTTAAATTTTTCCTACTTTCATAGATCAATTGACTGCTAGGTTTCTGGATGATGAAGATACTCATCTAAAAGGTACAACCCTAATTAACAGAAATTACCACTCACCAGCAACAGAAACAGATTAGTCAATCTCAAATCTAAAAACAATACTCAAGAAGACAGTGCGTATGGTTTTAAGACCTCCTTCTCATAATTAAAGTAGATCAATTCATGTGCCTTTTCATGGCTACTCCCTGCTGGCCTCATCTCCTTATCAATGTGACCTACCTTTACTAATCCCTGAATTTAGATGTTATGCATCCAGTGTGCAATAGCCAAGATCTGTAATACCATGATTACCATCAACAACGAAGAGGTCTGAGCATTACCCACATCTCATGTGCTAGCACAGCTAATCCAGCATTTAGAGTCAGCTACGTTGATCGTGTAATGCAGCGTTTTCTTCTAGCTGATCCTTTGGCAGATCCTTTGGCTACTGTGGAGTTTTTTTCAAGCAGCACGAAGCTGTACCATTTTGACCTTTTCTCTTTCCTCTACTATTTAACAGAAAACAATGGCAACTTTAAGGCACTCTGTTGCAAATATATTTTCTCCAGTGAGAAGAGAAGAATTAGTATGTTTGAGCCAGGCCACCTGCTGAGAAAGCTTTCAGAACAACACAGTCCAGTATCTACATCACTCACACGCAACAGATTCACAGGAAACTGAAAACTGAAATCATCTAGTCAGTATTTCCCTACCAGCTAATCTACAAAAATTACAAACTAAAAAAAAAAAAAAAGTCCCTTTGAAGACAAAGACAGTAGTAACACACACACAACAGTGCTGCCCCATTAGCTCAGATTCTTTGCATCCATTCACAGATAGCTATTGCTTTTCTTCTTCTTAAAGGAAGAAAGGAATCAACTGAATTCTCATCAAACTAATTCCACAGCACCTTCCAACAAGATAGACTTTATCACTGTGTGAAAACCCAGCAAAGCTTCTTGTCTGGCCTATTTGATCTGCAGAAATTGTTCTAATTGTAACTTTTAGTTCTGTCTACATTTCTACTTACCATCAAAGGCAATCTAACACCTAAGCTGCTAATCATTGGCTACAATATACAAATGTTAGCATATGTGAGTATACGTATGTCTGCTTGACCCAGTTATGAACTACTGCTCATACGAATTATCCTCAGCACTAGATAATCTGTTCTGTCACCTTTAGTTTGCACTGCAGCTGTTTCATCTCTAAATCAATGTTCTTTGAAGGAGCTGGTATGGCTTCACTCTTGCCAGCAGTTTGAGACAGGTGTTCTCTCTAATTTTCCTTGTAAATCCTCCTTCTCCTGTTGCCACTTGGCCAGGTTGGAGGTCAACACCTGTTTTACAAAGAGAATAAACAATCACAGTTTCATCCTAAAAATATTTCTGCTTGATCATATGAGATGCTTCTCCGGTTCAGCATTCAAGAGGAATGAAACAGTATATATTATCCATAATTATATTGCGTAGCTGTTAGTTGAATTCTCTAGTATAGGCAAAGATCAAATCCAGCAGGAAAAACAAGTCTAATACCATGAAAAACAAGTCTAATACCATTAAAAACAAGCAATTTTTTTTAGGGCAAAATAATTCAATTTTGACTGAGTATGTTAATGTTTCAACCACGACAAACAACAATTATCATACAAAACTGTAACAGCAGTTACTGTTGAAACCTGTTTACCTAGAGCCCCTCTGGAATTCAGCAATTATTTTTACACAGAACATGAAGAAGTACCACGATGTCCCAGACACCAGTGTGAATTAAGGGTGGTTAAATGTCAAATCTGTTATAATGGTGACCACTGTAGGCTCACTTGAATTGCTGCGTTGACAACTGCTACAAAGCATACACCCTTCTCTTGGCTTTTGTTTTGGTATTTGTAGGGCTTGTAGAGGTTAAAGCAAAGTGGACCAGCTGCACTAAACATCTCCTGGTTGGCTGGTCTTTACCTATGTGTTATTTCATCCCTTTCAATATATGCACCACAGCCAGAGAACCACATATTCCATAACCTTGACTCTAGGGCTGAAGTACTTAAGTGGTAAAAGACAAGCTGGAGCAGGACAGGATAACAGATGTTAGTTGTTTATTCCACTGGGTAGGTCTTACCACCCTATACTGCAGCCAAAATGCTTCTCACTTAGCAACATAAATGCAAAGTCCAATTAGCAGACGAGCCTTGTTAGGGATTTAGTTCAAATAAATACCATGCAAACAAACTCTGTCTTGTTGCACTTGACTGACAACCAAGAAGACTTATTCAATCTTTGCACCAATATATTTCACATTACTCCTTATAGAAGTAACGTTTTAAATAATTGCTTTAATTTAAATAATATTGAATGTTATTCTGCAAAAAGGGGAACTGAAATTATCTCCATGTTAGTGATTAACTTTCACAAAACTGTAGTCAGATGAAAGCCAACAATGGCCTAACAGCTCTCTGCTCCTTAAAAGGGTTATTAAAGTGCTATCTTATTATTCCAAATAAGACTGTAATATAGTAGCTTAACATAAGAAACAATTGTACAAAATTGTATTGAAATATCTCAAAGTGCAAAAACCCCCTTACTTTGTGAAGAATCCTGATCAGAAACATGAGAAGATACAGGACAGCTTGAAATAGCTAAATGTGTGCCTGATTATATACTGGTGCCAGAGAAAATACCCAACCAAAAAGACCCCAAACCTCAGAAACACACAAAAAAACCCCCAAAATCCAACAAAACATGAAAAACTCACCCCAAAAAACAAACAAAAAACCGACAAAAAAGGTGATAGTTAAGAAGAGTATTCTATTTTCAAGTAGTTTATTATTTAACTTACAAATTATATTTTATACAGCTTGATGTTATTAGAAAAAAAATTCATATATATGTGTTTATAAAAACATACACTCCCATGACAATAATCCGATGATCATATATATACAGATAAAAGAGAGTCACATTTATTCCCATTATGAGTAAGAAAAGAATGCTTGTAGATTTTGCATTAGCCTAAAAAAATATCATGGGTACAAGGTAAATTCATCTGGTATTTAAAGTTAAAACTCTAACAGTATTTATTTCATATTCACTAAGTGCACTTACTAAAGTCAGTGGGCATTTTACATATGTATCTGAGGCAAGTACTGTTCTTAGTGAAAGGGTTACTCTTTCCATTCCCTTCTGTGTCTGCTGTCATTAAACAAGAGACAGATACTGTATTTTCTAATTGACTATTCCTTAATCTGATATATTATTCTCATAATTAATACATTCGCAGAGTAAAAGACAAAATGAGGGCTATTTCAATAAGTAAAACCAGTAGTAGTACAGAAGGACATAGTATAGAAAAATATGAGGATTATGTTAATTTGTCCAGTATAACCAATATTTCTACATGCAGAATTTTATGATTCAGTGTCTCTATAATAAATTATTCATAAAAAGAAAAGCAAGAAAAAAAAATCATGGCTAGATCAATATCTCTGTTCAAAATTAGAAATGCCCCCATATCTGCCCAAGATAACTTGTGCCTCTCAGAAGTTTTTTATGCTACTGCTGCTGAAAATATACATCAGTTCTAAAACGTCATGAATTGCACCGGCCACATTCTCAAAAATCATAGTAAATATATTCAAAAAGAAAAGGTCTTCATGGGACTGTTGCTAAAGATGACAGTTGGTTATAGAAGCTACTTAAGGAGGTAGAAAAAAAGAATTTGAAATAAGAATCTACATAAATTCAGAAACAGCGTAAGTACTACAGGGATAAAGTGAAAGTAGCATATGATGTACAAGACCTCCAACTCACAAAAGCAGACAGGCACGCAATCGCAATCACAGATTTCACAGAAGTTGTCTCTTAATACTTCTGTAGACAATGTAGATGTACTACAGGACTGATAATTCTACTGCATTACTCTTCTACTTTTAATCTATTGAATGGTTATGTGAAAATCCTGTGTAAATCCACGTGGGATGTAAAAAACAGCCCCTCTGCCCTTTAGCGATACTTACGCCTAAAAGATATTCCTTGCATTTACTTAAGAAATAAGTTCATTACCCTGGTGTTCCTCACCACTCCCTATATTTTAGGTCAAGTTTTTTATTATTTTTTCTTTTTTAGACACAATGGAAGTTTTGTGTGTGTGCTACCATGCACACAAATCCTGAACGATAGAGTAAAAAGAATTTACTCCAGGGGAAGAGGTCACCAGGATGAAAGGTAGAAGAATCTTAAACATCAGCTGGACCAGATGTTGGTAAAGGCAGCCTACCGCTGTTCCCCTATGATGCAGCGGCCTTTGTCTGCTGCACCTCCTCCAGAGTGTTTTTGGCTTAACAGATGTTTATCGGTTCAGTATTTTAACACCCATCTATCTTAATCTCCTTGCTCCTGGTATACCCATGACACTCTGTTCTGCTGTTCACAAAGGAGTAGTGATGAAACCTCAGCTTCTATGTAGTCAGTACAAAACTTGCAGTGACTCAGCACGGCGTTTTACCCTCTGCTCAGAAGGACAGCTGTGTGGATGGCCCAGTGGGTTAACGCAGGAAGTTCCTGGAATGGCCTATTGTTCCTTGGCATCACAATCACTCCATAAGGGGCTCTGAGCTCATTTTACAGAAGTCACTATTCTACTGCAACTGGCATGTATGAATACAACATTTCTGTCGGAAGCAGCCGATACTGTACTGCTACTGAAGTCACACAATCCCAAACATTTATATTTGCAAAATATATTATATTAAAAAATTATAAACCAGGATGTAAATCACACATTCTTGACACACTTTTTAAGCAGTGACATAATCTTATTTTACTACTCATTTTGTAAAACAGCTAAAGCTAATATACTCTGATGTGTAAAAATCCCATTTGCTGTGAAGCTTCCCACCCTAAAATCCAGGCAGACAAGGACATGTCTATGTCTGTAAGAAAACTGAAGTTAACACACTAATTTTTCTTTTCTTCAAAAACCCTTGCTACAGTAGGTAATAAAATACATTTGCTATGTGAGTAGCTCCCATAAAAAGTTCTATTTTAGAATTTAACACTGCCTCTATAAATGTTTTATATAGAACAGTATTTTCTCACAGTTTCAGCTTGATCATGGAAAACATACAATAACATGAAAAACAAGTGCAGTACTTGTTGCACACATAAAACATAATTTTTCAAAGCATGCTTGCAGGCAGAGAGTTAGGTATTTATGCTTTTACTCACTTTATCAAATATTATGATGACATAATGAGAAACCTATTTACAATATCCAATACAAATTTATTGTGTCAATTCCACTAAACTTGACCTTTTTGCATTCTCTTGAATCAAAACCTGCCTGTGCCTGATAGGTCACAGAAAAAAAAAAAGAAAAGCTAAAATTAATAAAGAGGGTATGTAGCTATCTGAAAAGATACATACCAGACTAAAAAGCTGTGCTGAATTCTTAATGTGATCATATAGAGAAAAGGCAAATAACTTCAAATCCTCAATCAAAGTTCTTTTCATGCAAGTGCTGTAAGTCGTTGATTACTTAGTATTCTAGACATGAAGACAAAATATCAAACAGAAGTCTTTGGTGACTTAATATCCCATCCCTAAATTGAAACAAAGACCCACCAAAAGCAAGGAAAACTTCTAAAATGTAGAAATTATTTGTCATTTATTCTTCTGAAATTTTAGTAAATTCTACAGAATCATTTAGCTGTAACTTTTTTCAGCCAAATGCAGTTATCAGGAGCTGACTATTTCACAAAATGTCAAATAAATGAAGGTAATATAGAGGACTTTTTGCCAGTGCTTTAGCTAGTTGTTAGACTTCAGTAGCCTTTAGAGACCATTAAGTACCCTTTGGCTAATTGGCCAATGGTAGATTAATCCTCTTTTTATTCTAGCAGCACTATTTTAACACCCTTTGCACTCTGTCAGTGTAGTATCTGAATGACAAAATAATATTGTGCATGAATAATAAGCAGAAAAGTTAAATTAACATTTCATGTTTCACATGCCATACCTATGTGTCAGGGAAAAGAACCCTCTTTTAAAGCCACTGACATTCAACTTTTTTAAACAATCTCATGTTGACACCTTACTGAAGTGAATCTTCCTAATTACTGCTAATTGCCTATCAAGGAAAAAAAAATCTTTCCTTGAAGTGCAGTTGTCTAGTATAGATGAACACAGCTCCAAAGTGCATAGTAAAGACAGGCATGACACTTGAGGTGTGCTACATTATTATGAGGTCATACTAAATATGGTTTGCAATGAACAAAGCAGCTTTTAAGGATGTTTAAGGTACTGAAAATGTCAATCTCTCATGAAGTGTTTAAATTAGTTCCCAGAAGAGAAATACAGACATTAACCAGCAGATAAGAGGTATATTTCTCCTCTCAGGTATTTTACTAAAGAAAAACATTTGTCCTATTGATAGTGGTAACACAATTGGAGTTCATCTGCTTTGTAAAAGCAATGTTTACATTGGAATGGTCCTTTCACACATACAAATTATAAATTCAGCTATTATTGGAAAAACATTTGTAATCACTAACAATGACTCCTAGACTCATAGATTTTGAGTGTCTTCTTAAACATGTGCTACCACTGATCAATCATCTTTTATAAAGGGCTATTTACTGTATAAAACTTCATAAACAAAGGTTTTTACCTGTTATTTTAATTCAGGTACTTATAATTAATCTACAACTAAATTCATTCTACAACTTATAAAAGCCTAGTGTTGCAACATCTGGCTACAGCAATTTATTAAATAATACAAAAAGAAAAGCAATGGAATCAGTCCAGACAGGTCCTTTTTGAGTTTTGGTTTGTTTTTCTCTTTTTGTAAACACTAGTAGTGTCACATAGATCAAGTGCAGAAAACATAAATATATTTTAGAGAAACACACAACACTCATACATAAACAAATTGGCTAATACATTCTGGGCCCAATTCTCCAAGAAATTATCTGCTCCTATAACAACAGACAAGTCTGAGTACAGAAATGTGCATTGTGCAACCAACGATTTTTCAAATAAATTATAGAAAATAAGAGAAAACTTCGTAACAATACAAATCACAGTTTTTAAGATGATGAAAATGCTTCTGAAACATGTAATCTGTATAATGATTACACCAATTCAAAGATAAATGTTTTGTCCTGCAGCAATTCTATTTTAGCCTTCGTTTTCTATCACTTTCATTTCATGTCTCTCTACAAGTAAACATTGCTGTATCCCATGCCTAATGTCTGTACGTATTAAGAACACTATCTTGCTTTCATACTAAAGCAGATGCTGCACTCCATCTGCCCTTGCAAATTTCAAAGGAATATACGGACTATTAACTATTTATTTAACAGTACTTATACAAGTAGTTTCATAATGATCACTTACATGATCACAACTATGTGATTTAATTTTTGTAACGATTGATTTTCCAATATGGAGACATAAACTGACAAAATATACGGTGTGCAGGACATTGTCTGCAAGACCTTAATATTTCCAGAGAAAAACTACACAACTTGAAGAAATCAATATTAAAAATAAAAATACGCAGTATTTCAGTATATACTATGTTATATATTTGAACTTATTCGAAGTATTAATACCAGCCAGAAATAACATTACAATAATGTTTCTATAACAGTACATTAAAATGTTTTACTATAGATAAATTAAAGATGAAAATATAACCTGGGACATTTCATGACAGTTTGTCCCATTTGAAAATATCTGAGTATTATGGCAAGCCAGTTGTGAAGATGTGGCTGAAGTTCAAAACCAATGTTTTCATGTATCCACCACTGCTATTTAAATAAATACTAGTATTCCAACACCTAACATGCCTGTGCACATTAAGTATTATGATACAAGAAAAGATTTCCAGCTGATGCATAAAATTTGCCCCAAGATTTCCATGGCTGTGTGCTTACTAGGGAATTTTCAATGTAAGACATGGTATCCAGGCAATCTTTTGTAGTTAGGACCAGGTTTTACGGCACTATTTTTTTTCAGGACTACACAGTATTTATCTGATTTCCACCAAACACGAGAGTAGGGGTAAACTCATAAAGCTTGAAATTTGAATTTTTCATCTAGGGTCAGGGATAGTGCTTGCCATATTCCCCCTGCTTAATCTTAACATATCTAAGCACTGCAAATGAACTACTTGCATGAGAGCCAGTCAGGGAATTTCACAATCCCTACAACTCATTACAAATTTAACAGCAGCAATACTAAGTATTCATATGTTTCAGATAACACATACAAATATGCTGCACTAAAACTCATTGGGGGAAAAAATTAATAATGCTTCCATCTGTTTTCCGTATAACTCACATAAAATAGAGAGAAACCAAAATGAAAATGCTATTTTAAAAACCATGTTTAAACTTTCTTTTGATTTACCCACTTAGTTCCAAAGCATACAGCTTTATATCTTTAAAAACTAAAGTTATTTTTAAGAAAATATATAAGAAAAAAAAGAAACAAAAGAACTGAAAGAATGGTGAAATATTAATTTAACCTCTCCTCATTTCCATCTGTTTTAGAGAGTGAACCATTTTCTATTGAAATATTTCTGCATCTCAGATGTAAGTGGGCAGGAAATCTGTGCTTGTAGGGAAGGCTGTTCCATCTCCCATATTACTCCTTATGTATTATTTTCCTTTGCTTAAATTTCAGATTTTCAACTGTTAAAGACCATTATCTTCCAACTCACTTTGAGGAAGTGACGTAACTATTTTAAAATAAAAACTACTAAAATGTATGTAGGCTAGTAGGCTATAGGCATTCTCAGAAGTTGGTTGCAATATTCAAGGAACAAAATTTATAAAGATAGTTCTATGCTTAATTTTGTCCAACTATTTCAGCATCTCATTTGTAGCCACTTCAGATATCAACAAAAGCTGAAAAAATGTCCAAAGAAGGTTTTCTTTTTTTTTTTTTTTTTTCCCTGGCGGAGAGATGTGTAAAAGCAAAACATTTTAAATATAAACTGTATTAACAAACATAGGTAATGGAAAAGTTCGATGTTTTCATAGAGGATGAAAAATAAACAAGAAAGAATTGTGGGGGAAAAAAACCATTAAGTATCTGGAAGGAATTTTTCTAGACACATAAAGGTGATATTATATAAATATTTATTTTTTATTTACATTTTTATAAAAGAAAACAAAGATATTGCTAGCCACTTCTGAGAGGTATGAGGAAGTTGATGACAGACTTTGCTGAGGATGCAAAGACAGGAATATTCTTCAAAATAATTAACTGCATTTAAAAATTACCACTAAAATGTACTTCATATAAATTAAATTGGTAATTCATCCCTGGATTCTTGTAAATGAACCCCCACAGTCTTATCTTTAATTTGTAATTTATGTTATCATTGGAACTCTTTCTAAAATTACAGGCATAAATGAACAGTTTAGGGTAAAATACTCTTTATATTGCTATATTATTTATATACTATTTATATTATATTTATTTAATATTTGAAGAGACCATCACAAGAGAAAGCCATGTTTTCAGTCTAATGTGTAAAGTGAAACATACTTTCCCTTTATCATGATTATCATCAATACTATGACTCACTTGGGCAATTTATTATTTTCACATACATGAACAGTTTGAGGGCAACACTGCAATTCTAAATCCCACCTTGAACCAGACCTACTGCTGCTGTTCCTTTGTAGTTCCCTCATTCTCTTCTGCTTGCTTTACCAAGGTAAGAGCATAGACAAAATCACCCACTTTGTGTACACAATACCCTAAAGGACAACCTTTCCATCCAAAAATAAAGAGGACACTGGGCACAGTTCATCCACCAGAGCGTAGATGCTTTTCCAGTGCCTCTGAATCTTGTGAGATGTGCTATGGCTATGGCTAGTCACACAGTTTCCACTGCTGAGAAAGGAAGGAACTGAGGCTGTTGGCACATTAGGCATCAAGAGTAGAATGGAGTGAAGCAAAATAAACCTGAACATGGCACAAGCTATGGGAACAGTCCAGGACTCCCTCATTAACTCCCAGTTAAACCTTAGGAAAGCAAATCAGACCGCGCAAAACATTAGTAAGAAACTACCTCCTCTAGCAGTTATGGAGTCCATGAGGCTCAGGCACTTCAGGCAAACCAGCATCTTGTCAAAACCATAAAATTCTTCCCTTGGGTTACAAGAATAGTAAGAGTGTCTGATTTTGGTAGGGACGCCATAGAATCCTAGGAACCAGCACTCATTGTCTGCAACAATGGGGTGTCTAAGGCAGAGAATAATTAAGACAATCCCAAAGAGGAAAAGCTGTAGATAAGTATTTTTAAAAAGGAATCTCAGGTGTAGTTCCCTTGTCTCAGAAGTGTCTTAGTTGTAACACATTCTTTTTCTACTGTTGTTGAAGATGCCTTAGTTCTTGACTCCCATTCCGTTATGCCTACGAAGTCCAACCCCACCCACCCCCAAACCAAAAGAACAACAACAAAAACTTCAAGAAGGTTTGTGCATCATCCTTGGTGAAGTGATAAAATGGCTTGGTACTCCTGGCTATGTTTCGAAGTTTCTTCCCGCAGTGGAAGGGAGTAGCCAGGACAAGAGAGCACCAGCATTAACTTTGCTTTCATAATATAACATATAATATAACACTTTTTTTAAACCTTCCAGAAAAAAAGGAATGAGAAAATTGGAGTAAGATGCAAGCTTTAACAAAACTGCCAACTCCCTCTGTGCACTATAATGTAGACAAAGAAATCTCACCGTGAGACAGATAAGAAAATAGGGTCAAACAGGAAACTGGTGCATTGCAGACCTATCAGTGTTGAACTGGTGATGGTGGCCATTCCTCTCCTGAAATCCAAAGGAGTCCAAAAGAACTACTGTTCCCGAAGGACAAGATGTGGGAGCTGTTATGGTCCTCCTTTCTGATCACTGATAAACCCAACTAGAAATCAAAGAGTAATAAAATGCATGGATGAAAAGGAGAACTTACAAGGAGTAAGACTTTTCAAGGATTAGCTTCTAGATCCATTGTTCTAACTCTTCTCTATTAAGATACCTTCCCTGTGCTTAGCTACCTTAACAAAAAGACTTCCATTTGAGAATGAGGACAAAAAAAATTTAATTGCTAAACAAGAAAGGTAATGATGTCAAGAATACATTAAACATAGCACATGGACAAAACAGTACAAGCAAATTATTCCAGAAAATTTTGATATGAATGCAGAGAAGATTCTCCTGGCAGCCTTCTTCAGGGTCCTCAGAGAGAAAACTTGCATTATATATGAGTGGTCCTTCTTGAAAAATTAAATCCATTCTCTTTAAAGGACATGGAAGCACAAACTGACCCTAATTTTAAATAGTCTTTTATGCATGGAAAGGTGGGTATTACACTCCTTCCGTCTTTACCATTAATCTGTTATTATTTTATAGATTTCATTAATTACAGACCTTCAACCTTTCCTCACTGTTGTTATGTTCAAAACTAGCAAAAATTCTTGTTCCTTTCTTCCTGTATGTGTTTTGTGTGTGGTGCCAAACCAAGGTGCAATATTACACAGAGTGCCTTGGCACTGCTATGTAGAAAAAGAAATGTCCTCTGTGAAATTCTCTGTACAAAATGCCTGACAGACTAGCAATGGTTCTGGTATGAAGAGCAGTAGTTTGACAAGCTGGTGGCCTTCATGCTATAAAGCACCATCTTTGTGTTCCTAAGAAACACACACTGGTATTTGTTCAGCCTGTGGATCTTTGAAAAATAAACACACATATCCACACGCCAAAACAAAACCCCAAGCAAACAAAAACGCCACGACCCAATCCAAAACCCAACCAACTACTCTTTTGACTTTTGCCACAACTTACTGAATTTTACCTTATGGTGGATGGCACATATGGTAATCTTGTAAGGGAGGGATAACATGTAAAAATTAAGGCTTCATATATGCAAATACTTTTTTCATGACCAACAACAACAACAACTTCTTCCTTCCAGGTTTACTCTTCATGTACAAATGCTGGAAGAACCTTTGAAAAAGTAGATACCAAGAACATTTCTGTGGTCATTCACAAGTGGTGTTTCAATTAAGTCTTGATTTTGCCTTGTGGGATTCAAACTAACGAAATTATTTCAGAAAAATAAAAGAAAATCCTTGCTAGCTTTGGAAAAAGATCCCAAGACCTACCCAAGCCAATCCTAAATCAGAACTTTCACTTCAATAAAACCTGTTTCTTCTTACTTTAACTAATAACTGATTCTTAAAATAAATAAATACAAGGAGACTTTTTAAAAGATTTTACTTTTAAAATTGAAAAGTGTTTGCAACTATATACCTTTTTTCCTTTTCCTTCATGGCTAACTTTAAAATTGTTACTATTATAACTACTTTAGAAAGAAAAATGAAAATTAAGAATTGCAGCTTTTTGTGTCTTTTTTATACCTGAAAAGAATTTTTAAAACTGAAACATCACCTATAAAAATGTCTGGGAAAGTGACACTTGACCCTTTACAAATACAGAAATAGTACATGGAAGTTTGGGTTTTTATTATATACCTTAGCTTTAACTAGTACTTTTAAAATTACCTGCTTTTGATAGTAGCAAAAAATGTGCAGCCTTTCTCAATCATGTTTATAAAGAAAGAAAATATGTAATTGTCAATATTATGACAGTTTTATCTGTAGAGACTGTCACACATCCTTTCTGATCACTATTACTTAAT
This sequence comes from Ifrita kowaldi, assembly GCA_013398055.1. NCBI lineage: Eukaryota > Metazoa > Chordata > Aves > Passeriformes > Cinclosomatidae > Ifrita > Ifrita kowaldi. Next base: position 353,936 of record VZRS01014763.1, read on the forward strand.
GAGATCTTACTGACAAACATGAATTTACACACATCTCTACCTGCAAAATAAAGCAAGGAAAGTTAAATTTCTTTAGAAAACTTAAGCAGAATCTTCTGCTTGTAGCTGTACAGGAATCATCCATTTGCTACAAAGAAAACAAAAATTACACACTTGCAACGCTTAGATCACTTTTACTAACTTTAAACCTTGTTCTCCCTAGTGACTTGAAAACCAGCAGTATGACTACACTGTACAGGGTGTTCCTAGTGATAACCATACTTTCTTCAACACCTAATACAAAACACAGACATTGTTTTAACAAATATCACTTGGCTGACCTAGAAGATGGGATGAAGGAATAAGAGAGTCACGTCCAATTCCTCATGGATTCTCAGCTTGAATCCTGGATTTTGCACAGTTTACCTTACGAACATGATCTGAGTGACATTTCACAAATTCCTGGATAAATGTTGCTACACTCTGCCAGCAGAGAGACTGGCTGTGTCATGCACAGATCAATAACAGCACTGTGTTTCATCAGCCTCAAAATCAAAAGTGCTTCATCTGGCAAAAGCCATGGCCCTTGAGGATCTGACATATATAAAATGAATACTGTACACATGATGTCTACTACAAAAGCTCCTAGTGTAAAGACAACTCTAGATATGAAAAGCTGAGCATATGTAAATAGGAAAATATGTATTTGTATATAAAAAGAAGTTTTTAACTCCATTTTATGAAGTGTCACAAATACCACAAAGCAGCAGCTGAATAACAGAAATGAAACAAAACTTTTATGACACCTGGCAGAAATATAAAAACACAGGAAAATCCAGTATTCACAATCTTTGGAGGAATTCTGAAGAAAATAAAAGGACATTTTGAACTGTACACAGTAATATCTATGACAGTGGGCTGCAATAAAATGCAGTCTAAGCTATACATAATGCCTCCTGATCAAAACCATGTTCATTGAAAATATTCTTTTATCTTACTCAGAGTAACTACTCAAAGCAGAAGTCTTGAGACTGCCACTCATCATATACTACTATCATATACTACTATCAGTTCTCAATATAGGCTTTCCTAAAGAAACAACAGAAATTTATGTCTCCTATCACTTAGACTTCCTCGTATCTAACAAAGTCTTTTGGTGACAGAGCTTGTAAAATTTTCGAATAAGAGCAGCACTTGTAGAATTTTAATTGAAATTACTTTTTATTATAATGCCCCTCCCTCATTTTTCTCATAGTTTCTTTTCTAATAGTGAATTTTCAAATTCAGTTTTTCTTTTTTTTCTGCCAAAGTTTATATTGCAAACAATACTTTGAAAAGTAAGTATTTCTACTCTTTTGAAGCCAAGCCTTTAACAAAATATCTCAGCTTGAGTACTTTATAAAGATTTTGACTCAAAAAAAAGAGATTAAACTATCTCTATGCCCCCAATTAAAAAAAAAAAGCTTTTTCCTTAAAAAATGTCATGACTAACTCACTAAAAACATGTTTCCTTATGCTCAATCCTCCTGGTAGAATATGAAATAAATATTTAAAAAATAATAATTTTTCTTTTCTGCATTTTCCATACCAAGTTACATACTACCTAAATTAAATAGCTTTAATCTTCTCTCAGATCTGCAGTCAGCAACATTTAAAGGGTTTTACAGGACTAACATTTCTGTGTACATTATACACAAAAGCCATTTTTCCTTCTCTGCATATCTTCTGCTTAAGACTAATGCTCTTTAAATGCTCCTGTTACACACCATGGAACAGGCATTTCCTTTGGGTTACTTCCTTCATTTTAACATCCATCTTCCCTGTGCCACAGCTTTATATATGTATGTCTTCAGTGGTGATGGCTTCTTCCTCTGCCTCAGAATTTCTCCTCCTTATAACCTGACATTTGAACGTTATTATAGCACTCCTGCTTGGCTTCAGGTGGATCCTTAAAAACAAGTGGTTTGACTTATCTTAAATTTATCACCCATCTCTCTTCCACAGCATTAAACGCATTTTAGCATTAATTACAAAAATACTGTGGCCCAGCTGAGCTCTATGATGTAAATGCACCTCTTCCACCAGTTCTTCATGTGAGTGAACAGTGCTACTGAAGCTGAGAATTTACGTTCCTCTTCATACTTCCCATTAATTCAGCTCATGCCATCAAATGAATCCTCTCTCTTCCTGTTTCTTTTTCATGCATCCTACCAAGTTTTTTTTAAAATTCCTTTAAGAAAGAACCTACCTACTGCTAACCATAAGCAGCTGATTTCTCTCTAATTCTTCCTTTTTGGATTAGTTGGCCAATATCACTGCAGTTGTCAGACTCCAACTGGCAATTGTCAATTACAGCCACCTAAAAATTACAGATCTCATATCTGTTATGTTTCTATCTTAGGTATTTTTTCAATCTTCCTTTGCTAGACAGAAGACTCTACAAGAGTTCTTTTTCTTAGATATTTAAACTTCAGTAGCCTGTTAATCTGCTCTCTGAAAACCTCACATTGTTCTCTGGAACAACGTACTTTCAAATCCTTCTCTTAAGTCTTCAAATGTTTTTTTACTTCCTTTAATTTCTTTCTTGGATTCTGTGTATCAGAACTACACACATTATTCTAAGACCAGTCAAATTGCGCCAGTAAAAAAAACCATATTCTTTCTGCTCCTCTTGTACAGACTCCAGTGTCTATATTCGAGGATAGTATTTTTTAAAATGGCAATGGGAGTTCATGCTCAGCATTACCTCCTAGGACTCTCATTTTTCTTTAGAGTCCCTGGTTCCTGGGAGACAGGCGTTCAGCCTCACTCAACGTGAAACTCAAGCAATGTATTGGTTTTCATTATGATGTAATGATTTACTCATTAAAAACACTGTAAGATCATAACGATCCATACTTTTCAATCAGACTCTGGTGGATGATTGAAAGCTTAAGAGTAGTTGTCAATGACTGAAGATATCCTATTGCACTGGCTTGGATTTTTTACGTTGCCACTAATTTTTAAAAAATGATTGAAAGATTTTACTTCCAAAACAAACAGCAAAAAGACAGTCATTTATTTCGTAGTATATCCAGATAGAATAGATATGTAAGGTGTAAACCATTATCTTGGTGAAAAAAATAATGTTATCATTCATGTGAGGGATCAACTGAAAAATTAATTTCATGGTATGTGAGATTCTGAGCTAGTGAAAATGATTAAGTGGTACTTATATGCACCAATTTAACCTTAAAGCATGAATTGAGACATTGAGTCTACACTGTGTTCCATGTAGCAGCGCTTAGCTCCAATCCAAATACTACGTAAAACCAAGTATGACGAAGACAACTTTAGAAATTTTATTTCATATTTACATTTCAATAAGCAGTGACTGTTGCACAGAGGCACACAACAAAAATGACTGAATGTGCTTATAAAACTTCTGATACTTTCAAGTCATAGAGCTATTTTTGTAATCCCATGACCCTACTCATCCAACTTCTTAAAAAATGCAACTCTTCAAATAAAGAACTGTCTCTTACCAATTCCCCATGTCAATGTATGTACCTTGCTAACCATACTAAGCACTCTCCCTCACCAATCTTATGTTCCATATCTTCACAATGAGAAAAATTTATTTACCAGGTTAGGACAGGAGCAAAGGAAAGGAGAAGTGAGGTAGAAGATTCCATTAGGAGAGTGCAGGAGAATCAACTCATTTAAAGTTCACAATACAAAATTATTTCTCCAATTTCTCATGAGTCTTGAAAACTTCTCCCAAGAACATAATCAGGAAAACATTTATCTAGGCTGGGAAAGAGAGAAAAGAGTGACTGTTATGTAAAAATCCATCATAAAAACCCAGCAAAGAGAATTGAAACTTCCAAGGGAGGATATACAGCTGATGGAAACCCAAAGCAGTTATTTCTTGCATGTTATTTTGCAGTCTATAGAATACTAAATCACACAATAGTAAAAAAAAAAAACGCAGCTACGTCCTCTGTCGTTGCTCCTTCTCCAAAAGTTGAAAACAAAAAGGAACCTGTCACTATAGAGAGATCTACATGCAAGATTAGAGCAGACAAAAATTTTACCACAATAAGTAAGATGTCTTGAAATTTCCGTGAACTCAGTGGAAATTAGCACATGCATAAAGGGTGTAGTAAATGCATACTTCCACTAACGTCCATAGTTAATAGTAACAGTTACTAATAACGAATAATTCATGGACCGCTGTGGTGAATAAGCCTAAGAGTACTGGCCCAATTGCAATGCAAACCGGTTTTCTGTGACAATCTGTTAGAAAATCTAATCTGCCAGATCTGAAACGTAATCTCTTGGCAACACACGAATAATTATTCCCAAGTAAGTGAACTCCTTTATGTGAGATTTAATGGTGAATAAATATCCTCTGATAAAACCATATATTATCTGTAGAACTTTACACAGTAGAGAAGGTTCAAGAATCCAGTGTAGCTTTATGCTTAACTTTCATTAATGCACAGATCACAGTGAATTCAATGAAGACACTCCTCTGAACACAAAAGGAAACCCTATTATGACAGTATATGTTGAGGTTTTCCAGGTCTCAAGTTGTATCTTATTCAGGAAATTTTTTACAGGAAAAAAATGAATATTGAGTCCTCTTTTGGTTCATGGTGTTTTTACCAATAGTGAGATAAGAGTCAATGCAAAGGAAAGTTTGATCAAATCACAGGGAAGGTGAAGGGAAGTAAGATCATATCACATGAAATTAATAACATAAAAATTACAGGATTTTATCTTCTGGATTTCATTTCAATATACATACCAGTATGTCGTATCATTTAAATGCCTGTTCCATTACTATATTAAACTATTAGATATAAATATATTAGATATACTTACAGATATGTGTACAACCTCTGTTTGTAACATTACAATAACATGCTAATTCTTTTGATACAGGTTCTTTCTTCTAATATAGAAGAATGCTTTTTAGGATTTCTACATGATACAGCAATATAAATTGTACTGATTGTAAGCATATTCTCTGAACTTCACGTAGTTTTCACAATTTTTAATTCATAGTATGTTTTTCTAGAATTTACTTATCTCCAAGTTATTTAATTTTGACAGGAGTAAGTCTAAGTCTAGTAGTCCTAGGTCATGCCAACTGTTCTTTTTAATTTATGAATGAGACTCATTTCCTACATGCAAAGTACTTCAAATGCTGTTCATCAATACTGCAACATGTCTATTGTCATTTTTCTTCAAAGATCAACATAAATTGTAAAAAGTATTTTGCTTTATTCTTGTTTTTTAATGACAGCACAGTTTCAGGATAAATATATTTTACATATAGTTCTGTTAACAAACAGACTTCAGGATGCTATAAGTATTTGATGCAGCAAAATATCAAAATAATTTAAAAATTTTGGTGTAGATGTATTTTAAAAGGTCAGCTACTCTCGTATTTACCCTTGGCAATCCCTTATTTTATTTCCAAGTCAACTTAAGGAGCAATGCTGAGTCAGCGGTTAGAGGAAGTACTAGAGATTTCCCCATCTAGTAACCACACAGTTTGAGCAAACATATTTGACTAGCTGATTGTTTCATTCCAGGCTGAATTTTGGAGTAGGACTTGAAAAAGGTGAATTCTAATCTCAGAGAGTCACAGAGCATTTTCTGTCTCTGTTCCCAGCCTTTGTATGACTGCACACTCTGATTTTCAATTTATCAGGTTCAGCAAAGCTTTAATAAAACTGCAACGGACCAGAACCTATTCTTCTCAATACTGTCAATTCAAAGCCTTACAAGTAGGGCCCAGAAATTAAAATTAAATTCCAAAAAATTGAGGTTTGAAGTACATTACAGACAATTTTTCCTGCAGATAATGGTGCTGCTCAGGTCTGGAACAACACAGTGAGTCTTTCTTTCATGAACACACAGACTGGGAGTGTGTTTCAAGCTTTTAATTATATACTGCACCTGCAAAGAGATCTTTTCAAGACAAATATAAACAACGGTAAAAGCACAGTGACATCAGAAGTAAAAAACAGAATTTCTCAATCAAATTTTGAGAAAACATCAGTCTCATGCTGATACATAGTTTAGTTCAATTATTAGATAAACCTCTACTGTCTTAGACTGCATTTGCAAACTCTAGAACGGTCGGCAGTATATCCTGGTTTACCATAGGTTTATTCCTTCTGGTTTACCTTTCCATTTCTGCTGCATTTTAAGAAAAAGTAGAATAGAAAATCTGCTCGTTTGATTTTTAAATATTTTTGAGAAACCTTCTTTACTTCTTTTTGAGTATTGTGTCCAAAGATTACAGTTCTTGTAAATTAACCTAAACTACTCTTATTAAAAGTAGTTACGAAAAGATTATCTATATGCTTCTATAGAAGGGGAGATAAATCACAATTCTCCTCACGTTCTTGGGAACAGACTTTTCCTAAACAGCTTCACAGAATCTTTGGTTGTTCCATTACAATCTGTGCCAAAGGTGGACAGCTGCAGAAATGATTTTGCATCAAGTCTAGCAAAGTGCTAAAGATGATGTATACAGGGTTTTTATTTTTAAGATAGATACAAGTAAGAGGTTCCAGACTTAACTTCGCCCTGTAAGAATGGAAAGGAACATTGTTTAACAGAGCAAAAGCAATTTGAATTCTTATTAGATTATTTTTTACCTATTAAAACATGAGGTCATTATTAGCATCTCTGCTTTTACTTTCTTTTACTACTTATTCATGAAAGTCAGAATTCCTGCATATGCTACTGATGTAGCAGTAGCTTCTTGCAAAGTTTATTTGAATAAACTACTATTTCTGTTTAATTTAATGTCTTGCAAATTTCAATTATTCTAAAGCATGCCATAAATTTTATCATTCAGGTCTTCTGTAGGTATCATTAACATTATCTAATCTACACAATGAGAAATATCTTTTCATGCTACCAGAGAAAGAAGAAAACCCAACACTTAATTTAGAAGAGGTGACACTAAATGTAGAATCTCTTATGAACTTAATAAAAATGCACAAATGCCCTGGAGTACATCCATGGAAGAGATTTCAAACACATAAAACCAGGACACGTATCGAAGCGTTTTGACAGGAAACAACCGGAAGGGTCTACAAGCATTTCTAACTGGACAATGTTTATCTAGAAAGCCCATAAAATCTGTCCAAGTAATTACACATTTGCTGGAATGAACAAAATGTGAGGAAGTTTCAAAAGCAGTTCTAGCTACCACAGGATAATTACAAATAGCATTCAGTTTAAAATTTCAAATTTATTCATAAAATTTACTTAAAGAAACCACAACCATACAAAAATTGTTAAATAAATAGCAATATATCTTTAAAGAGTGAAAAACCCTTCATGAAAACCAGAGTCTAAGTGAGATCTTAGCATAAATAATAGTTCTGTCAACAATTTCCAATGCATCTAAATTTATCATCAGTTTCTTCCTTGTTTTAGTGTAAATGAATAATGCTAAATTGGGTGACTTACTTATATTTGGGTACCATAAGAGGAGTGAAGCTGTGATGCTGGTTTTGCAGATGCAACACTGAATTCTGGCCTGTCCTTTAATACACTGACCAATAAAAATAGTCAAGAGAATATGGAAAGAAAGCCACAACCTTTAAAGAATAAAAAGCTTTCTTTAGCACTTTACTTTTCTGCTTTCCATGCTCATACTTTTCTATGCTTGAGATAATCTACTAGATAAACAAACTAGGAGCTCAGGGGGAAAAAGTTCCCCTAAAATTCAAAGAAAAGTGAAAATCAAATAGCTAAAATAAAGTTTGGAGGTATGTTTAAAATGCTGCCAGAAAAAAACTGTAGTCTGGGTCATCGTTAAAATATGCTTCTAAAAAAAATTAAAAGCTCCTTCCCAATTCAGCAAAAGTGTAGTGATATATCTGCAGGAATGCATCTGAAAAAAACTTTACTTAAACCTTCACACTATCCTCTTCAGAGAACTTGTCAGCATTCGACTGGGTGACTTGTTCTTATTCTGAGATTCAAGTTTCCTGCTGAAGTAGACTTAAACAGGCACTTTGCAAATGCCCATAATATTCCATAAAGCAATGCAGCTTTCCTGTGATATCACCTGAGAAACACTGGAGAACCAGAGATGTAAAAGTATGGTGCATTTGAGCAGTGAGCCTTTGAATAGCCCTGACATGAATAAGAGAAGCACTAGTGATTTAACCTGCTTATGATTTTAATTTCTTATTCAATATACTTTGTCTGGATTTTTGCCACAAGAATGACACTGCATAAAATTATGATTACTGTGTTGTATGCAATAAATACACTCTTCTTATAAGCACTTAATGGTAGAAATTAGTAGAGGAGAGGACTAAACCTTAGAAAAAAAGATCCTGAACTTTTACAACCATTTCTTTCAAATGCTTTTCTTAGGAACTAAGAAAATGCTAAATACCATTGCTTCTGCTTAAGTATCTGCTCCAGCTGTGATTTCTATACACCAATAACAAAATGTAACTACTGTACTTCTGTACAGATGGTCTTGACTCAGTGTTAATGTGAATCCTTAGAGAATGCAAGTGTTGATTCTCACATGTGCAGTCACTTCACAGACATTTTTTTAAATATGCAAGGAATTGCTTTTGCAGAAATGAAACAAAGCCAGACATCTACATTACTGCAAAGCATTTATAAGGCCAAACAAAACCAGAACTTAAATCCAGAATTCTGAACTCTTAAGAGCACACAAATATACACCTACATACGTCTGTGTGGATCTTCAAGAAAAATACACAAAACCACACATGTATATATATTCTGAAAAGCAACAGATGCCAGACAGTCCTTAGGTTGCATGAACTGTAAAATCTGTCTCAAAATGAACATCTGGAACATTTAAATCCTAAATCTAGAGTCGATCTTCTCGGTTCCCTGGGGACTATAATGAAGGACTGACTGCACAAACATCTGTCCTTGTCTGCTAAAGGATTTATTTTCTTAGATAAATTCAGGCAAAATGGCATCTTGTCCAAGCCATGATGTTAATATTTACAGTTGCTAGACTGCTAAACTTACCTTAGCCTAGGATCAAAATATTTAATATACATTTACTCAGAACTTTATGGTTATGGCAGTTAATGGAAGCTTATTTTTTGGATATTAGTAATTTTGGCACTCTTGAAGTATTTAAGATTTACCCCCAAATCCAGAGATTGTGTCAATCTTCTATTTTTTCATGGTTTGACTGCTTGTTTTTCACCTTCTACCTCTCAAGAAAATTCTAAAATCTAAAGTAACAAAAGAATTAACAAAAAACCTCAACAAACATTATGTCCCTTGCAGTATCTTAAAAGTTTACTTCTAGATAGTATTCCTTACGAAAAACCCCCATACAAGTCCTACACACAAATGCGTGTTTTACAACCATTTGATCTGTCTGAATCAGGGTTCTCTCTCTAAAACATGAGTGTACCCTGCAGTGACTGTGTAGGTTCTTTACCTTCTTAATTTTCACTTGGCAAGTAGCCCAAGCCTCTGCTTTAAATTTCCCACTTGGTAGCACTAGTATGGCACCTGAAGAGTAATTAGTTGTAAGAAAGGGAATTTGAATTGTTTGCTGAGAAGGAAAAAAATGTGCATGCCTAATAAAGATTTTTTCCTTGAGTACCTGCAACACCACTTATTTATTCTTGCTTAGAATGCACCACCCTTTAAATAGAACAGTGACCTTTTTTTTCTTTTTTTAAACCTTCCAGAAAAACTGAGTGATAGAAAACCAGTTTCGTTTTAAAGCCATGCTGTTTGCATTTTAGTCGGTCTTTTCCATTACACCCGCTCTTATCTTTACACAAATTTTGTCCCCCCCTTTCCTTTTTTTTAACCAGTTCCCTGATAACAGCATTTTCTATTTAATTTCTCACATTGTTCTTCTATGGACACCTAAGGAGTAGTCTTCCAGGAAGGCAAATCATGAAGATGTCTGAGAAATCAGAATATTTGAGCTAAATTACACACATAGTTCCCTGTGAAGTTTATACTGTCCATGAAACTTTGTATTATGATACTGTTTGTAAGACAGGCAGATCTTCATTGGTTCCAATGACCTTGGAAACACTTTTTGAACAATTCATTACACATATATAGTTATGCAAAATGAGTAACAGAAATGAAGTTTTCCCTCCTCTAGAAATTAGCAGTTCCCTAGCCCTAAGAAAGTGAAAAGTGCTGCTCCTGATACTGCTTCTGCCTTCTGTGCAAAGACAAAAACACTGAGAAGTTTAAGGGGGAGGGGATTTGATTTCTTTTTTAATGTCTGCCTCCTTCCAGCAAGTCCATCTGTTGTAGCACTATAATTCTGGAAGCAGGATGTGTGTGTGACCAACAGGAGACAATTACTGCATAAGTGTTTGTTGATTCAGCTCTATAAAGGGCAGGCCAATCACTACAGTATGAACAGAAAAGAATTCCAGCTGAGGAGCTGCATATAGATTAACACAAAATACATATATACATGAGAATGGGGAAAACCAGAAAGGAGTAATAGCATGGAAAAGGATTAAGTAGGAATGAAGACTGAAGCAGAGAAGAAAGCTGGTGTCCTTGGGCTGTTAACTAAATACTTTACTAGTCTCTATCTCCATAAACTCTGTTCTTTGGCTTTTCACCTTAACAGACAAAGGTGGGATTAAATAGATATGAAACTGGTCTGAGCTCCCTTTGGAAGAAAACTCCAGTCTTGGGGTGTGAAGAGACAGTGTCTGTTCCTCACAGAGGAATAGATGCTAGTTCTGGACTAATCAGATTACCAGGAAGGTTTGCAGACTACAGGCTGAAAGTGAAACTTACCTCACTCATTTGAACACATGTAAAATATCAGAATGAAGGCCGCTTTATTTACAGAAGGATAAATGAATTGGGTCTACACACTAACCTCAATACCATTTGTACATAATAACTGTCTCACATAAAGCATGGTAATATATAACGTTTCATAATTTTGACAATAATAAATTAAAATCCAGAAATCAGTGTTATCAAAATTTCACAGAATTGCAATAGCATTAAGGTGAACATTGTAAGACACTATAATGAAAAGTACTTTACCTCTATGGTTAGTTTATTAGCTTGAAGTCTCTGATCAGCCAAATGTAGCTGAATTGTTAATTTTTCATTGGTTTCTTTAACCTTCTTCATGGAAGCCACTGCTGACTTTTTTTCGCTCTGTAAAACAGCTACCTGCTTCTGCAGTGATTTAATTTTTTCCTGCAGTACAGTAACAGAGTGGGCCGGTTTCTGGACAGTGGTATTTCTCCCTTTTGCTCTGTTCACTGAACATAAAATGGCATGTTACTAAATGGACAAAATAATCATAAGGAACATGATTTATGATTTTCTTTTTGGCCCTTCAAAAATCTCTAAAGTATTTCTCAATAAGAAAATTGGTAAATTAACAGTTGACCTATAAAAACATAAAACATATAAAAACAGTCAACCTGTAGGCACTCCACCTTGTGCTTTTTCTGAAGTGCCAACACTACAAAATCAATACGGACTTGGAAGTTAAATGTGTCTTGAGTTTCTGATCAATATTACCAAAAATAAAGGCTTCAATGTCTTGTTAACAGGCTAGTGTTTTTTAAGGTCTAAACCAAAATACATTTAATTTGTTTCATTGGTTGTGTTACATACAAGGGGCAAACACAAACAAAAGGTAATGAAACACCTCATATCAGTCAGTAGATACACTAGGTGGGAGTCATTAAAAACGTACTTTAACTGCGTGAAAAGATGCTGTTTGACAGTCACTTGTTATATGTGAATTTCACCTTAAAATGATGAGCTAAATACTTGAAAATACACAAAGTCAAACAAGCAAATCTTGCAACATCATATCAGTGGGTTTGTGTAATAGCGAAGAATTTTTAGTAGGCAGAAATGCTTTATCAATCTTACTTATGAAATATATAATATTCGTACCTTTGCTTAGAATTGATGGATAAGATGGTATGGGACAGCAGATCCTCCTCTTGGAATGTAATTTTTCTACATCTTTAATCTGCGAGTGGCACAAATAAAAACCAGAAGCAAAAAGCTAGCCACTCTTCATTGTGGCACACCAACCACAATAGTGCAAGTTTTTGCAGTTTGAATTGAAACAACAAAAATTATTTCAAATAATACATAACTTCTAATTAGTTTTAATTTGAAAATCATTCTTACAACATCATCCAACAATAAGTACAAATTTCTGCCTTTCACATCAAATGTAAAAGAAATAATGAACAGTTATAGGTGATTCATAGCCTTTTCCAAACAATCTCAGAGAAAAATGAAGTATCTGTTAATACATACTTTACTTGTTTAGATAAGCTATGAATTTACTAGTAAGGAAAAAAGATAGCCTATATTACTTCAAAGTCTACGGCATCCTATTTTTCGAGATATTTAAGTGAAATTAAAAAGGAATAGCAGTCTCATTAGTTCAAAAAGAGGAAGACCATATTACACACTGAGCTGTAACTAGAATATGCGTGCATCTACATGAACATGCAAGATAAGATCCCTATATTTGACCAGGGTTTAACAGAAGTCTGCTGAGTGCCTTTTAAATATGTGATTTGAAAAACCAGCTGTTTCTAGAACGTATCAAATGTTCAATGACAGAAGCAGAAACTGAAGAAAAATGTTGTTTGCAATACATAAAATAAAAATGGCCAGAGTTTGGCTTAGTCTAAAAAGTACTAATTTGCTGGGTATTAAATGCCCAGTGTACTTTTAACCACTTTTCATCAGGAATTCTGCAACATTTATGCAATTTTTGAAGTCTTCAGACTGCAATTTCTATGTCATATCATGCAACATATTCCTGGGAATATTCATATCTAAAATAGCTGCTAAGCAAATTTAGAAGAGTAAAGAGCAACACATTCTCTACTAGCAGTACTAAACAAACTAGTGACATTGCAGGATAACTTATTCATGAATTCTAGATTTGTACAATCACCACACAATTTGAAAGACCAAGAACTGAGCCCTCAGCAGATGACGAGCAAACAATCCACACCTGCAGCAAAAAGATGGAGATCTCCACTCTAGGCCACAGCTCTAATAAATGTATGAGTTGCAAGAGTGTGCCTGTAACTCTGCTGACATTGCAGAGGGTATTATATATTCATATAATGAATACATAATATTTCCCCACCACGTGGGGAAAAACTGACCAAGTCCTTGTGTCATAAATCATCTCGTCTCCAACCCCTGGCACAGCTCAAGACTTAAAGAGACTTCTTCAGCCTCTCTTTGTATGAGAATACCGTGACCCAGCAGTAGGGTCCTTAAATCCTCTGGATGGATTTAAGAATTCTGTTAAAATGGGTGTTCCTAACTACTAATACTAAATGTTTGTGCAATACTATCTTCCACACTCACAAACCATGTTTTCAGATGCTTTTCCTGCAATAGGGGACTTCTGCTGAAGCATATTTAACTGCATAGGGCTCTCCAGACGCTTCCTGTGTATGCTTCAATTCCACCAGTCTGTTTCAAGTGTAATCAGAATATATCTATCTTCTCCAGTAGGAACAGAGAGTAAATGTAATACAGGCCCTACAGGAATCGTAGTGGCTGTGCTATACTACCAATCAAGAGATGATAGTCTCCTGAATTCCCTGCCTTGTGTGTCCTCACTCAGGAGTAGCAGGAGATTAACAGGAGTAGCAAACTCTGTCAGACTTTCACATATATCATGTACACCTACTCATACTATGTATTGTTAGCAACAAATGGTTGCATAAGAATTTTCCTTTTTTTCAGTTTTTCTGACCAAAAAGTATTGATTAAATAACACAATCAAGAATATGTAACAAGACCAGAGAGTTTGCATTTGCTTTAAAATTTTGGAAACTAAGAAAACATAAATTTTTTTCAAACTCTGCTATATTCAGTATTATTCAAAATACTGAATTTCAAACTAGTTATCTAAAAGCAGCAAGTTGTTCGGTGTTTCAGTATTCTGTTTCTTGAACTAAGAAATAATAATATCTGCTTACATTTTAAATTCTGTGAAGTGATTTATTTGGACAAATACAGGAGGGAAGAAGTATTAGACACTGTTAAAAAGTCCAAGAATGAGTCATCTGTAACAGACTCTAAAGACCTGGGACACAACCAGCTGGCCCTCTTCTGTGAGAAAACAGCATATAGATGTTAGCAATGAGACAAGCAGTTCAAATCCCAGACAATCAATGTAAATAGGCTAAGAATAGGCTAAAAGCATACTTTTCTCAAGACAGAACCTCCTGGACACGGAAAGAGTCAAAAGTATCTTTTTAAGATAGAACAATTCGTCCAGTGCACAACAAACGAACTGAGAGATGTTTATGCTTGATTAGTCAGCACACCATTTGGCTAGAAGGGAGGGAGAGAGGGGTGTTGCTGTTTCCCTGTTATGGGTTAGGTCAGCCTGTTCTGTATAGCACTTCTGACTGAGAGAAAGTTTAACGTGACGTCTGTAGCATTCTTTGTCTGGATTGTGAGACAGCACCGCTAGCTTATAGCAGCTTTACATTTTTTAATCATCTTTTACATTCCTGACATCCTCTCCAAATACTTTACAGATATATTTGATTTTTATGGCCAGGTTTTGGTAGCGGAAAAAAAGTCAGCTTATATGAGAAGCTGTCAGAGGCTTCTTCCATGTCCAGCAAAGTCAATGCCAGCCGGCTCCAGCCAGACTCACAACTAGCCAAGACTGGGCCAATTAGAAGTGATAGCATCTCTGTGATAACATATTTAGGAAGGAAGAAAGTGATTGTGCAGATGTAATTGTGGCCAGAGAAGAGCAGGGTGAGAATATCTGAGAGGAACAACTCTGCAGACACCAAGGTCAGTGCAGAAGGAAGGTCAGGAGGTGTTCCAAGTGCTGGAGCTGAGATTCCTCTGGAGCCCATGGTGTGCACCATGGTGAAGCAGCTGTGCCCCTGCAGCCCATGGAGGACCATGGGTATGCAGACATCCACCTGCAGCCCACGGAAGAGCCCCACACTGGAGCAGGTGGATGCCTGAGAGGAGGCTGTGACCCCATGGGAGGTCTGTGCTGGAGCAGGCTCCTGGCAGGGACCTGCAGACCTGTGGAGAGAGGAGCCCGTGCTGCAGCAGGTTTCCTGGTAGGATTTGTGACCCCATGGGGGACCCACACTGGAGCAGCCTGTCCTTGAAGGACTGCACCCCATGGAAGAGTGACCCACGTTGGAGCAGTCTGGGGAGGACTGATGCCCATGGGATGGACTCACATTGGAGAAGTTAATGGAGAACTGTCTCCCATGGGAGGGACCCCACACTGGAGAAGGGGAAGGACTCCCCTTCCTGAGCAGTGGGAGAAACAACATGTGATGAACTGACCACAACCCGCATTTCCTGTCTTCATGTGCTGCTGGGGGGAGAAGGTTGAGCTGGGAAAGAGGAAGGGGTGAAGGAAGGTGTTTTTAAGGTCTTATTTTATTTCTCATTATCCTGTTCTGATTTGGTTAGTAAAAAATTAAATTTATATCTCGAATTCAGATTTGGTTTGCCCATGACATTATTTGATGAGTGATCTCCCTCTATCCCTTTCTCAGCCCATGAACCCTTCATTATACTTTCTCTACCCTGTCCAGCTGCGGAGGGGAGTGAACGAGAGGCTTTGGTGGATGCCTGGCATCCAGCCAGGGTTAATCCACAACAGCAGACTTATTGTTCAGAAAATATTCTAAAATATAATGCATCCACCCACTGAATAGCAGGCTTTCACTTTAATATCAAGAGTCAAATTAAGTAAGAGTAGAACAGCAGTGCTAATATTAAACTCCAAAACTCCGCCCAAGAGAACAAAACAAGTTCTACTATATACCTTCTTATTATATTGCTCATTTTTGACTTCTAAATGAAGCACATTGCAGGGCTTTTTTTCTTCTTGTTTACTTCTGTCTGGCAGTGGATCAATGTCTTGCACTGACTTCATAATCACTGCTTCCAGACTTTCAGAAGTTGGTATTTCAGAGTCACTAAAGCAGCACATGCAGGAAAACAAAACAAAATCAAGGTAAATATTAAATGTTCCAGAGTCAATGCATAAGCACATAGAAATAAACATGTGCAAGAAAGAAGAGAAAGTAATACAAAATCCAAACAGTAAGGTGACTTCTTCAACACTTTTTACAAATACAATTAAGAAAAAAATCTATCTCTGAGATAGTTTTATCAAGTTCTACTCTGTCAAATGCAATCTCACTACAAGGCAGGGAGGCTGAGACTTCAGCTGCTTCTTAAAGGACAGCTTTTGTGACAATCCACAGAAGTGGAATAAATGAAGAAACACTTGATTGTATTTCTAGTCTGTGAATGGCTCATAAACTACTAAATTTCTACTTTCCTTCACTTTCACATTTTATAATAAAACAAGTAAATCCACAATACTTAATAACATTTTGTTTCAATTGAACTTTATTTGTAGTGTTGACTGAGACAAACTCAGAAATCACACTTCAGAGGAAGCTTATTTAGCACCCCTTTGGAGTGCTTTTAAATTCTGTAAACTTGTTAATCCTTTGACTGAGATTGCATGCCATGCAGAGAAACTGGACCTGAAATTTCAAATATTTTTCAAATTTTTCCTTAGAATTGCACTCAATATGCTCCTAATTTCCAGTTTTTCACTGCCTTATCCCACATTATCATCACATTGAGGTAGAGAAGTCTACCTTAAAACATAAAGTCTTGGATATATTCTTTTCTATAACATCAGTGGATACTTATCATCATTTGTGTGAGCAGATTTGTGAAGGAATCCCTTGACAGAAGGCTATTTTGATTTGTTACTTTTTAAACCAAGGTATTTAAAATAGCATAACTGAGTTCAAATTAAGTTACACCATCATAAAAATCAATGGTTTAGAGATGCAATCTACTTAAGCAGAGAAAAGCCCTCAAACTGACAAGAAGAGTTCACACATAAACATGTTTATACTTTCCAAAACCTGTCCTGTCACATTGGTATGTATTACTGACTGATGAGAACAGAAATCAGTGCAATGGTTTAAAGGTGCTGCAGTACCACTGAGATATTTCTAACTACATACACATTTCCCTCACCTGCTTTCAAGGAATGTTCTACTTAGAAAATGCAAGGCTTGCATTCAGAAACTCAGAGACAGGTACTAGTGATAAAGAACGGTATTTATTAATAAGCAGAAGAGGAAACTAAATGAAGATATTCCCCTAACTTGTTGAGAATGACACCTTGAAACTTAACTTTCAAAAATGTTCACTGTTCTACGACAAGAATTCCCTAACCCAACATTTGTACAGTTATTAAAAGCAGTATTTATGGCTAGCCACAAGTGAAGCTATGTGATTACTTTTCATTTCAAACTTAAAGTGGAATGACAATGTGCTTGCTTAAAGAGACAACATAGCAAATTAAATACGCACTAATTACAACATGAATATGTTTCCGTATGTGCAAACGTGTATGTTTTGTATTAAAATCAGATCTGTAATATTTAGTTTTACATAAAACCAACAACCCATTAATGATAACATCTGACAAATAACATGGTTCTAAATTTGTTTTCTCTCTCGAGACACTGTGTTCAGGAACCCCCTATTTTACATAGGGAGAAGCAGTAGAAGGGCTTCATATGCCAAAATTGATTTGCTCCATATGACATACAAAGCCAGTATAAAGTCTATGAAGACAATTCCATTTTCTTAACTCTTTTCCCACGTTTCCTGTATTTTGAATACATACAGGCTTGAGAAATTTCTTTGCTTGTCTCTTAGAACAAAGTCCTGAAAGACAAGGTGTGATTTACCTAGTGGCTAACTGCTACCTCCTCAAGTATATGGGAACATAATACGGAGAAGCAAAAATTCTCTACATTTATGAAGCTTGCCAGTGGAATTTTCTGAGAGCCTTTTGATTCATGACTGAGATTGTATGTGGTAACCATTACCTTTAAAGAACTGATTTTTAACCATCATTCAATTAAAGTTAGTACAATGACTGCATAAAACATACATGAAATAATTAGTGTGGATGGTTCTTAATTTAAAGGATGTTAAACAGCTTGTAGACATCTGCTAGCAAGCTGAAATGGGTCATTCAAAATTTATCTAACTAAATTAAGGGGAAAAAATGTTTCTCCTCCCGGGTCGGCATGTCACAAGATAACTAAACCGACTTAGTAGGCTTGCCTGGGAATCCTTAGCTGTCAGTGGTGAATATGCAAAGGGCCAGCAAATTAAATCAACCTGCCAAACTGTCAATTTCAAGCCTCATGACTGCATGAAAATAGCATCACTGGAAGAAATCAAGCATTGCCTTCTTTTGGGTTTCCTGGCACCTATTCAAATACTCATGCAGTTGTGGCTAATTTCGCATGCAAATTTCAGTCAATAAGCTCAGAACAAGACCTCCCAAGATATTTCAAAGGATCTGACAGTATTTTTTTTGAATACCAAATCAACAGTAGTTGAAATTCAATCTCCATTTGCTAGTGCTTTACATATGCACAGTGTCCCCTCTACAGGGCTAAGTTAATGAGAGCTGTACCTGCTTTCACTCACATCCTCCCAGCCGTCCTTACTGAAGTTCTCAAATACATTACTCATAACCTTGATGGACTGTTTGAGTAAAGCTCCATGATGTCCCAAAGAGCTCTTTTTCTTGGCTGTTTTTAATTTAACCTTGGTGCCTGTTATCTTGCAATTACATTGCCCAGAGATTGCCACTGCTTTGGCTTTATCCAGCAAACACTTCTGCTCCTGTACTTGACTCAGCAAATCTTCACTTTCATTTCTCAACCTGTTAGCTTCTGTCACTTGCCTCTTCAAAGAGGCAGCTTCTTTTTCCTTCTCATCAATCACTAACTGAAGTTCTGCTTTTTCTTTTTTTATTTCACAAATCCTCTTAAGCTGTGCTTCCAGCTCTCTTTTTCTTGTGTCTCCATCTTCCTTTTGCACTTTTAAAGATTCTTTCAAATACAGTTTCTCATTCAGTAAGTCTTTATTTACTGCTTTCTGTTTCTTTAATTCCTCTTCAGTAGCTCTGAATCTTCTTTCTAATTGTTGTACCTAACAAAAGCAATTTTAGCATTCACAATATTTCAGCCTGTCCTGTAAAAACACCAAACTATGTTTTCAGATGTATTTATTATATGACAATAATATTACATGAACAGCAAGGACAAAAGCTATCTGTAGTCTTTCATTTAAAAATAATTTTAACATAGTACAGATGAAAACATTTTAGCTGCAATAATACAGCTGTTGAACAAAGGGCAGATGGTAAAAGAAGTTAGAATTCCAGGCAAAGTGACACAGAATTTTAAGTATGCCATGCTAATGAATCTTCCTGATGCATCTTGAGCTCATTACTGATTTGGTTATACATACTAATCGAATTTAAAAAAAAAACATTTCAGGAGGATTACTACTTTGAAATATGGACAATTTTGCACTAGCTATTTGAATCAACAAGTTCTTTCAAGTGTCATAAATACAGAAATAAAATATTAATTTGATGTTTCAAAAAACTCCAAACAAATCCTAGAAAAAGAAACTAGAAACTCAACACCTAAAAAATATGGAAGCTAGTACGTGTTTTCTATTCACAGAAAAGGAAAATCTATCATGTTTCAATTAAGAGACTAATTTTACAAGTTTTCATATAAATTTTGAAGAAGCATTTTACCTTTTCTGCTTGTAAAGTCCTTTGAGGTTTACACATATTGAAGCCCATGAACAATAAACTGACTCTCCAGGATGTTCTGGAATATCCACGTAAAGGTCAATTTCCAGAAATAAGGGGCAATTTTAATTTTAGCAGATACTAAAATGATTATTTAGTCTATGAGATTTCCTCAGAAGCTTGGAAAGGGCATCAGAGCAAATTTTGTACTCAGTAACCACTTATTCCAATACTTGGCAGAAATCTTTTTGGTTGGTTTTGTACAAGCTCAACCCCTTTCACTCTTTCCCTAAGCTAAGTGTCAGGGGTTCTAGATTCCTCCACACGTGGCTAGGAAAGGCTGTTTTTCCAGGAGCTATACCAGCATGTGCATGGCTAACTTGAACTCCTAACCTTGTAAAATACTGGCCAGTTCCAACACTTTATAGCAATACAAAATGTCAAAACTCTCTTTGACACTGAAAATATTGAAACCATACTATTTCTGCAAGATTTTACTTATAGGTTTTTACAAGGATATTTTGACAATGCTTTTAAATGATTTTTAAATTTATGAAATGTTTTACAAAGTGGGTACTACAGATATGATTCAGATAAATGAGAGCTCTTGATGTACAGGGCGAATTAGGACAAGAGCTGCTCAAACTTCATATATATTTGTGAATTGGATACCGAATTTGTGAGTTTGATAGGAAATCTTTAATATGAAGAGACAATGCATTATGTCTACATTAAGTTATCGGCTGAAATTAGAAATAAAAGGGATTTTTTTTTCAAATGCTTTAGTGAAACAAAGGGTTACAATTAAAATCACAGTTTGCACTTTCCACCCCAATGATAACGTGTTAGACCAACACCTTTCTTCAACCCCCTTCCTAAACTGAGATTCTGCTACTATTTTCTCAGTTCTTTAAAGCAACCTCTTGCACTCAGTAGCACTTAAAGTCATGTATGACAGCTGGAAGGAAATAAACAATGAATAGCTTCTACACCTATCCCGAAGGTACCATCATAACTCTGTATATCCATAGAGATAAAAATTATGTAGTACCTGGCAAACAAAATTATAGTTCTGAAATATAGATGATAAGCAAGCATAAACTGTGTGACATTTCAGATGGTAGCATTCATATTATTTCAATTACTCACTCTACCTTAAGATAAATGAATGTGAGCACTTCCTATTCTGTGTGTTATTATTTTAACATGATGTTTGTCATTCAGTAATAACGAGATGACAGCCTTCATTGCCTGACCATATGGCAAGTGTTACAAGTATATGCAATCACATCATCTGCTGTAAATTACCATACTTCCTACAAGTTAATTCACAGATAAAAAATAAATAGACATACCTGAACTGACATTCAAAGTTATAGATTTGTGTTTATTCAATTTAAGCATGCTTTTAAAGATTTATAAGTAATTAAACAAATAGTTTCGCAAAATGACAAACAAAAGGCATGATACTGTTTGAAGGATGCCTTTTCTTTGAAAGCAAACAAAACATATGGTAAAATACAAGTGAGCCCTCTTAAGTGAACACCTGTTAACATACTAAACTACTTGTGCATATTACAAATATCAATACAAATAGCAACTAGTTAAGAACATCTTGTTACTGTATGAGGCAAAACCTGTAGAATGTTAAGCAATAAAGATAAAATACTTACTATATTTGTTAAGCTAAAGAACACCACATGTATATGGTACTATCTTGTAAAAAGAGTGGTAGACCCACATATGTAGAAAATATTTGCACATGCAACATTGGGCTAAAATTCAAACACAACAAAAGGTGGATTTATCACTATTATGCATCAATTCTATTCTGTAGAAGAGCTCTATGGAGATTAACACCTGGTATCATCTAAAGTTAAATACCCAGCAAAAAAATTTAGGGTTCCCGAAGTTCAGGGACAAAATGCTAAGCGTATGTTACTTACAATTTAGGTAATTTCTTAGCTTTTAACATGACACCCCTAAACACTCTTTTCATTTTCTCTGACATTAACCATGTTTATCGTACGAGACACATTCACAGCTATTTCCCTAGAACTAACTTCTGAGCAAAATTCAGGAAAGCCACATTTTTAAATTAGGAAGGAAAACAATGGCTAAAATTCATGAGTACTGACATACATACACAAATATGCATATATATATATATATATATATATATATATATATATATATATATATATATATATATATATCTTATATTAAAATTTAGATCTGTTTGCTGTGGTTAGTATCTTACCTTTTGTAACATCTCACATGAAACTTCTCCCATATACCTTTTTGGAGTATTAGTCTTGACCTCATCATCTTCACTAAGTTTAAAAAGTGTCTCTATCAGAAAGTAAATAACACGTCACATATAATACATAAAATACATTATGACACCTAGTATTTCACTAAAACAATCCATAGACATTTTAAGGAAATGCATTCTTTATTTCTGTAATTATTTATAATGTGATCTATTTTCTTGACAAGCCTTTTGGTCAGTTTCTAAAGTGACCTCTCTTCAAAGTGTTCTGTCACATAATTATGAATCTCTGTAGCATCACAGGATGTTTTTTTCAGAGTACAAGCTTTTCAAAGGTACAATAGATCTGCAGGTTAAAGACACTCTACTTTCATTCCAATTTTTATTCTTTTACAGACTATTCCCTCTATGCCTTAAAAGCAGAATTCATTGCCTTTTTATCTACACAGTCACTATCAGTTTTGTTCTCTAGGTCTTGTCCCCTGCTAGGAGGATCAGAGTGATTGCTGAACAAAGCAAACAGTAACTGAATTAGGATGGATGAGAACTTTAAACCCTAGTTTTTGTTAAGTTAAAGATCATGTACTTCACTAGATAAATCACACAAATCATTCAACTGAAATACTGTGAAATCATAACAATTAGAAATTGATACAACTAATGACAGCCAACACAAATCTAAGTATCACTGTCAGAGACAGATATACATTTTAGATACCAAAATTCCCAAGTTAAAAATTAAGACTTATCCACAAAAAAATATTCAGAAGTACCAATACATATAGTGAATCAGAAGTAAACCATATTCTGTTTAGATTTTAGTCAAGAGCTTAGCATTCACAAATTGCCCACTGCTCACAGAAATGAGCAATTACACACCTCAGAAGTATTTCATCTTAGAATATGAAATACTGCATTACAGAACAAAAAAATCCCAATACTCTAAAAGCACCACAATATTAGTATTTCTTTTTTGGTCCTTCTTCCCCCTAAATTAACTTAAAGAATTAATCTTAAGGGATAAATATCTGTGCTACATGGTGGAGGTCTGCTTTAGAAGTAACATTTCAAACTACAAGCAGACACTGTAGGTCACTTAAAAACTTTTGATTTATAAACAAAGCAAGTGTAGAAGAAAACAGTGTTACTCTCTGTAGATTCACAATCCTCTTGATATAAACAGTGACTAACAAGTTTGTTAGAGTGAATTAGACCTTTCTTTTGTCTTTGGAACATGTCATGGCCAATTAATACTTCTGTATTCATGAAATAAATGGAACACTATTCTAAAGATAATAAAAGCTGAAAAAGGTAAAACTATGCATCTGGGGAATATGTACCTTTACCTTGATATTAATATGTTAGTTCCCATGTTACTTCAGACTACAGTCCCCCAGCACAGTGGTACTGCATACATTTAGAACATTCTTTAAGTAACACACAAAGATAATATGAACATGCTTTTCATCTTTTTCTAAATATTCACTCATTTGAATGCCTGTTGTAGCTTTTATATCAGCATTTACTGTACTCCACTGAAAAGAAGAATTATTTCCCATAGTCAAAGAAACTGATCAAAGCACACAAGGTGTTATGTTTATTATGTGGATGTATTAAAATGCAATTTAAAACTCTATAAATAAACATATTATACGCGGATAATAAAGAATACTACTGCAAAATGGATAGAAAAGACTATACATGTACAGTGCTATCAAAGAAGACACAAGCAACATAAACTGAAGTATAGCCAAAGGTCACTGAAACATAACCATTTCTATTGAGCAGAAAATATATGGCCCATTCAAGCCCCTTCTTCCCTCCTCCCTTCTAATTGTTATGTAATTGTTCATAGAAATTGGTTAGGGAGGCAGTGAAACAGCATTGCCTTTAACTGTCTGTTTAGGACAGCAGAAAGATACATCATATCAGTCTATTCAGCAAGACATGCTCTACCTGTCATACCTCTACATAAAAAAATAACATCTTCTCCCTCAAGGAATAGACCCACAAGTCATAAACCCCACTATCTATCTTTAGTTATCAAATTACCATGGTCTTACATAAGTACACTTACACCCCACTGAGAAAACATAGTTAACTGTCAGCTTCAGAACATAAAACTTAATTCCTAATTAATAGTCACCAAATCTGACGATGAGTTAGTTCAACACTGCTGCCAAAATGGTACTGGAACTATGAAACTATAGTTCACTATTAGTATTTGCAGAAAGCCTGCTTACACAAAGAAAAAACCACCCGTTTAAAAAAACACAATAGAGCTCTGTTATAGTCACTTAAAAAGAACCTATATGAACATTCAAAGGAATGACATTTTTGCCCGTAGTACACACCAGGTGGAGGATTTCCCTGACAGACAAAAGGTGCTATGGTTCACAAAGTCACTGTGTTACTGACTCCAGTGTTAGCCATCCATGCTACTGGGTGGAAAGAAACTTCCGCTGGAAAACACCAGTGTGAAGACCAGAAGGGAATGCCACTCCCACACATGTGCTGAGGACACAGTCAATTCAGGAGTCTCATAATGACAGAAGCCTTCAAATTGCCTCACTGAAGAAATACCAGGCCAATAGTTTACTGCTTTTTAAGACGGTTATTTGCTATTTTTCTGAATAGGATTTGATGAATCCACTATCCTGCTTTTGGAGGAAATGGCGTGACCACCTGCCAACACATTCTTTAATTTCATGAACAAATAATGACATGAATAGCATGAACAATGAATTTGGCTTTGATGACTACTAGAAAACAACTGGACAACAGAATAAGAATGGAAAGAAATTGGGAATGGCAGGAACAGAGTTTCCTTTTCCCTTGACCCACTTCATCTTTGCCCAAACAGATTTGAAAAATTATAGAGAAGAACAACAAAACTATCCATTACGTCTTCCTGATAAACACAACTGATATCCAATAAAAACAATTTTAATACAGGAAAGCTCAGTCTCTTTTTACAGATTTTATCCCTTGACATTAGAATGCCTGATGAAAACAGGTATGTGCTAAGGTGAAAGTGAATTCCAACCTTATTGATAAACTGAGGAAATTGGTGTCAGGTTTCCTTTTATAAAAGAAAACATACTAAAATTATGAACAAAGTGTATTTAGACCACATTGAACTTGGACTCTCAGCAAATTATTGGTAATAGACACGAGGTTGTATTTTAATCTAGGAAGAAGGCATTTAAAACCCTTTTTCAGGCAGAGGGTGTATGTACTTTCTCAGCGCACGAGCAAGGATTTATAACATACGCTCATTTATGCTCAAAGATGGACATCCAGCCTCAGTCATTATGGTGCAACCTTCTAGAAAATCTCAAATAATACATGCGTCACGACACTGCAGTGCCCTTCGATTTGCAAGCAGAGTAAGGAAATTACTTTTCAGAAACCTTGTGAGCAACTGTTCTTTTACATTTCAACTGGCAAAATTTGGAAACGGCTAGAATCATCTCAGTCTTCTGTGCTAACAGGGAGGTTTTGCTTAATACATATCTTTGGACTTTAATCTTACCAGATATTTCCTGTTCATCTAAATGATACCCATAACCACACACACTGGAAAAGGTAAATAAAATTTGCCTAGAACAGTTCACTAGGAGTTTAAACATTTTTCTCAGTTCCAACAAAAGAATAGCTAGTCATTACACTAATTACCAAAGCAGAAGAGTGCATCCACTCACACACTTTTAAAAGAGGATATGTTAACCTGAAAAGAGAAAGAAAAAAGAAGGAAGAAAATACTAATTGTTAAAGCACTAAACATGTCAAGAACTGGCAGCTCTGGAGATCTGACTGGTTTTTGGAAAGGTATGGATATTGTTCAGCAGGCTCTTAACTCCTTCTCACCACTGGTTATCTTTCCCCTTCTCTCTCTGGAAAGACTAACTGAATTGGAAAAAACAAAGACGTGATTTTTAAAGTCAATATTTAAACCTTCAATTCTGTGGCTATGAACATAACACATAAGAAGTATTACAAAATAAAAAGGTAACTTTCAGTTTTCAGCAGCTTGATATTTCCACTTAATTTTAAAGACGGAATTCTAAAATAAAGGAAAAAAATCTTTATTTTTTTGTTCAAGCGGTCAACATTATCACAAAGAAGAGAAAACAGCCACCAGCAGAAAACAGCGATAAAGAATGGTAAGACTTTATTGCTAAGAATGTGTAGAGACTTCTCCAAGTCTCCCACTTACTTCCTTTGCACAATACTATGCATAAAGAATTCACCACAGATGCAATACACAGCTGGACTGTAATTATGCATTCTTGAATATTTCTCCCAGACCATTCAGGAACAGCTAATAATACAAAGAATCAGAGGAGCGATGGAGAGGCAGTGGCAATATATTACCTATCTGACTGACAAAGACTCATCTTCACAAAACCATTATCTAAATGGTAAAGATTATAAAGATATAAAAGAAGATATTCATGATCAATTCTTACAATTTCACCATTTTGATTTACTTTCAAATTCACACACTTTGTGAGACTACTATTAAAACCGAAGTCTGAATAAGCATAAAATTTCTATATACGATATTTCATACACTGGTTGCAAATGTATTAGTGTGTACATATTCATACAAATTGTCATTGAATTAAAAGATGTGTGGAGAACTAATGGGCAAACATACTTTCAAATCATACCTATGGCCTTATGGTTACAAAATACACATTCAAGAAAAAGCAATCAATCTTTCAACAGAAAATAACCTTATATAAATAACTAGTATGCTGACAGACGACTGTACTGGGTTTGGGTGGCCAGGTTTTGGTAGTGGGAGGGCCTACAGAAGTGGCTTCTGTGAGAAGCTGACAGATGCTTCCTCCATGTCCAGCAGAGCCAATCCCTGGCAGCTACAAGATGGATGCACCGCTGGCCAAGACTGGGCCAATCAGAGTTGACAGTAACACAGTAACATATTTAGGAAGGAAAAAAGTGATTGCAGATGTAATTGTGGCCAGAGAAGAGCAGGGTGAGAATATCTGAGAGGAACAACTCTGCAGACACCAAGGTCAGTGCAGAAGGAGGGACAGGAGGTGCTCCAGAGCTGAGCCAGCGCTCAGATTCCCCTGCAGCCCATGGTGCACACCATGGTGAAGCAGCTGGGCCCCTGCAGCCCATGGAGGACCATGGGTATGCAGACATCCACCTGCAGCCCACGGAAGAGCCCCACACTGGAGCAGGTGGATGCCTGAGAGGAGGCTGTGACCCCATGGGAGGTCTGTGCTGGAGCAGGCTCCTGGCAGGGACCTGCAGACCTGTGGAGAGAGGAGCCCGTGCTGCAGCAGGTTTCCTGGTAGGATTTGTGACCCCATGGGGGACCCACACTGGAGCAGCCTGTCCTTGAAGGACTGCACCCCATGGAAGAGTGACCCACGTTGGAGCAGTCTGGGGAGGACTGATGCCCATGGGATGGACTCACATTGGAGAAGTTAATGGAGAACTGTCTCCCATGGGAGGGACCCCACACTGGAGAAGGGGAAGGACTCCCCTTCCTGAGCAGTGGGAGAAACAACATGTGATGAACTGACCACAACCTGCATTTCCTGTCTCCATGCACTGCTGGGGGGAAGGAGGTAGAGCTAGGAAAGAGGGAGGGGTGGGAGGAAGGTGTTTTTAATATTTGTTTTTACTTCTCATTATTCTTTGATTTTTTAGGAATAAATTCAATTCATATCCTGAAGCTAAGTCTGTTTTGCGCATGACAGTACTTGGTGAGTGATTTCTTTCTGTCCGTATCTCAACTCATGAACCCCTCATTATGTTTTCTCTCCCCTGTCCAGCTGTGGAGGAAAGTGATAGAGAGGCTTTGATACATGCCTGGCATCCAGCCAGACTCAAGCCACTGCAACTACACATACAGATACACATACAAAATACTATACCTTCCCTTTTTTGCTGTAAGCACATTCCTGTATAGTGAACTTACTCACGGATTGGTGTACTTTCATCTGATCCAATTCTTCTTCAAGATTCAGTCTACAAAACAGGAAATAAAAAAATAGGAACAATCACACAGATGCCACTAAAATAATAAAAAAAAAATCAAACCAAACCCATACCAACATATTACTGGGAATAAAGTTGTCAACATCCAGGAAGTAGTTCTAATTTGACAACACTTAGCATTACTTCAAACATGAGGAGTCCTTCATACAACAGCTTTTTAAAATGTGTAAAACATCTGAATTTCCAAAATTCAGACAAAATGCTGATTGTAACATACACTAAGAAGTTTCAGCTGATCTTTTTTAGGCAAGAAAATGTTTGAGATGAAAAGAAGACCAGTAGGAGGTAGAAGCCTTTTAAGAGGTGGATAAATACTCTGTCTCAGGGGAAGCTGCCAGCCAAACTTGTGAAGATATGTCTTATTATCTAGTAACTATTTGAGGAATTTATTAACAGAATCATTCCTCCCATTTTCCAGCCCTGATGGAATATATTACTACTATATTACTACCATAGCTTATTCTGTAATATCAACCAGCTAAGGTCTGCACAACAAATTGAATTACTCTTTTTTCAATTTAATAAAATTACATACAAATAAAGTTGCCAGGATACCAATACTAAAGTTTCAAAGTCAAATTGGGAAATGCTGGAAACAAAGATATTAATTTAAATTGTTTATTTATACTTGTGTTTTCTGACACATTTTCTAACTCTATAGTTGTGCACTATTTCAGCAATAAAATCCCCACCTGTTTTAGCCAAGGATCATACAGCACACAGAACAGCGCACAGTCATTTAACATGCAGCTTTTGCTTAAAATTTAAACACATATGTGCACAAATAAACATTATTCTAGCTCTGTTGTGAAAGTTGGGCTGCTAGGTTTCTCACTTATTTCTATTGAAACAGCAGCACCTGTTTCATAGGATATTTATTCTTTACCCTACTTTGCCCTCTGAAATAAAGCACAAACAAAATCTGGCCAAAATATTTGCTAACTTAAGGAAAGGACTTAAAAAAAGTCTTTTGGTATACACAGTATGTTAAAGCACATTATCAGTTAAATGCACCTCTGACTCAGCTGTAAAACATGAATTACAGAGAAAATTATAAACATGAAAAGTTAAAGTAACTTGCTTTGCATGACACGTAAGAAATCCAGCTACTTTTGGGATCACTCACATGTTGACTTTATTTGCTGTTCTTTCATCCTCCAAAACTCAGCCATCATCAATTTCTATTACACAGACTACATGGGCTTTTGTCTCTACACTGTCTTAACTCTTCACAGCATGTTAGTTTTTTGGACTGAATGGCAAAACATTTCCTTGAAAAAACATTGCTTATGTAATTACAGACTGAAATCAACATGACATGCTTCCTGCTTTAACCTCTATCTTCTGAACAAGTTACTTTTCAACTTCAAAAACATTATCTGAATGAACACGTTTATGAACACATATACTGCCTCTCTACACACTAATTGACAAGCATACAATGGTGACTTACAAGATTTTTAAGAGTGAACTTTTACGCATATATTTTTTCTTTAGGCTGATGAAAGACATGCAGAATTAAACTAATTATATTAAATAAGTAAAGGGGTAAGTTTATAGTCAGAATAACTGAAGTGCCTCCAAATAAATTCGTTTGTCTGTGAAATAATCTCCAACTGAAGTTATGATATATCTAAGATGGAAAAATTTTAGTCAAGTCCAAACCAAAAATTACAATGTGCAATACAAGACTCGACCCATACAAGTCAATGACTGGCTTCAATCAATGTTAGAAATGCCCAACTGGGTTAGCCCAGTGCCAGGTCCAACCATCACCAGTACTATGTCTCCAACAGAGGCAAAAGCAGATGCTACTCAAGGAAATGTAGAAGCCTAACATTCCATTCTCATTCTCAGCAGCAGTCTCATTCTAATTTTTCATGCTGGAAGTGGCACATAAGCACTACTCTTTGCTTCTTCTGCTTTAACTGGTTCCCGGTTGCTAGAAGGACCTTTCCCCCAGTCCCACAACAACAGAATTTCTTTGTAACTTTTCATGTGGAGCCTTGTCAAAGGCAATTGAAAAATACAGATCTGATTACTGTTACCACATAGTTACTGTCACCCTTCTGCAATTCCAGCAGGTTAATGAAGCATGATTTTCCTTTATATGAGCCACATTAATGCTTCCCCAACAAAAGTGTGTTGATCTGTGCTTAGTGGTATCTTTCTCTACTGTGCTTTTTGTTGGTTGTTTGGTCGTCGGTGCGTTTTTTTTTTTTTGCTTTCTCCCTTCCACCCTCTTTTTCGTAAAGACTGACTGCCATCTTCTAAGTTCAGAAGCAGTCAGGCTCACTGGTCTGCAGCTCCCTCTGGAGCCCATTCTGTAGATGGGAGTTACACTGGCAACCTGTGAGTCCGCTGGCACAGTGGCTGTTAACAGTGAGGTTACAGTAATTTCATACTTCAGTTTCTTCACAACTCGGTGTGTGAAGAATATTAACTTCAATATACTTACAAATAAATAATCTACTTGACCTCATAATTGCTGTACAGTTACTTCAAACAGGTCTAACGCCTTTGATCTACTGCTGCAAAGCATACACAAGTTGTTGGCATCTTCTAATCATCATTAGCATGTAGACATGCAATCATAGCAAGGTTCGAGTTGAAAGGCATCTTAAAGATCATCTAATACCAAAGACTGACCAAGCAAAAGACTGTTCTCTTATGTCCTGTAAACCCAGCGTATAATTTTACACTGTTATCATTAAGCAAACCTTATTGTCTTCTTTTTCACTCTATTTAAGCAAAACTTTACTGCAATAGCTTAAGCATCTTTGCAAACCACTCTTCAAGAGCCTTTTTAAACTTCTCAACTTCCCACCTGCATTTGTCCAGTCTCTATTTATTGGTCCTACCTGTTTCTCAGCAATGCAAGCTTAAGTTTTAAATGCTGACCTTTTCCCTTTAAGGGCCATAAAAACTTTCCCAGTCTCTAGAGAGAGCTCCTTAAGACTCTTTGGTGGCAGGGAATGGTTTAGTTCTATTTTAATTTAATTGTTTTAAACTGTAGCACATATTTCAGGTGGGTTTCAGTTACAGTATCTTTCTTAACAGTTTCCAACCAGCATTTCTGTACAACTTTTTCTAGTCTTTAAGAGTTGGAGATTTTTTGACTAGTTGCTTCATTTTTATATGGCTTCCTTTCTGGAAAGTGAGTATCCCTAGGCCAATTGATTTGGTCCACTCTCTTATGATATTATTCAAATTAAAACGAACAAACAAACAATTACATAAACCCAATACAGGCCTTCCTTCTTTCCCTAGCAAAGTTACAGAGCAAATTATCCTGGAAATAATCTCCTGTCACCTAACAGACAACATGATTAAAAACAACTAGCATACACTTACCAAGGAAAAATCTTGCTTTACCAACCTCATGGCATCTGTAAGAGATGACTGGCTGTAAGAACAAAGGCAAAGCAGGCAAGAGTGTATAGCTTGAATTTGGCAAGGTACTGCCTTGATGGCCTCTCATCTCCTTATCGCCAAAGATTTGAGATCTGAATTGAAAATGAGATAAGGTGTCTGTAAAATCGGCTGGACTGTTAGGTTGGAGGGGTGATGATCTGTCATATGGAGTACAACTGGCAGCTGGCAATTATAAGCATTCCTCAGGGATCCATTACAGAGCCAGTACTGTTTACTGTCTTTATTAACAACCTCAAAGATGTGCTAGAGTGCCTCACAGCAAGTTCACAAATGATGTAACACTGAGGGAAGCAACTGAGGGCTCAGTAGAGGGCTGGACCACTGTTCACAGAGACTTCATAGGGAGGAAAAAAATGGCTGATGGGAACTTCATGAAGCACACTTAAGGCAAAGACACATTAGAAAAACTACTTGAAAGAGGACATGCTAGAAGACCAATTGGCTCTAGAGCAGCTTTGCAGAAAAAAAAAATGTCCTTTGAACCAATATGACAAACATTAGCAGCGACATGCCTTTGTGGTGAAGCCTAACAATATGCTAGCTGTATAGGCAAGCCAGTCAATTTACAGAACTGATTCTAACCAGCACTTCTGAGACAGCATATGTGGCTGTGTCTTGTTTCAGGCTCCTCTACGAAAGACACTGACCTAAACAGATTAAGCCTAGCAAAGGGGTACCAAAATGGCCAGAGGTTAGGCATGTATTTTATGATGACAGGGTGAAAGAAAACTTCCCACTACCAACACCTGCTTCCTTCTATCCTTAAAAGAATTCCTTTATAGCAGGACCATTCTTGGTGCAAGAGGACATTATCATATCAGCTAGAAAGCAGGTCTCATATTTCATCTATGGTCTCATTCAAGGGACTCAGATCCTCCTGGTGAGTTCTTCTTTCTCAAGAGTTATGCTCTTTGTGGCTGACCATATAAAATGTCTTATATGTAGAAAATCATACATGTTACACTACACCAAACTGCATGCCACTGGGGGGACTGCTACCTGCATCCTGAGTTTAATTTTCTTGATCTTGGGAAGCTAACAGAGATATAGCCTCCCTTTTTGAACCAATTACTGTCATCCTATTCTATCCTATCATGCCCTATCCTAATTTGTTAGTTTGTTGGTTTCTTATTATTTCTAACGTCTGAAGCCTGCTAATCTTCTGTTCACTAACTTTTTAAGTTTTGAATGCAAGTATGAGGCTGCTCAAGGCCAACATGTTTGCACTGAGCAAATTTCGAAGTGTTCAACTGGTTTGGAAACAGATACTATACTGATTTCTGCTCACACTTTGTTTTTTTAACTGAAGAGCAACACAATGAAACAAAACCTTTAAACTACTCTAGCTAGAACTTGTAAAAAGAAAAAAAAAAGCACCTGTATATGCATTATAACAAGAAATACACATCTATTTCAGGTCTCTAAAATTAACCACAAAAGCACACTGCAGTTTTCATTACAAGAGCGGTCTTCTTGAAGAGAACAGCTCTTTGCAGAGGCTCTTTAATTGCTACATTCCTCAAGAACAAGTGCACAGGATCACTTGGAAGAAGCATCACAGAAGGTTCAAGTAAGAACTTGCAAAGAAAGAAGGGACTCCAAGGAATTCAAGGTAACTGAAGACTGCTGAAGTATAATTCAACACTGAAAGAAATTACTCATCCTGAAAGAACACAGTAGCAAAAAGCAGAGGCGGGGGGAAATACTTGCTTTCCACTCTTTCATTTACAGCATTATCTTTCTCAGTGTCTCAAACAGATATGCCAACTTAGTATGTAAGAATTGATTAATTTTTCTGAAAATTTCCCTCCCTCTTCAAATAATAACGTAAGTCAGTCTGAAGATCAGTATCTTGGTGTGTTTTTCCACCCAAAAGTGAGATTGCCTTTGACAAACTATGCCTGCCCCACCAGACTTTTAAATGATTCACATACAATTCTTTCACGAAGCAGATTAGGTATCTGAAGAGACCTGTGATCCAGCTGCACAGATTCTAGTGACATGAGATGCTTCCCTCATTTACTGATAGTAAAAGAAGAATTGCCTCTTCAATCCTGCAGCTCAAAGGATCAAAAGTAAGTTCTGCATGGGGTGATGAAGAATACTCACCTACTGGAACTATAGAGTCAGAATAGCAGTGTCAAATTTCAGATAATGTGAACAAGAGCTTCCAACACTATTTTACCAGATTAAACTAATATTTGCTGCAATTATCTTAAGCATATGCTCACTGGACTTACTGCATCAGTTTTTGCATCGTTCACTTTCAATTAACACATCAAACAATGGAAAGAAGAAATGTGTCAGGTTTTGGTCCTAACTGAAAAGGGGATTTCTCTGAACATTGAAAAACTTGTCTTTGATTCAGCAAGTGCTGAGCAAAGGGCACCGTATTTATTTCATCTGAAAGCATCCAACACACAAAATGAGGCTGAGAGACGGAATCTTTTAAGATATTTCAACAGCAGGAAATTAGTTTCTGTCTAAAGTGTTCCTAAGGTGATTGCAGACTTATGGCATGGAAATTGAAATGAAACCTGTGAATATGAGTACTTGTCTCCTCCATCTTTTGACAGTAGAAACACTGAGAGTTGATGATGTTTCAAGACTAGGCAAGAAATGCCTTATGTTAACATCCATTTAACCGTGTTTATACAAACCTTTTTCTTTTAGGATTTTCCATGGATTTCACATTTTACAATTATTACAACTACAAGCTTGATTTAAAAAAGAAAAAATAAAAAGTATACTTTAAACTTTTTGTACCAGGTATCAAATATTTTTTTCTTCTAATAAATCCAGTAGTTACTAAATGAAGTGAAAGAAATTACAAGTTTATATTGCAGATGAGGTTAAGTACCTTTCCTACTTCCTATTGTAATACTAAGTAGCACATGTACTTGAGTACAACTTTCTTTCTCAGGAGGGAGATTCAACAAGGAGTATATAAAGAAACTGCAGGAGAAGCACAAACCTACAAAAATTTGGGAACAGTCTGCCTTAACTGTCTGCTTTGGTAAGCAGTAACATCAAACAAGGAGGATGCTTTCAGTTTACCTTTCACAAGTCTCCCAATGACAATTTATCAGTTGTCAAGCAGAGTACTTTATAATTCTCTTCTTCTTACTATGTATCATTTTGCTTGAGCAAGGAAATAAATGCAGCATATGAATTCTATAAATCGGCATTTTTTCAGGACAATTTTTTTTTCTTTTTAAAATTGAAATTTTCAAATTCTATGGTTACATGGTTGTATTTGTGTGTTATTTCTGTCAGCATCTCATAAAGACAATCTCAAAATTATGTCTACCAAACAGTATTAAAACCCCTCAAACTCCTAAGCATTTTGCAAGAAATGAGGAAGAACTAGAAACTGAAGTTTATTTAAGGATGAAACTCCTGTACAAAAGGAAGAATATGCTACTTGTAGGTACCCAAGTGTTGGTAAGCAAACCACACACAACATCACAAAAACAGTCAAATTCTAAATTGAAATACATACAGCAATGTAGAATTCAAAACAAAGTCTATGGTTGTCACAGTAGAAAACTGTGAAACTTTTCTATGGAAAGAAGTTTGTTCTATAGACTCAGAGAAGATAAACCTCTGAACTATAATTCAAGAATGAAAGACGGGATTTGAATACAATGAAAATACACACGTCAAGAGAAAAGACAAAGCCATCTAAGTGTGAGTATTAATTGGTCACTTCCAGCTCAAGAATTCATATCTTCACACTTTGTCTCTTGACAGAGTCAAAGAATACTACTGCATTTTACTGTCTCTCTCACACTTCTGTTGTGTATTCATTCTATTACTTAGTTCAAGTTTAAAAAACAGAAGTTCCTGGGATATAATTTAAAACAATAGAGAGATACCAGATACAAACTTTGCACAAGTGTTTATCAAATACTGTGAGCTATTTTGACAACTTACACAATCTTTTTTATAGACTTGGGGAGTAGGTGAAACCTTGCAGGGTGTTGAAAAGCCAGAATTCTGCAAATAACCTCTTATCCATTAATAAATTGATGGAAAAAATAGAAATAAAACCTAACTAAATTTGAATGGGTTTTGGAAGTAATACAAAAACTGTTCAGAATTGTCTCTGTAAATTTACACAAACAACACATACATAAATAATGTCAGGCAAAGAAGATTCATTACTAGGAAAACATATCAGCAATTCAGAACTAAAGAAAATAAGTAACCACTGAGTTAAACTTTTATAAGGTTTCTTTAAGTCTAAACTCAAATCTGCAGTGGTAATGCTAACACAGTGAGCCACTTCTAAAAGCCTGCAAAGTTGAAATTTCAATTATCACTTGGCCTTTATCTAGATACACTTTTTTCATAGGTTTATTTTGATCGCAATGGATTGGTTTTTTTAAACTGAAAAGATAGAAAACATTTTCAAATCATGTCAAACATTTCAAATCTTTTCTGATTGCACTGTGGTAGTCTTTACAGTGCTGATTAGCTTGTATTCAGGGCTTAGAGAGTCCTAAAGAAGACTGTGTAACTGCAAAATGTATCCTGAAAATTTACAGTAGCAACATACCAAATTTGCCAATAATGAAGGTTACGTAACTATGAGTGACACACGACTACTATTTCTAATTTTAGGACTACACTAATCCTATATCTGTATACTGAACTGAAAATGGTCTTTGAAATAAGTATTCAGCTCTCACACAGTCTTTTCAGCTTTTAAAAAGATAGGGGAAAAAAAGACTGGTTTTGCAGTGCAGTTGAAAGAGTAATAAAAACTAGCAGACTGAAAAAAGTGCAGAATTTATGACTTCTTCCAGAAAAAAAAAGTCTTGGTCTTATTTATACCCACATGTTGTACTTTCTAGCAGCATTGCCAAGTTTAAATGATAGCCCATCAGATGGGAGAAAAGTGACTTAAAGCCATACAGAGCCTAGAAACTAGTGTACTGCTTTTCAGCTTTATGCACGCCTGAAACTGCTTAATGGCCTTGAGCCTTCTGCAAAAAGAGGTTATGCTGCTTGTAAGTATATCTGGTAGGTTTTATTCTATTTCTTCAGTAAATCTTTGTCAACAATAAGCATTTTCTTATCTGCTTCCAAAACAAGCTGACCTTCTGACAATGTAATCTACTTGAAAGTATTTTTAAAGATTGCAGCAGCCGTCCTAGATGCTCTAGACTAGGTTGTCAGAGAAGAACTTCCAACTCCAAGGAAGAGACATTAAGTCCTTGATTTAAGAGGATTCAGCACCCTAAATTAGCAGGAATCTACTGGCATTTCCTAGAAGACTATCAGGATCTTCTAATATGGCTGGTCAGAATTCTAATCATGTGTTTTTACATTCTGAGAATAACCTCAAAGTCCTTTGTTTGCTACAAATAACTTCATGAAAAAAGTAATTCTTCTTACTTGTACATTTCTTGTAACACGTACAGAAGATGCACCATCAAGAGCAGGAAGTGTGCACCATTCTGTTTTATGTACAAATGCTTCATTTCTATCCTCCAACTATGATTGCCACAGTCTCACTTGGAAGTAGGAAGGATAAACAAGGATATTCAGAAATCAAGAGGGATCAAATCTATGCAAAATAGTTTATGGTGGTATTGCATCTATTTTTCACGGTGCTGATCTTTACCCACAATTACACAATCTGCTGTTTTCAGTATTATACAATATTCTGGACTCTTATTTTTCTCAATATAATACTATTGATTACTCCTCCATTTTTTAGTTATTTTTTAATACTCACCGATTTGGAACACAGGAAGAGGAAGCACATTAAAAACTGTGCTATAGAATCAGTTATACTAAAATAATTACTTCCTATTTCTTTTAGATTACAGCTAGGCATCAGCAAGAAATTATTTGTAACACTTGCTTACTTTTCAAGTTACTAGAATAGGAGAAATGCTCCCACCATCTGCATATAAGCTGGGCTTCTGCAAAATATACCTTCTTGCTGGAACAAAATATCCTAGTACTCATCATTTTTAATTGTCAGCAGTTCTAAAGATACCATCAGGAGCCCTCACACAGCTCCAAAACTAAGGTACATATATACCTGCACACTTAGGTCTCAGTGCATTAAAGAAAAGGTAATTTAGAAAGACAGCCTGAACTATAGCATAAACTTTCTCTCTGCACTTATGAGTTTAAAGGGCTCCTTCCCTCCAGAGTTGCTGACCCTGGGTTAACCCATTGCCAGAAGACTCTAGTTAGTCCTCTAGCAAACAACTGCCTCCTGAGTAATGCACATCCCGTAAGTCAGCCATCGCTCATCAGCAGCTTTCAGCATTCACAGGTAAGACAAGCAGGAGACTTCTACACTCCCCTGCATACAGATAAAAGGAATTAAGAGAGCAGGCTCATGGCAGTCTAAAATAAACATCCAAACAAACAATAAGACATTTTTCCCATTTGTCCCAGGGAATTTTATCTGGAAAATAAAACCATGCAGAGAATCTAATTTCTAATAGAGCTGAATACATAAGATGGAATAACCCACTGAGGAAACCGACTCCTTCCCAAGGATTACATGTTGTAAAGACTGCAGCAGGATGACTCTTTGGAGAAATAAGCACAACCAACCACAATCTCCTAATGCATATTGTTGCTGGTATGGACAGATATCAGGGGGCTAGTCCAGGAGCTGCAGCAGTCAGGGAAGCCTTCCTCTGAGTCCATGAGGTTAACTATTGCTTTTTCAAATGTTTTCCTCCAGAGTCATGGAAGACTGTTAAAGACAGGAAAGCCAAATTAAGAAGAAAATCAGACAGAAAAAGACTGCTAAGCAAGCTTCGCGTGCTCTTTATTACAGTCCTTAAAAATGGACAGCAGCATTGCTTATTACTGTACCAAAAAATGTAAGTTTTAAAGACACCAGGTCAGCATAGTGTCAAAGAATTTTTTTTCTTATCCAAAGCTTAAGCTAAATGGCTAAATTAAGCCTAATAATCCTTGCAAGGAAAATAGAAAAAGGACAGCAGATGCAGCTCTGTTTTCTTCCCCTCAGAAAAGAAAGGTGCTTGAGAAGAAAAACAGCACATCAACATAGAAACATCTAGGTAAGCAAAGGTGAATTCCACTTTCTGTTCTTTAGTCTTCAAAAGGGTAAAAATTCTGCTCTGTAAAACTAGAGGAGAATGCACATGCACATTACACATACTTCTGTAAAAAGTCCATACAGAAAATATATGAAGAGGCTGTCGTAAATGCTCTTGTATATCATAATGTTAACATTCATTTTAATTTTCTACTACTCCAAAATTATTTCGAGTCAGGAAAACCAAGACAGACAGAAACTTTATCCAACTTTTACAGGTGAAATACTACTCTGACAGGAATTTGTCACTTCGCTCCTACAGCATTATGATTCAAGTACATTTGCCTGCAGTAAGAGCAAAATATGCTCTTTTTATAGGTCTGTATATTTATGTGTCAACGGACAGCCTTGGGAACTGAGAGCAAACCTGGGAGCGAGTGTTTGATATAGACCGTGAGAGAGAGCAAAAAGCATTACATATGTCTGGGGATAACACTGCCAAGGTAAGAGTAAAGCAAAAAGTACTAGCATTACTCCCATTTTGTGATCATTCATGCTATCCAGAATGATTTATTGGAATTCCTTTACAGGAAAAAAATTGTAAACTTACAGTTTACACTAAGAAATGTATAGTCTTAATTAACCAAGGAAATGAAGCATTTGACTACATAGAGTCTTTGAGCTATCTATCTTACTTGTGCATTCACTTCCCAGAAAACTGTCTTTATCATTCTTGTTTCCCAATTCAGTCACTTGTAGGATGGATGAAAATTGCAGAAAGAGATATCTGCTGGTGCTAAGTAAAGTCTCTCTGATTTACAATCCACATTCAGGAGCAAAAAAAGGATAAAAGCAACTCCCCCCTCAACAGTCCAATGTCTGTTCAGAAAACAAAAAAGTCAATAGTGTCATAGTTGTCAAGAGTGACTTTTGAGATATATTTCAAATTAACAGTCACTCCAAAGCTAAAGAAGCACTAGTGACTAAGATAGTTTCAACATACAGCATAACCTTTACTTTGCAAAAGGATGGTAGAAACCCATTTTATGAACCATTTAGTAACCTTTTATTTGTTTCACTGTAGCACAAAATCCAGCTTATTTATCAAGAAGTGTTTAATGAAAATATAAATGTTACATTGTGTGAATTATGTTTATTATTTTAATTTGCAGGTTTTCATTCCTTTAAAATAAGACCATCAGAACAGCCTCATAAACAGTGTTTTTACCTGTAGTTAGTTCACAACAGATTCAACCGCAAGGGCCAAGACTGGGCTACCACTGCCATCAACATAACCCACAAGGTAAGCTCACAGCACAACGGCTTCTCCATCATATGAATATCAAGAGAATTTTGTTGTTGTATCAGTCCTTCTAACCTTTATAAACCTAAGATGACAACACACTAAAGTTTCTTGCCTACAGCCTGCTGTTAATATGGAGCTGGTTTTCAATAATGCAAAGTAAGGATAAAAATCTCTTAATTTATTTCTTCCACTGAAGTATTTGAGCTTTAGGAAAATTTTGATGATTCCATGTTTATTCTCACGTGATTGTGTTTGAAATAAGCAAATACAAAAATTATTCTTAGAAAATGCATTCTGAATTCCTTATAGATTAGAAAAAGATCCAAAAGCATTAAAATAGGTTAAACTTTTGCATGTTTATGCATATTCTGCTTCATGCAACAAAAGAGAGCTAAGTAGGTAATCACAAAGATCATGCTGGGCCACAATATAGGTCCACTGAGCACCACATCTGACTTTCTGGAATTACAAAACAGTACACTTTAGGAAAGAGTTGAAGAGATAAAGCAAGAGTACATAAACAATGTTTAACCAACATTCATTGTAAAATATTATTTGCACTCTCTGAAATAAATGTCTCTACAATTTTGCAAAATTCAGTTGTTGAAGCTCCATATGATATCATCAAAGCTGAGATATATGGAACCATGAAAATTTGTCATTTCCCTTCCAAAATCAGTACTATGTAAAGGAAAGTTCAAAATTAGCACTGTATGTTAAACTCGTCTTGCCAGAATATACCAAGCACTGCTACCTTTACCAGAATTCCCAGAATTTCACAGAAAGTACTGTAGAGAAACTTACTTTCATTACTCGCTCCTTACTCTCTTAATATAGCAGTCTGACATGTTACTAGCAGTTAGTGTGCTTTGGCGTTAAAGACTGTAGGTTCATAGGCTTCTTCTATGAACATTCGGCACAATTCAGTATCACACACTTAGTACTTGTTTTTATACACGCATATATATCTGTAGACTAATAAATCAGACATACCCATCTAAATGCTGAAGACCTTTTGTCTAGGCCAGACAGGGAGATAAGAAAAAGTTCTTTTGCAGGCACTGTGCTTACCAACAGTACAACAATACATTTCTAAACCAAATAATCTACAGAAATCACTCTGACACAACAGCAAGGCAAGCAATAATACTGTGCAAGCAATACAAAGGGAAGCTAACAGAGTCCTTACCTTTCTTCACCATCTCTCTGCTATTTTTGTCCCTGAAAATGCTCAAATTTTATGATTAATGCAACTTTAATTTTGCCTTTCCCTGCTTCTGCATCATGAAAAAAAAAATGTTAAGCAGCATG
Organism: Ifrita kowaldi; assembly: GCA_013398055.1. Lineage (NCBI taxonomy): Eukaryota > Metazoa > Chordata > Aves > Passeriformes > Cinclosomatidae > Ifrita > Ifrita kowaldi. The sequence goes on from VZRS01014763.1 coordinate 395,013, forward strand.
ACTCATGTTTTCAATATGACAAAGTTCCATCATACGTGAGAAGGCACTGAAGTACAAATCTCTGCAGACAAGAAGAGTCTGATTAAATATGAAAGAACAAAGGAAAAACACAAACACATCTGATATAAAAAAACCACGCTAAGTCCTCAAATTTGTCAGTCAGCTAGGATGCAGGAAATTACATGATCTGGAGGACATAGGTAAGAAATGTTCTAGAGACAAGGTTAACAATTAAAAAGCATTAATCTCATCATCCCTGACAGAACCCTCTCACTGAAAAACAGCTGGTTGACACAGTGCCTTGTGAAAATAAAACTGGAAGCTTTCTAGAAAAAAATAACTAATTCTCCTCACAAAAAGGGCCATTTTGATCATTATGTAAAAGCCCCTACATGAGTTCATGTGGCATATACATTTCTGACTTTGGTCATTTAGAAACATCTTTTAGAAACTATACTCTGCAGTACAACAAATGCTGCTGATTTCTTACATTTTAATTTATTTGCAGTCCACTATTTCCTGTTCTCACACTTGAGCCTGACTGTCATTTCCACTGAGCAATGTTCAGTTAGGTCAGTTAAGCATGTACTTTGTCAAAACCCTCCGAAGAATCACAACACCAGCTGCAGAACTTAGGCTGCAACTGCTTTCAGTAGAACGAAAGGTGGTATTTCAGATTGTTTTTCTATCCAAAACCTAAACAAACACATACACATCATCATTTTAACTACAGAATTACTAACTGCAGAAAAAAGTAAACAAAAGCCCTGACCTATTAGATTCGAGTAATTGACAGTAAGATGTCTGCTATGTCCCAGCATGCCTAACACTGAGAACCAGAAAGATTACTTTACAGAGAAAACACGTAAGTCAGAAGAGCTACATGCTGTAGGTGACACTTTTTAACACTGATGTAGCATGCATACACTTTGTTCCAAGTTAATCTGGTATATGATGTACCTACTGAGTGAAACAAAACAAAATTACTGTGGTGTTTGGATGCTGCACAAAACCATGGAGGTTTAAAAATAAAAGTGTCTGATGACCAGTTATTTCCTAATGCCTGAGACCGTCAAGATTATCAAAACTGCATTTTTCAGCAAGTTCTCTAGTTAAAAAATGTAGGGGGGGATGACACATTCAGGCTACATTTGTGTTTCTTACTGCTAGCATTCCAGCACACAATTTAGCTTTCCTCCACCACACCCATTCTGATAGCTAGAAAAGGCAAGAGGCATCACATGGTGTTGCTGGTACTAAGATAGGCTCCTGTCAACTAGCTGGTCACATACCACTACACCAGTTACACAATAGTTGCTTTGACTCTACAGGAACAAGGAAAGCAGAAACCATGAGGTCTTGTTTTCCTAAAAAAACAAAGCTTCTCAGAAACATTTATTAAATAGCTGCTATAGAAGAGGAAGGATACCACTGAGCTTGTAGTGATTCCATATGTTTTAAAGACCCAGAGCTCACTTCCTATAATGGATGACATGCACAACTACACCGCACTCATACGGACAACAAATTTCCAGCTAGCTGTGAAAATGATGACTTATGTCATCATGTGTAATGTTGAAGAATGTTCTATGTCAAGTAAATGAGTGATGCTGGTATCTATTACAAGGTCGCTTACAAATAATCCAGAATGAAAGATCTAAAATTTTAAAGATTCCACAATAGTTTATATACAGTCATCTATACGTTTCCGAAGTCTGTACATAAAGGCCAAAGGGACAGGATATCCCTGTGCTCCAACTAACTAGCTTTTGATATGGAAATGCCAAAGTAGTTTAAATTAGCCAGCTTGCAATCAAGTAGCAGAACAACTGGATGTGTGGCGAAGCAGTTCTATGGAGTGGGACCTGGGGGGTCCTTTTGGTCAACAAGATGTCAATGAGCCAGCAGTGTGTCCTGGTGGCGCATTAGGAATAACATTGCAAGCAGGTCGAGGGAGATGATCCTGCCTCTCTGCTTAGCCCTGGGGAGGCACATCTGTAGCGCTGTTTCCAGTTCCGGGCTCCTCAGTAGCAGAGAGACACAGAGCTGCTGAAGTGGGTCCAGTGGACGGCTAAAAACACGATTAGTGCATGTGCATATTAAAGACATTTTACATTCTTGCTCTTCCCACAGAAGATGGGAGAGAAGATCTTTCTTACAGATTAAATGCATAAACTAGCAACAACAAGTAATACTATCTTCGTAACACTCACTCTTTGGCCTAGTCAGAAACTGCACATATTAACGTTAAAACTACTTAAACCAAAATAAAATCCCTACACAAACACTCTTCTTTAAGCAATAGTGCATTGGTTTTGGTTTATGTATTTTCTATAAGATAATTTCTATTCTATTCTCATTTCTATTAAGATAATGACCAGTAGGGTCTGTCAAACTAAGTGCATTTACAAAAACAATCGGCTAACCTGATTTACTTACACTACTTGTAAAATTACACATATAAGCAACTGGTCCAACTTCATAGATCATATCCTTTATCCACAGAATTTAAAAAACAATATATGTGATATAAAGAAGCTCTATCTACAGATCTAAAAAGCACAATAAATTTAGTATTGAATTTCTTAAGAAAATGAGCTGAAATCCTGAAATAGTGACTTCCTTCAACAAATTAAAGACTGTCAGTATTAGAGAAAGACAGATATAAACCCCACAGTTATGCATTCATTTCTTCCTTACTTCAATTAACATAAAGTGACATTGCCCATAAGGAGCTGAACAGCACCTAAACCCACACACAAGGAGTTCACCTTAATGAACACAACGCTGCACTGGCTTCTTACTAAGTACATGCCATGTGGAATTTTATGAACCCATTTTGTCTTATAAATTCTGTATTTTGAAGAGCTCAACTGTTTGCTCATGCCACCTCACCACAGTCTAGTCAAGGTCAATGATCTGCAACGTACCAGACATAAGGGTTTCCCATAAATGTGAATGCACAGGAACTCTGGAAAAGCAGTCCAACTGTACCAACCTTCAGGGTGTGCACAACACAAAAGCAATCTCTCTTGCATGGCTTTGTGTGAAAAATGTGGCTTACAGTATTGCTCTTGAGTTACTACTGCCTGTGGTGAATGTGTTCATTAGTGATGGAAGGAGAATTACATGTATGCAATTAAATATATGGCAAGAAAGTGTTTTTTCCCACATAAAAATAAAAAATGAAAACTCAATAAATAATTGCATGTGATAATTTGTTGTTACAGCTTCAAAACAGTAAACAAAGATATGACAACAAAGTGACAAGAACAGGCACATAATTTTAACTGGCAGACATAAGAATACCCCACGTAACACAGCTACTGGCAATATTGCCTATAATACACCAAGGGAGCTTATGGTCAACACAAGGACTTACACAGAACAAAACAATTTGCTGCTGCTGAAATTCTGAAATAGCAGCCTTCATGGTATCACCACAAAATGGGTTTACATTGTGACCCATCGGGAAAACACATTTTCTTCAATGCTGACAAAAACAAAGTCTGAATAAAACTTTCTATGATGTCTTGATTCTTAAATTAAAACAAAAAAATCATCGTGACTTACAGAAAGCGTTAAATCACAGCAAAGGGCTAATTATACCATAATAACTTCCTTTTGTCTAGTATAAAAGGACATTTTTTTACTTTGCCTGGCTGAGTGTAATAGCCTATGAATTATGAGATCAAAGCAGCAAACTGTATGTTTTCTAAAGTAAGAGTTTCCTTCACCAAGTTTTACACTTACTACAGCTGAAAGAGCTGTGTGAAGGGATCAGCACTAAACCCAAAGGACAGGCTGTGCACAGCAAGAAAGAGAGCAACTCCCTCGTGCTTTTTGCAGGTCACTACCAAGGACCATGTTAGCAGATCCACACCAGACCCTTAACAGGCAGCTCTGCTGCTACCAGTAATTAGCTTGGACAGCTCTGGCTCCAGGAGTAGCAGCAAGGCTACACCATAATGAGCTCAGCTGGGATTAGCAGGACAGGGCAGGGAACCAAGAGAGCTGAGGCATTCTGCATTGCGTATGTATCACAGAGATCAAACAAGGATGGCTGGCTAGGTTATCCCCTCACCACCTCATTCCAAAAATGAAGCACGGCAGTGTGTAAAATACAGGCTAATGAAGAGCGACACCTCCAACAGATGAGAGCCACATTAATTAACACAATCCCTAGATCATGGAATACAGTTTCTGTTAGTGCTAGCAAACTTGTAACTTGTCACTGATTTAAGGGGGAGAGAGAAGGAAGAAAAAAAAAGAGCTGATGTTTTCCTTTTCTGCTTTTGGTAGATGTTTTTATAACGGAATTTTGCAAGGAATTCGTCTTGTATGGCCAGTAAAGCACTTCAGAAAAAACCCAGTATGTTTCTTTACTTAAACACCATTTAAGAAACAAACTCACTTCTCAGTCTATAGTTATTTGGGCTCGCTTTTGAAAAAAGCCAATTCATTCCACACTATATCAGGATCCTCTTGACAAAGCCGACAGGAGCCTGTATACTGGTATCTGCTTTTACTGTTTTCAAGTCTGTTCATGCGTAAAACTAGGTTGTTTGTTTTCAAATATCTAAATGTTTTAGGATAACCAGAATACAAGCACCCTTGCTTTCAGGAAATACAAATTTTCAAGTACAGCACCCAGTGAATCTAAATTTTGTATGAAGTATATGTTCTGAGGCATGAAACCGTAACTGTGGTAACAAAGAGAAGTTCAATTACATAGTTTCAGACATATATGGCGCTAGTATGGCACCATGCCTCCCAAGTGACGTGTGGCAGAATAGTGTCACCCACATTCTGATGACATTACTTCAAATACTGGTAAGAGAAACAAGAAGTTAAAATCATCACATAATCTCTTGAAAATTAAGGGAGAGCCATCAGCTCCCCTAAAGCCTAAGCAAGCCAATCTGGAAGTTGCAACTAATGCTCACTCTAAATCAAACTGTTGTTCCACAGTTTAATAAAAGAATTAACTATCTACGGACAAGATGATGTATTAAGAAAAAGCATATTGACTTCATAAGCACAGAAAAATAGAATTCAGATATTTAACAGTTTTTCTGTCATTAAAATATTTTTAGGTACTTTAGTAATGCCAAACATAAAAATGGTATTTAAAAATCCTTTATAAAATTAATTTAAAACTCTGCAATTTAAATTCCTACTGGGCACAGAAATAAACTCTTAGACAATGTGGTAACCTCCTAAGGCCCCCATCATCTTTGCAGTCACGTACATCAGTGCAAGTTGTATGTACACTGACAGGTGGATTAGGTCCCATCAGCTGCCATCTCAATAACGGATACTAATCTATGAAGAATAAGGAGAATGGGGTCCTCCATCACTTAAGAGAGGACCAGAAATGCCACATAGGCACCTGATACTGAGCTCTTAATGCATGATTTACATTACAGCAGCACTATATAGCCTTCTGACACACCAGAATAACAGAGTCTTATTGTTACAGACTGCTTTTATTTGTGTCTTGCCTACTTTCCTTTGTTTAAGCATATTAAAAACAAAAACCGAACCTCCTTTAGTGTGGCTTCATACAATTATTTTCTGATGACAAAAATTATCGAAACCCTGTTATTTGCAGCTCACCTTAAATAATGATAAAAAAGTCAGATGACTAACTGAAGACTGAGCATTGTATTTTCCCCAATACCGACTGTTCCCAAATACATTCCTGTTATAACACAAACTGGTCTCATTTACTTTAAACAGAAGCAGAAGTCACCTTTGTCTCTCTTTCCCTCTTCTTCATTTTTTTTTTCAACTATCAGAACCAGAACACCCAGTGCTTCACTGCATATCAAGTTTAAGATTTTACTGTCTTTATCTAGTTCAATTTTTAATCTTTTTAGCCTTGGCCTCTCAGTGGATATGAACGCCTGTTTAGGTATAGACATAGAATTAAATAATTTCATTGAATATAGTAATTATCATCCCTTAGTCACTTCAAGACTGCACTAAATCTAAAACAGTGAGCTAGAAGAAAAAAAAAAATCCATAGTTTTCCTAAATAAACAAAACCCTTTCATTGTAATTTAAACGAATCTATTTGTCTTTATGCTTGGGTATTTCAAAAAATGTGCCTCTGCTACCATCAATGCCTATAGCAATTTTGTACTTTACCATTGTTTTCATCCACACCTTTTTTTTCCCCTTTTTTTAAAGACAAGCCACTCCTAAGTAAATGCTAGTATTTCAAAGCAATGCAAGTCTACTAAGATAGGCCATAGCATTGCTTATATATGAGGAACAGTTTATCATTCACAGTAGTATGCTTTGTCACCCCGGACTCTGAACAGCTACCAGTTTTGCAGCATTTCTGTGACTCTTCTTGTTCAGAGAGAGTTGTAAAGTTAGTGTCAAGATTAGTCAGTATTGTTCTAACTGCACAATTATTTTTAGTAAAACACGTGTTTACTGAGCTGAAGGTGCATGCTAAAGCCCTGTTAAAGCCACAAGGAAATTACTTTCTTGAAACTGGTCCTGAAAAACAGCAGTGTTTGATAACTGAACTGATAAGAAATGTTTTCATATCTCCAATTGCATCTGTTTACCAATAATTCTGTCTGCTAAGGACTTAAAAAACAAGAAGAATATCTGCATAAAATTTTCACTGTTCTGTATAGAACCTAAGGGAGAATGATATACAGAATGTTCATTATGCAAATTTTATGTGGTAAAGGCTTTCCTCTTTCCATTAATAAAGATATACTACTGCATTTTTTTGTAAAATTATCAAAAATAATTTATTTTTGAACACTTTAACAGATGAAAACACCCTGCTTTCATGCACATATTATTTTTCCCCTACAAGGAAGGAGATTTTAGCTTCAGTTAATATTTGAATCACTAAATGTTAGAGAGGGTATTATTTCTATATTTTAATGAATAAAACTATTTTTGAAAACGATTTGAAACATAATGAGCAACTGTTGTGTTACAGACAATTTAAAACCTACACAGTCAACAAAAAAATTAGGTGAGGAATTAGACAAACACAAGTAAGCAGTCCTAGCAGATCTTTGTCCAGTACTCAGGCTCAGAATGAGATACGAAACAAAATAAGTCAAAGTGTCAGCTCAATATATTTCCTCTTGGTTTCATCTACAATTTTTGTCATATAGGGGTAAGCCATGTATTCTGCTTTAACAAAGGATAGTCTTGATCACCACACCGTAGCGTCTTCCTTCAAACCAAATTCTCTTTTGAATACCTATGTAATACTTCTATTCAGATTTTTTGTGTAAGGAAAATGTTTTTAATGAGCTATGTAACTTACCTGCTATCACCCTCTTCCCATTGCTTTAATTGCTCTTTTAGTGCTCTGTAGTTGGTCTGTAACATCTGCAGCCTCTCTTTGTGTTTTCCATAGGCTGCTCTTAACTCATAAGATTCTTGAGACTATATGAAATCAGAAAAACAAAATTAGAGTTGGACAAAATATAAGAGACTGTTACACAGCTCACATGAAACAAAAGTTCTCTTTTAACAACTACCATGAGACTCAGAAATCTAAGCAGAAAAATCACGAATCACGGTCCTTGAGGTCAAAGTTTTCTTACTACTACTTCGGAAAATTTTGCTGATTTGGCAATTCACTTAAATATTATTTTCATGCTGCTGAAAGTTTCAAAAATTTACTACCAAAATGTCAGCTTTCATCTGGCAAATGCATTGGCTTAATATATTTAAAAATACATAGGCTGAAAAAGGATTATTGGCACTGTTTCTTCATTCAAACTACTCTTTTTTTTTCCCAATGAAAAACTGATCTACGTATTTTCAAGGGAAATACTGGCCACATGATAAAAATCTAAATTTAAATGGCTTCAGGATTTCTTCACATATTAAGTTGTTTCCATAAGGATATATACACCTGCAACACCCAGACTTTGTCCTCTACTAATGCAGCAAACAAGAAATAAAAAAGAATTTTATGACGGCTTTTATATAATCCAAACCATTCAAAAAAAAAGTACAGAACAAAAAGCTAAATTCACCTTGATTCATATCACAGGATAACATCACGTAAGCTTAAAAACAGACTTTCCTAAATGACAATACAGTGCTCTGGAAAAAAAAAATTAACACTAAGAAGAAGCATTTCACAGTATAAAGCAAGTCAAACTCTGGCATACACTAGTAAAGAATTCACCAGCAAAGAATTCTGCTGTAGCAAAATTTGCAATCAGAGCTTCATTCTCAGTTCAGTGGGAGCTCTGCTTTTAAAGCAACTACAGAACTAAATAAATCACAACACTTCATTTGCAGGTATTTACTGCTTATACGCAAGGAGGGCTTTTCAGCATTAGTCAATAAATTTGACTATAGTCAGAGCTGCAAACAATAAAAACTGAATCCCACTATAAAAACATGGCAAGGGTTTCTAGAGAACTGCTAACTACAAAGTACCTATACTAAGCTTGGCTTATCAAATGTAGCCCAGCTTTCATGATGCACAAAGTTGAAAGACACCAGCTAAAGTTTCAAATGGTCCTATATGCAAAATTCCAGAAGCTTTCTGGAAGTGACTCAGGAAACAAAAAGAGATTTAGGAACAGAATCAGGTCCAAAGTGACCTTGGCATTAAATACTTTCCCAAAGTGGTGGTGGTAGGTTTTTTTTTGAAACAACCTCTAAACTAAATACATTTCTAAATTTTGAACTGTTTAAAAAGTACTTTTGAATGTTTTTAAGTGAATCATGTAAATGCCACAATTATATTTAAAACAATCACATAAATAGCAATATAAATCTTAGACTAAGAACACAGAGACCATTACCAAGCTTTGCTTGACACTACAAGAGAAAATCTCCATAAGAATCCAATTATAGATGTTGTGTTTTTAAGAGAAGTTCATGAAGCAACTGTTCTGAGAATGGTTGATATTGCTAGCAAAAACTGGTCAAGTCTGGCAGGGTACTGGAAAATAACCTCTTCAACATAAATCCTCAGAAGCTTATTAGTGTCAATGCCCTTTCAGAGATGCAACCAACTGTAGAATTTGGCCTTTCCTATTTATGAATCTACATTTTTCATTATTGCTTACCTGTTCTATTATCCATTCTGTTACAGTTATTGCCTTCCCTTATCACTTGCCCTGCTCTTGCAGAAATAGAAATTAGACAATTAACTGCCCTAATCACTCTCTCTCCATTGAATTAAGCACTTCAGGACTTTAAATATACACTGAAATTTCCATAATCTGTTAGATCCGTCTCTGTCTGATTGCATTATGTTATATTTAATAACTAAACTGTCTTATACACAGTTTTGTATGTATTCACAGAAATGGGACAGAACAACCATCTCTAGCAGTGCTGGACTGACAGATTATTCTCCAGCTGTCCACTGTCATCTACAGTACTTCCCATGCAATAATGAAAAACAGTAACACAAAGTCCAATCTGCAGGAGGAAAAAACCAACTGCCTATGAAAAAAAGCTTTTTTTATTTTTTTATTTTTTTGTCAGGTTGCTCAGACAAGTCAAAAAATTCTAATCACTAATTCAAATTTTTGTTGAAATTGACCTTCTGTTATAGTAAAAAGAAAATCTAAAAAATTACACTCATTTAATAATTTGACTACTATTCTTAGGCTAACAAGAACTGAGGGATCCAATCATTACAAAAATAGTTTCTTCCACAAACAGTTATGTGGATAAGCTGCAATATTCATCTATTTTCAGCATCTGAACACTATACATGGAACAGGACTATATATGAAATCTGAGGTAAATGTGGGTGTGGTCTTGCTCACACAAACAAGTATTAAGGTGGCCTTAAAGACCGATGCACATATTCTACAATACATATATTAATTACCTCCAAAAATTTTAGAACCTAAAAAGGATGAGAAAACTCAAAGGGAAGAGCTCCTCTTGGTTTTGAAACCTCTCCAATTAAAGGCAGGATTATCTCCTCTAGGCTACACCAGCGATCACAGCTTTAGGAGCAATACAGGAGAAGATGAACATATTTTCTTAGTTTTTATCAAATACCTGCCTCTCAACAACCAAACTCTTACCCACTTCTTAAAGACCAACAGTAGACTGAAGTACTTATGCTTTGGATCATTCTAAGTAGCAGCTTGATAATTTATTTAAAACCCCAAAAATACTCTTACTTATTTTGATGTTGTCTTCCGTAAACAAGGGTGCAATCAGACATGCTCTATTACTTTTTAGTATGTCCAGAAACAAAGCCAATTCTGTATAAAAACTCTGAATTTATAGGATCACCCCATTAATACTAGCAACAAAGATAGTAAGAGCCAGCTTTTCTTGCTCACAAATGAGTCAGCTGAGAGAACTGGAAAACCTGTGAATGGGACCTTGAGGTTTTCTGCTCCTTTGCAATGCTGACTGGGGCACTCCTGTTCCTGAAAACCACATAAATAGAGCTGTTCCTTTTTTTTTTTTTTTTTTTTTAATTGTTACCAATTTTTCTAAAGGACTAATGTATAGAGTCACAATTTCATGTTAGAGACATGCATCATCAGTGTGTGTATTGACAGAGCAACCATTTCTCTGAGCAAGAACATTTCAAATAATCATATAAACAACACTTTGTTTGAAGAGGCAATAATGCAAGGACCAGTTTTGAAAATGCTGATCAAATCCATTTTTCTTTGTTGGAAACAATGCCTGAGAGAAGGCTAGTATTAAAAAATCACAGAATAGCAATAGAAATATTCTGCCATTAACTTTACGACAGCCTAGTTCATGCTGGCAGTAGCCTCATTGAAATATGAATGTAGTGCCACAACTTATTATGTTGACCTGTGTCTCTACAGCTTATTTTCAGCCCATTAAAGCATTCTGCAAAAGAAGCCAAGTAGATGAAATTTCAAGAGAAAATGCAAGAATTTGATGTGTTCACTTTCAAGGTGAGACTTAGCCATTAAAGACATCGTGGATGTCTGTGATAGAGAACCCACACCTGTAACATCATAAAACTGCACAGATTTCTAAATTATACTTTAAGATTAAATAGAAGATAGGTAAAGGCAGTATGGTGAATAGTACAAATTATTATAGAGGTTATGCAGAGAGAGTTCTTTTTCTTCGGCATCTGCTTTCCTTCACTCCTCTTTCCAGAAGAAATGTGGAGCTCTCTATCATGTAAGGCAACAACAATACGCACTGATGTGGGAATTTTGCTTCCGAGGCCAGAACAGATACAGCCCACAGTTCCAGAAAAATCTGTAGCACCAGTGTCAGGCAAGCCAAGTAAGAGTAAGGAACAGGAGGCCTCCCAAAGGCCAGTTCTCAGGTTTAGCTGCTGGGACACGCCTTAGATTTCTCAACAGAGAGAAAAAACAACAACAAAAAAATTTCTGTCTCCAGGAACAAGACAACCTGGAAGACTGAATTTGAAGTCTAAATAACCTTTCCTGTCCATATACTCCACATGTGTTAAGATGATACATTAAACTCTCCCAAGTATACAGATGGATGAACTGCGGCATTTGTGCTAAAATATAATTCCCATTTACAATTTTTCTAAAATTGACTTATCACTATGGTTGGTAGAGCTCCCAAATTTTTCACTTACCTAACCTTTAATCACAGAATGTTCAATATAACCAGCTCTCCTTTAGGTTACACATACTCAAAAATATCTTCCAAATTCCATAACTGAACCAAGATAAGCAAAAAAAAAAAAAAGAGAAGGAGGAGAGGATGAATTTTACATGTTTGAGGAGATATGACTCAGGGTTTGGGTTTTACATTCAGAGGTGCAATTTTAAACCAATAGTTTGTTCAAAAGGTACTGTATTTATGCAGCAAAATACCAAACCAACAAAAACACAGCTACAGAAATCTGTGAAACAGGAACAAAATGAGAAATTGTAAAACATGCTCAATTAAGATTTTCTATGAAGGGGTGGAGTGAGGGGAATTGTTACTGTGTTTTTTTTAACAGCATTTGTTAGACCAGCAACTAACTGAGCCATAACTTCTATGACTTCCAGGGGTCAATCTGTTTCAAGGAATTGACTTCAGCATTTTAAAGTATGGGTCTATTGTACAGAAAAAAAATTATTTTTACTTGTAGTGTTTGCACTTTCTGATTTACTTCATGTGAACACATCAAATTCTCAGAATATATATTCTCAAACACAAACTTTGAAAATGTATTTAACAAGTATGTGTTATTGATGACAGCTCAATTAAGCTTCCACAGGACTGGAGGATTATTCACACAGTAAAGCAAAAACTAATGGAGAGTGCTCTCTGATCCAAACACACTTACAGTCCATAACAATATGTGTATTTTTAATTTTTAAAATGTCTGTTTTGGTATATCTTTATCTATGTAAGCTTATAGCTAGCAGGCTTTTTATTTATTTTTATTTAATGTTCACCTTTAGCTGTAGTGTCTTCTCTAAGTTTTCAATCTTCCTTTCAGCTATTTTAAGCTTCTTTAGCTCCTCTGACTCTCTAAAAGAGCTCTTTGGGGACAGAGACCTTGAATGTTTCACAGGTGGTTCCTGGAGAATAAAACAAGGACATGGTTGAACTAGTTGGAACACCGGATTATGAAAGACATGCAGAATTAAAGAAGAAGTAATTTTGAATACTAATAATGAATTATAAAAAAAAAAAATCTGCATGGAATACCAGAGAAATAACAAGCAGAATTACCACAGCGCTACCACTAAAGGTTTCTCTGTGACTCGTTAATGAGAATATTCATTTACATTTACATTGTTTCTTTCAGAATAATGATGTCCCATTAGGGAAGACTAAAGGGTTATAGACTCAGAAATGCAAGAAACCTCATTACAAAGGAGGGGATAGAGGCTGGTCTAATTGCTCTATAAGGGTCCAAGGTTACACTTGATAGGACAACCAGAAACAAGAGGGAAAGGATTTTTTTCCCTTTGAAATAGTTTAACACACTGTGAAGTTGAAGGAACAATATGCTTGAGGAATATAAATACAACAGACAGTAGATCTTATACCATAATGACCATATGGTCATTAACTATAATGTGACTAACTAGAGACAAGAATATGTGTTTATATTATGTACAGCTTCATATAGCAATCTGGAGAAAGAGTATGTGAAAGTAACACTTAAACTGGGCAGCTTTCTTGCTCATTCTATGTCGTAAGTCCTTATGGCAAAGAAAGAAAGGCCTCATAAAATTAGACTTTCAGATTTTCTGAATAACTTTGGTTAAGAACAGTGAAATACTAACACACACTTAATGCCAGTAAGGTAAAATACCGTTGCGCCAATACATAAAGTCAAACAAAAACTTCAAGAAATTGTGATTATTCTGATGCATTATGCCACTTTCACTGTGAAATAATTGATGTAAGGAATTAAAGATAAATTCTTCTTCAATACTGTATACATCAATACTTCCGCTATTCCATTAAAATAATTTAATCTTGAAGAGTATCTTAATTAGCAGCTGACATTTTTTTCTTTGACCACTGCCTTACAGTATGAAATATTTACAAGACATCATATACCACAGTTTCATTTTAAATAGTATGGGTTTCCGAAAAGGAGAAAAAAAATCCATCATGAAATATCAGAAAACATTAATATCTGATATTTATATTTCTATATAAAATGTAAGTATTTTCAATGTGGTTTTTTCATTTGGTTTCAGGATTCTTCTGCTTCTGAAAGACAAGTAAGAAAGCGATGTAAGAAAGCCTAACAAACAACCAAGCAAAATGTTTTCAGAAAAACACTGTTATACCCTCATGAAAAAACCCAAACAAAACCAAAACCAATCCAAACAAAACAAAACAAAAAAACCCCACCAAAAACCAACCATCCCCAACAACAAAACAACCACCCCAAACCAAATGAAAATAAAACAACCAAAACAAAACCACCAAAACAACAAAAAAAACCACCCTAAACCAAACCAACCCACCTGCACAAACCCAGAACTAACATGTGGAAAGAATTTTAGTACATTTAAAATCTGAATACCAAAAAAATATACTCGTCTTCAAAGTCCCAGATTTCTTGAATAAAATGAAGAGCTTTAAAAAAAAACCCCAAACTCAAACCTCCTATTTTCTACATTTCCCAATCATTGTATGACCATATATTATGATGATCATAAATCATTATTTTTCAATAACTGATTTCTAGCTAAACACTGTGTTTGTATAGAGAAGATCTGGAATATACACAGTTTTTCTGAAATCACAAATAGAAGGTCAAAGCACTCTGCTTGTTGCCAAAGGGAAGGACAACAAAGGAAGAGAAGTAGATCAACCAGTGCCAGACTGTTAAGAATAAACAGGTAGAGAAAAGCCAAGAAGGAACAGGGAAAAGAGAAAAAAAAAATGGAGAAAAAGATAAAATTCATTGTCTTGCTAGTCTAGTCACAGCTGATAAGATACAAGTACGTAAGCATTTATACATATATATATGTACAGAGATACAGATATACACAGAGTTTACAAATAGGATCGTGCTAGAGCCAAGGTATGCAAAGAAACAGAAAACTTTTAACAATTTATGGATACAGAAATAATTCCCTGTGACAATGGATGGGATTGGTGATACGTATTAAGAACATCTTATTGCTTTCACCTTTTTAGTGATCAGACTAGAGGAGAAAGGGCACTGGGTCTGGGCTCTACAGTCGCACATAGGTAGTTTGAACAAAATCTTTGCTAAGGAGGCAAGCAAGTCCTATCAAGACAAAGGAGACTGTGTAGTAAAATACACTGTAATTGAATTGTCTGGGGCTGCTACAAAACTCAGTTTGAAAGATGGCATCTGTAATAACCTTCTCACAAATGCAAACTTTACTGCTCCTGCAGCCACCAAATATAAACAAATAATTTTTAATTCAGTCCTCAAATTCTACAGAAAAATTTTGACATATCTGTATTTAATATATACAGAAATGTGTATCATGTTTCAAAATGCAATGTTTCAAAATTTTTCTACATGTTTAGGAGTAAAAACACCCTCCAATTTTATCAGTGAAGGATGTTAGTTCAAGTAAGTAAAGGAATCCAGATCAGAAGATTTTTCACTGAATGTTCCTAAAACATTTTTACCAAAGACTAAACCAAATAGCAGAAACCCAGAAATAAACAGAGTCTGTAGTATACAATAGATATGAAACTTTGTGACAGAAGATTTAACATAAAGAAATAGCAGGTAAGTAAACAGGACACACATTAACTGGTAATGGAGGCACACAAGCTGAAAAAGAAAATATGCCTATTTCTAAATAATCTTCTCTTATCTGCCTGCACCATGAAAGACACCATGGGATGAAGCTGCAAATAGTCACATTCTTGAATTCAGCAGGTTTTGTGTTGAATAAAATGCCAAAACAAGCCAAATAAAACAAACAAACAAACAAAAAACCCAACCCAACCAACCAAAAAAACCCCAAACAACAACAAAAAAACAACAAAAATCCCCCACAAAAACAAAACAAAAATCAAACCACCAAAACAAAAAAAACCACCCACAAAACCAAAAAAACCACCACCCCACAAACAAACAAAAAAACAACCAACCAACTGACAAAACCCAAACCAAAGTAGGGAAGTCAGAACTCCTCCTGGAATGTCTTAAGGGTTGAGGACAGTGGGCAGAAATCTTAATGTTTTCATCAGTTGAAGAAACAGAAACATCATTGAGGCTGAACCCAAGACTGACCAGATACATGTGGGGTTTTTAGGGAAGAAAAACAGCAAATTCTTGATTAGCTATGTTTCAACAGAAACTTCACCAGTACTGCAAGTTAACATACCTTTCAGTATCCTGACACTACAGACCTAGAAGAACGATATAGAACGTATATGAACAGAAGGCAATTTTAACTCCCATGCACCACACCATGGGAAAGCCTAGCTGTAAGAAAACCCCAAAACCCTACTGAATTAGCCAGCTGACACATGAATGTCAGTTTAATCAGCTAACAGAAATCATACAAAGCTCAAAAAGGTACAAAGTGTAAGCTTCTAAAAGAGCTCTAGGAAGGTCAAGCAACTGACTCCTATCAGACACAACAGCCATACCACTTTTCACAGAGACAGGACTATGAAGGTTACAGTTGCCGCTAAGTACATACTTAACATTACAAGAATATTTAACAAAGCTTTTAACCAGCTCTTGCAGAATAAGTTGTTTCTTATACATACTCTGTATGACTGTAGGCAAGGGATGTGGATTTCTACAATTCACAAAGAAACCAACACAAGGCTATAGATGTATATATGCTGTTGCATATATACAAACATAGCTGGAAGCATGCAGTCGTGTGGCCATACCTCCCAATTTATCACAGCAGTGCAAAGTTTCTGGTTTGTACCAGGCTCTTCTATTTAAAACCTTTCCAACTATTCCTTCCTTCAAAACCTTCAAAACCTTTTCAGAGCAGCAAGTCATCAAAGCAGTGTCATTCTGATCAGAAGTGATTCCACGTTTATTTGTTCTTTGTATCCTGGGAACGTACATAAGTGGGAATGAAGGGGCAGCACAACACTCTTTGTAAAGTCAAAAGGATCATCGTTTTAAAACAAAGATTGAATAACCAACATACTTTTTCTGTCAAATCATGTGCTAATAACTTCCGTCAGAAATAATTTTGTCATAAAAGGCTGAACAATGAGGTAATGAGAAGATATTTCATTGAAAGGGAAAAAGGGTAAAGCGTAAAGTACTACTGCAGCAGTACTACCTTTTCTATTTTAGAAAATCCAGAGTATTTCCACAATTTCACTTACTGTGTTGCCTAAATACAAAGGATTTGTAGCTCATCAATTGAGTTCCCAAAATTTTTAAGAGACTTGTGTGCACTTGTGAAAAAGTGGACATATCAAACAACCTTGACTATTGGAAGAGCATGACTCAGATCTACGTATCAAAACAGGAAGACATTTTCTACAATAGGCTTTAAAATTTGTATTCAGTTTTAATCAAGGGAGTGTAATTGCTTTATTTTGACACAGTTCATGACAAACATAGCAGTCTCATTTACCTTCCCCTGAGGAAACAGAAAATGACACTGTGGAGGGCTAACCTTGGCAAAGGGTCAAACATCCACTCAACTGCTCTCACTTTCCTTCCTCACTAGGACAGAGGGAGAAAACACGATGATAAAGATTGTGGGTTTACCACTCAACATCACGGGCTGAATCGACTTGAGGAAAATCAATTTAAGTTATTGCCACTTAAAATATATTTAGGTAGTAAGAAATAAAAAAAAAAAATTAATCAACACCTTCTTCCCTACCCAGAAGGAGCTCCTAGCTTCCCAGGCACAACTTCATTCCATCACTCCTGCTGAGCCATGCAGGTGAAAGGTTTACAATCAATCCGTAACAGTTCCTATTGGGCCATTCTTTCCTCCTCACGCTTTTCCCTGCTCCAGCACTGGGCCTCTCCACAGGCTGGAGTCCTTCAGGATAAACCTATTCCAGAGCGGGTCTTTCATGGACCACAGTTCATGTAAGAGAGGAACCTGTTCCAGCATCGACTCCCCTCCACAAGCTGTGGCTTCCATGAGCGAATATCCATCTACTCTGGGCTCCTCCACAAGCTATAATATTGACATCTGCTCCACAGTGATCCTCTCCATAGGCTGCAGGGAACTACCTGTTCCAGCATGTGAAACAACTCCTCCCTCTCCTCCTTCCCGACCTTGCTGTTTCTCACCTTCTATCCTTCACTCTGCACTGCCTGTGTAGCATTTTGGTTTTTCTTAAGCACATTTTCACAGAAATGCCACCACATGTTCCTGAACAAACGTTCTGAAGTATGTCTTTTCCCAAAACTAGCACCCAGTACAGGACATTAAGAAAGAACAAGCCATACATTTTTCAAAGAAAATGTTATGAGATATCATATGTGGATAAACTAGGTTTCTAAGGAAGTGGACATGATGGTCTACCCTTGTACATTATTTATACAATCTAGAATCATGTTCACCTTTGCAACCTTGTCAAGGAGATCTCTTCCAAGATTCCCATACTCTATACAATCACAATAACAATAGATGAGGAAGAGTCTGAACACACTGAAAAGCATCACGATGTCGCTAATTTAATAGATCGATTTAAATCACAGAATTATTTACAGATATCATTCATTTACTATAGCTGATAGCTGTTACTGTTACTTAATGCCTAAATTAAACAGCGAGACACCATGAGAGAGGCAATCCAGCACTATACAAAGTTGAAAGTATAAACTTCAAAGGACATTGTTGTCATTCTTCCTAGAAAAAATACTATATCCCACTCTAAAAATAAAGATTTTGGAAAAAAAATCTTTTTTATTTAAAAAAAATCCTAATAACCATTTCTATTTCTCTCATTTTCCTTACAGTGAAAGATGGTCATTCTGATAAACACCACAAAATATCTGATAAATATTCATCTTAGCAAA
Source organism: Ifrita kowaldi (assembly GCA_013398055.1). Taxonomy (NCBI): domain Eukaryota; kingdom Metazoa; phylum Chordata; class Aves; order Passeriformes; family Cinclosomatidae; genus Ifrita; species Ifrita kowaldi. Next base: position 413,443 of record VZRS01014763.1, read on the forward strand.
CCTACAAAGAATTTATCTTTCAAGTAGTTCATTTAATTAAGAATCCCTTATTCAGTATTTAATAAGGTAAAATCTTCTACTCCCAACAGCTATTTTAACAAGTCTTTGGCAGATAACACAGGAACTATTCAAACAAGCTTCCAGAATTATAAGCAGCGTCAACAGATATTAAAATTATTATCTGGACCCTTGAGCAAAAATGTTTGGCTTCACCAGCCTGACTTAGACACAAATACACCAGACAATAAAACTACCCTACCTCATGCTTTCTTCCAGTCCTTAGATTGTTGCTTTCCAGAGTAGCTGTAGTGTACAAATTAAGCTCTGCTAGGTTAAGACCTGCTTTTGTCAATTTTTTTCTATAAAAGCTCAATTTCAGATTCTTGCACTTTAATACAGCACTCTAGTTCACTTAAAAATGGCTGTTGAAATACTTAGAAATTGACAGTACAGGTATAGTATACTGGTAACAAAAAATCAGAAGCATAACATACCATTTACATAAAACTGCCTGAAGAAACATATTAACAATATTACAGAAACATGTAAAAGCTGCAAATAATTCTGCTTTCATAAATCACTCATGAATCCATAATCAAAACCAGATCTCAAAATATTACGTAAACATTTTTAGACCACCACCATATTTTCCAAACCCAAATTTGTGTTCTTAAAAATGTTTCATACAGATGTTCCTTCTGCAGTAACTTATTCTACTTATTCAATGGTATTTTGTATGTCACATGCTATCAAACTTTCTTGACAAAATATTGCACCTTCTGGACTTGTTTCTGGTGAAACTTCAAGTTGTAAGTACCACTGGTCTAACAAAAAACCTTTAACTGCATATTCTATAAATAAATATATATTCTGTAAATAAACCTATTGTTAGTTAAGAACTGCCTCAGAAAAGTACTTTTTTGATGTAAACCTACTACTTGTACCCGTTACATCCTTAAACTCAGCACAAGTGTTGTGGTAAAACTGAAGACTTACAGAAAAAATAGATTCTAGGTCACAGTGTTACTCAAGGTCGGTGCTTTATTTTGTTAAACTGTTAAATTCCAGGACCTTTCCTAGCTATCAATCCATGTGCAGCAATTCCTTGGCACAATACAACACTCCTGCACACCAATCAATTTGGCCTAGTTACCAAACCTGTTCAGACAGGACACATTTCACAGGTAGAAGCTACTCTAAGTTCTATTCCTGATATCCAGTAGCAGCCTTGTGTGCACATGACCAAGAGCGGTCAAGTTACCATGGCTTGACAATTGACTCCTTGTCAATTGAGTTTTCATTACCTGGCTGTGATGACACCCCACAACGCTACAAGTACTGGGCAAAACTTCCTTTGCTTAGTGAAAGCAGCAGCCACATGCCCGTTGTGTCACCTTATGGCAATCACAAAGTGAAATGCTTTAGCTCAAACTTCCTCCACAGTGCCCTAAGGCTGGGGACAGACATTCATCTTCAAACAGCTGTACCAAAGACAGTATAATTCTCACATTGCATGACTGCATCCAGGCAGTCAGTGCCATTGCTGGAGAAGGAATGATGAAAACCGCCTCCCTAACTGATTGCATACCTAGAAGGGCTGGTTAGTTTAAAAAGTCAATGGAAGTCGCTTGAGCTGACCTTGTACTGCACTGATGAGGGGAAACTCATGAAACTCTATTGCCAGTGGTGTTCTGACAGCAATGACAAGCAGCCGGCAAGCAGCAAAGTCTTCAATCAACAAACTTCATCCAGAAGACATGTTCTTAAGACTAACCAGAAGTTTTGTTTTATCCCTTATTAACAAGGTCCTGACAACATCACTTGCTTGCAACTGTTTGAGTATATTCTTAAGACCAATACTCATTTCAATCGAGAAGATAAAATTTGGTATACTTATCCCTTGGTACTACCATCTCAAATACTGGTATTCCCCATGGAAAGCAAGTCAGGCATACTGACAAAAATCAGAAAAAGCAGTGCAAAAAAAAGGTTAAGTAAATAAATCTCCAAATTCATGCCAATCAAGAAATGAGGTGGTCCAAAGTTGATTAAAATCAATCAAGCAAACACCTTAGTAAGCTCACTATTTTTCAGAAACAGACTAATGGGTATAGCCATTTTATTTCTATGCAGTATATGATGCTTTTCATTAAGCCTAATATAAACTCACTATTTCAACAAATAAATAACAAATTAAGGATATCGAGCACCTGTTTTAGAAGAACCACAACTCTTTTCAGACAGTAAGTGTAAGAAATGTGTCTGAGAGTAAAAGTTGTCCATGCTTTTGTTGACTATAAATTCAGTTCCTCATTTTGCATAGTTTAGGCCACATGTAGTTGCAAACAGATGTCATTACCACCTATGATCAGTAAAAGGCCTGTTCATAAACATTAGCTTATCAATACACAGGGGAAAAAAAAAAGGAAACCAGGAAAATGAGGAGTAGACAAGCCATGCAATCAAAAGAATGCTTTTAAGAAAACTGGACTTCATGTTCATTTGAACAAAACCTGAGCACTATATAAAAAGGAAAAAAATCCAACAAAACCTAGAAGACAGAGAAAGTGTCAGTAGATAAGGGAAATGTAGTTACACTTAAGTTCTGGAACTGATTTTATTACTTGAACTTTATTCCTTCTTTTTACAAATGAGAAATACACCTATGAACTTGACACACACATCTTACTGATTTCTCAATTGCATGTAAAAAAAGAGCTACATGTGGAACATAAGCTTTACAATTACATTAGTAACTCAAAAAAGAGTAAAAAACGCCAATCTGTAACAACAATTTAAATTCTCATTACTGTTACTTTAAAAAGTAACACCTGTTGAGTGCTCATAATCATTTAGGTTGAAAAGGACCTTCAATATCCTCAAGTACAACCGCTGCTGCTGACTTTTAACCCATAAGAATTACAGAATTTTCACTAATGATTAACTTCTTATTGTATCACCACTTTTTTTTCTTTAAAAAATGAAATGCTGAATGCCTTAAAACATAACTCCATGTAAGAGTCACAGACTACATCAAAACCTTGCTCCTCTAAGTCATGCAAGTTCTGCTATTGACTTCAATAGGACCAATACATGAACAGTATTACTCTTCATTTGTTTTGAGGTTATTCTCCTACTCTTTTCTTCTTCCAAAAGAGATCCCTAGAAATCGCCATGCTATGATACTTATTTCAAATAAAATACCGTAAAGGCACAGTTTCTAATAAAACCCTTACAACAGTCTCAGTGCACATGGCTATACAGATGTATTTCTTGGAAAACTAAATCCAACAAATCCAGTCTTAGATCTTAACTTACACCTCCAAAATGCTTATGCTTTTACCACAAAATATTCAATAAACTTTTACCAAAACATACTTACCTATAGAATTGGGGTCTACAATATCCTCAAAACCGGCTCAATTTTTTTAAGTATACCTGTCAAATTTCTTTGTTTTCAGAAACTCTAAGAACCCAGATGCAACCTGATGAGATCAGTTTAAAAACTAAAGTTTTGCTTATCAATGGATTCCAGTTTAAAAGGAGTTGGGTATAATTTTCCATTATACCTAACATATCCTTGAATAATTAAGAATTATTCTTTTAATTTTCCTAGCCAAAAGACTTTGTTTATTCATATATCAAGAGAACATTAAACATTAATTTTTTATACATGAAAGTAGACCTTCCCAAGACAGAAAGCTGGGTGAAATTTCTCTCTCTGGTCTTTTGTTTCATATTCATGTCAATTTAACTTCATACTTGCAGACTTCTGTGCTCCAGGTATCTTTGGTTAAGAGCAAAAAGAATTAGTAAACCCAAATTATTTATTAAAAAGATTTGGTTACTATGAGAACAACCAACTTCTTCTGTATAAAAACATGACTCCATGAACAAGACAGAGTTTCAAGATCTACACATGAAAAAAGAACAACATTTTTACAATGGCATGTAGTGACAGGACAAGGGACAATGACTTCAAACTGAAAGAGGAGAGATTTGAATCAGATATTATGATGAAATCCTTTACTGTGAGGGTGGTGAGACACTGGAACAAGTTGCCCAGGGAAGCTGTGGATGCTCCACCCCTGGAAGTGTTCAAGGCCAGGTTGGATGGGGCTTTGAGCAACCTGGTCTAGTGGAAGGTGTCCCTGCCAATGGCCATGGGCGGGAGTGAAACTAGATGATCTTTAGGTTCCTTCCAAGAGAGGCCATTCTATGATTCTGTGAAATGCAATTCCATCAGATCCTCAAAGAGAGATGTGACCTCTTCTTGGCTTTTCACTTTCTAGCTTTACATCTAAACTCTAATTTGTAATCGAAGAACTAAGGGAAGAATTACAAATAGTAAGGCCAAAATGGCAAATAATTTGGACTATAATGGAACTCTGATTTAAATATCCTAACACTGTCAGGAAAAAAAAGCAGAATATTGAGTTTCAAGACTACATAAATCATTCAATATTCAAGGTCTGTATGAAGGATGGAATCCAGTTTCATAGTAAAGATCAAAAATCTGCAATCCAGAAAACTGCAATCTGAGAGGTTCTTCAACAGCTTCTGCCTCAGAATGATCATTGTAGATTTTTCGTTTTATGAACTGAAACAGTAACTCGTAGAGTAACTCAACAGAGAATTCTATGAAGGTTTACTTCCTGAAGTCTATTCTAAATCCTATGTCTAAAATTTCTGAGACAATCATTTCAGTGTACGCACAATGATGATCCTCTTTGCAGTCTATCCATCTACATGCTGAGTACAGCAAATGAAAACTTTTCTCCCAGGTTTAAGCATCTTAGATTAGAGTCCAACTGTATTACAAGGTCTAGCTTAACAGAGTAATGGTTTCCTCTTTCACACAGCAAAATCACTTCACATCACGTTATTTTACGAAAGATCATATGTCTATTGTGATACTGAAACTTAACCTCACAGGCAAAATATATATTCCAAATAAATGTCAGAATTTTAACTTATGTTTTAAACAACAAATATCATCAAGAAAATATTTATTTCTATCAAGCAGATATCTCACTACTCTTACATGTCTTTTCACAGTGATACTCAGCTGACGGTTTTCGGGATGCATTAATCAAGCTGAAGTATAAGCACCATCTTTGCCACAAACATGTAGTACACGGGGAACCATCCACTGTACTTACAGAAGGGAAGCCAATACCACTGTTGTCACCTATCAAAAGCAGTACAAACAACATGGAAAAAAATACAATTTATGCTCCACCATATTTCTATTCTGCATGAGTTTCCTGAACTGGCAATAGTGAGCAGGTACCAAAGGAATGGATATCTAAGGGCTTCAGGACTAATTACACAGCCTAATGTGTTCTTCTGTTCCTTATGGGTTCATGGGCTCAGCTTTCTTAGCAAAAAGCTGTGCTAACACCAACTGCACCATACCAACACTACGGGCGAGGCGGGAACAAAAAGAGCCTGGACAGTCTTTCTGTGATGCAAGCTCAACTCTGCTTCAAACCGGACAGGAGGCACACTGTGGCTTAGTAAAAACTAAAGTCTCAGCAACAGAGCAGAGTTTAGACATACAGCTCAGACCAGAGAACAAGTATACAGGACTACCAGAATATCTGAGTCAGGAAAACAGTAATTTTGACCTGTGGCACCCAACTAGACTATGACACATATCTCAAAGTTTTCTTCAGTCAAAACTCCTGGAATCCAGTGCCACATGCCAAGCAAAGCCATGGTGAATGAAATGTTGAGAAGGAGTTTCCTCTTATTCTGTTACTGAGTTAGACAGCCGCGCAGCTAAGTCACAGGCAGCGCTCACTACAGCATCCTTTGCAAACTCCTTTCTGCAGCTTGGGCATCCCATTGTCACAGCCTCATGTGTATTTACCGCAAATACATTTAAGATGGGCAACAAGTCTTGAAAAGCAACTTACTCAGCCTGGACCTTGATCTCATGTGAGATCATGATCTCCCCTTGAGCTGCCAAAATGTGCTACAAGTCAGACAAAGGGTTTTCACCACCCATTCACCCGCATAACACTTATATTTGCCATCCTCCAAAATTCATGTGATTTATATAATATAAAAAAGAACACTGATCATCTAAGATCAGAAGAACAGGGAGCTAAAAAAAGCATGCAATTCCTTTCTGAAGACCATGTGGCCACTGCACCAGAAAGACTTCCCAAACCTGGTAGGAATGATTTGTTTTACTCATCAGGAAGATTAGACCTCCTGGTATACAAATAATGCCCCAAATTATTGGGAAAAATATGCAATTACAAGATAAGAAAACCATTTTGTCATCTGGAAAAGCATTTAGAAGAATAATCACTGAAAGCGTAAAGACAAGGCTGGATTTCATTAAGCCTTTTTGTCAAACTAGCCACTCATTTCCTCATGCATTTGTTGAACTGGCAACTTTTTAGTAGCAAGTACACAATAAAACTGGGTATTTTTCTGTAAAACGGATCATAGCACAGCAAGCAAAAGTTGAAAACATCAGTACTATTTGCTTTAATACATTATAAGTAGTAGACATTAAAAACAGACTGTAACACCACAGAAGCCCAAGTAAACATTGATTAAAACATCTTTATGCTCTTGGAACAAAGCTTTACAACTGTCGTTTAGAAGTTTCTAGTAAGTATTATGGCTTTTTCGTCTTCTTTTTTCTTAAGAACTCTTACAGCATTTCCTCTGGCATTTTAGTTTTTAAAAAGCTTATTAACTGATTACCAGATGATTTAACTAGACCAAATATGCCCAAATGAAGACAGTCTTTCTTTAAAGATTTTAAACTATCTTAAGATACAGATAGATGGACAGATAGATATAGACACAGATATACCTCCATACTGGAAGTTACCAGGTAAGTTTAAAAAACCACATTTTTCTGAGTTTTTATTGAGTCTCAGCACTAGAAAGATAAAAATATAAGCCATTATATGATGGCGAGGCTGCTCCAAAAAAGCAACTTCATTGTCTACTGAACTATTACACTATTATCACAAGTAAAAATCAAACCTGTGCACTAATGGTGTAAACTAGGGACTGTGCTTGTTATGCATTATCATCTCTGTACATTAGAACCTCAATCATACTCAAACAAATTCACTAAAGTGTGGTTTTCAATCTGCTAACTATGCATTCCATAATAGCCTGTAATTATTAAAAACTGACAAGAAAGCTACGCCACCTGTGTTTATGTGAAGCCAGGTAATGAAAAAAACAACAACGCTGTCATCACCTCTCAATTCCTGATTGCATTATCAAAACTGTAGCCGAGTTTGGCATCTGGGTGTGACCTTGTTAACTGCTAGGGTAATTAAATTTATTCTATTGGGAAAAGGGATGATAAATTATTAGCAAGAAGATTTTGTTCACATTTTATTAAATTGGCCTGTCAAAGGGTCGGCCAAATTATCAAGGGCCTCATTTATTGGAGGCCAGCCATATTGCCACATCTGTTACAATTATTTATAATTTCAGCAGTTGAAAACCAACTGAGTTCGGCATCCGCCATGTAAAGTAATTTACAAATTATCTGATGAGGGAGTGTTTTAGCTTCTCCCTCATTTCTAGCCAGCAGAAAGCCGCGCTGTAATTACAGAACACGATTAGGTTCTTTGGGGAACTTATCTTGCACTCATAGCCATAGTAAGATGCAGCAAGAACATATGGAGGAGCTTGTGCTTCTACTCCCTGAAGCTCGTGACCCGCCTGCCGCTGAGCCCTTGAGTTGAATTTGAATGAGAGTGCCATGGCTAATGTTCTACACATGCACCATTTATGCCACAAAACAAATCGGATCACTGTTAATTATGAAGCAGCTATAATCAGGCCTTCACATCTGTGTAATGTGAAGCGCAGTAGGCTGTATTCCAATAATGTATGACTACCTTTGGGTTGCAAATTGCGAGCCATATTGCCTCAGTAGTAGTTACTGAATTCAAAGTAAGTCCTTTGATAAAAGCCCATCACAAAGATATTTTTATCCATTTTTTTTTAAACACAAGCCTTTCTTTATCAGCTATTGACCAGAACAGTTAAAGCATATGGCACAAGTTCATTAATGAACAGTAGCACACAGCACTCTAATTTAATGAAACCACTTGAGCCATAAAAATCAGATTTAGTTAATTCCCCCCTTCCATTTTTTTTTTCTTTTCTGCATCTAGCCTATACCCTGGACTCCAACATAATGTCATGGGTGATCTTGCTGTAAAATATAATTATTTTCTCGTACATTTATAAACAGATTTTATACTTTAAGAGCCTGTGCATTTTGCAACGTGGAATGAGGGGGGTATGGGGGTGTGTGGGGACGAATGAAAAGAAATTGAAAATTGGAAAGAAATGTCCAAGTAGTTTCCTCTTCATAACCCAAAACTTAACCTGATAACAATTAATAGTCCATGTATCATTTCTATTTTAAAAATTATTGCCTGGCAGCTGTCTTCTAACAAAAAAAATATTCTTTATTCAGTGAAAAGTCTTTCTGTGAGAAAGCAGCTAAACAAGCAGCACCCAGATGGCAAACCAGCTACAGTTTAATTAATCCACTAAAAGCCATTCAGTTTTCAGTAAGGGTAATGTAATTTTGAATAATTGTAGGGAAAAAAAAATCACTAAAGGTTCTTAAGTTTTATTATAGCAGCATGAATAGTGCCACTATAGAGTAGTTAAAGTTGAGTTGCTCTTTGCATTATAAACCCCACATTTTCAGTATCTTGGTCCTTTTTGATTCTTGTACATTGAAAACAGATATATGGAATGTCAAACTAAACTAAATGGAAACGAAACTATTCTTCAAACCTGCTTCTTTTTTTTTTTCTTTCTATCTTTTTAGCACTGTGGAATAGGATGTAGATTACTTTTCAAAACTTACACTACTTCCTAAGGTACACTGCATTTCTTTCCTTCTTTAAAAAGTAATTTCGAAAGCTGCACAAAACCACTGTTCCTTGTTTTATAGACAACACATGCTTGCATCCTGGCACACATACAACATTGCAGGTGAAGTTCCAAATTGTCATAGTAAAACAAACCCTGATATAATTGAAATTGCATTTTATGGTGATCAAGTGCTAGTACACTGCGATCCCAACAGCAACAATGACTTCACAGACTTCATTAGACAAGTTGTAATGCCACACCACTGTTCTGAGGCCAAGAACCACTCAGTACACAGTCTTTATATGTGTATTACCTCAGCATGTGTGAAGCTCAAAGACTTTACAGATTTTTAGAAAAATAATAATACTTAAAAAAATACCTGCATTTTCTCCTTTGCAACTTGTTTAAAAACATGTATACAAAACATTGTAAACACAGTTGCACAACACATTAGTATAAGAAAACATGTTTGGAAAGTAACAAATTATTACTGTTTCTCTGACTGAGAAACAACCAGACACAGACTTGTCTTTTTAAAAGTATTTAGCTGTAAGCTACCATAATTAATTTGATACAAAAAATATAACAAAAATTAAAATTACATCACTAATATTGAAGATCCCATGTGTTGCACATGTAACGTCAAAATTATACTTACCTATGTGTTTCAAACACTAATAAATACTATTATTTTTCTATTACATATTTGAGCATGGAACAAATTCAACTTTGCAAGCTATAATTTATACTTGTCCTTATTATAAGGGTAATAATCTCAAAATAACACACAGTTTGCAGTTACGGGAATACAACCATTTTAAAAATGTTATTGGTATTTTCCATCATTAAAGCCTAATTATTTACTCAGCACGTTGTGTCACCTAAATTGGTAAATTTCTGTTCCATATTTGTTAGTACTTGTTAGTTCCTTTAAAAATTACATTTTGACATCTTTGTGATGATTTTAAATTATTTTTTTAATGAATTGAATATTTCTAAAAACTGGAAGACAATTCCGTCAAGTTTTGACCCATAGAGGGTGCAAGACTGAGAAGTTTTTATTGCATACAAATTAAATTAATATGTTTTCTAAAAGTAATGCCAAAATAATTGTCATGTAAAAAGCATATTGTTAGGAATGCTTCAGCAACTGAAATGACCAAAAACTGTAAAATGGAATTTACAGCACCACACTTATAATGGTATATCTGCCATTTTTTATGCAGTATCACTACCAAGACAGAAAATTAAGCTCAAATATGGACTTCAAATATTCACCTTGCAATAATAAGTATATTGGACTAAATCTAGAACTGCTAAAATAAACTAGAGTTACCCTGTTCAGCTAAGTTCTTTTACCATTTACATTTCAGTCAAATTCAGTATTTTAAAGACTCTACTACATAAGCCTAATAAACTGAAATCACTGAAAAACTAATGTTAAAAACCAGTAAGTCATACTCCGAAAATACATCTTGACAGATTTTTGCAAGGCAACAATGGTGCAGTTTTGAAATATTTTCTTTATGTATTTCTCATATGAATCTAACTTTTTATTTTAGCTAAAAATCTGGGGGTTTTTTTTGTCTAATAATCTTAAGTTACATCTATGTGCAAGCTATGTACTTCTGTTGTTTTACTGATATTTTCTATTCTGACTACTTTTAAAAACTTCATAATCAGAAATTATGATACTGCTATAAAAGCGCAAGTGAATTCTGTATTAGGTAGAACACACATACCTGTCAAATGCTACAGTTACAAATGGAAACTTTTACATGCCTGTTAATTACTGTTCTTTCATCAAGTGACACCTCCTTGGTGACATTGTCTTTGGTGCCGGCACACATACAAAAAGTAGGAGTCAAGGCACTGACTGCTTCAGTTCAGTAAATATATTTGTATATTTATTATTCACAGGGGTAATAGTAACGGTATACCAACTGTATGATTAAATGCATACAGAGTAAGATGTAAGTAGAAATTTTCTGTAAGGCAGATTGAAATTTTTCATGACACACATTACCAGAATAGCCAAATGAAATGAAGCAAAAGTTTGTTCTCACCAACACAAGTGCCACATTGACTAGATTAAGATTACAATATTTTAAAAAGGCATCTTTTACCTTCAATGGAAGAAAACAGAGATATTCTTGCTAACAAAACCAATACTAAAAAACTCATTTTTGCCTGACTCAATGTAATCTGAACAGAAGAAAAGTTCAAATTCAGGAAAAACACATGCAACACTGATGTATTTCTAACATACGCAACACTGATGTATTATACTCCTAGCTACTCATATTATACTCCTAGCTACTCAATATCTGAAGAAGATACATTACCATGTAGACAGACTGTTAGCATGTCCCACAGGCTGAACTTTCAGCAACGCATTAATCTGACCATGCTCAAGAAATCAGTATTTCGTAGCAGAAATTAAATTGCACTTAAACCAACTTTTCTTCTTAAGAATGATGGCTTAAAATTTTTTTATAGGTGAACTAATAGGTGTCCACACTGCTTTAGTGTCTTGTTAATCAAGCTTTTATTCCAAATCCATTGTATTCTGATGTTGCAGTCAAGAGACAGGTGAATGAGCTAGAAGGTTCCTCTTAATCACATTTGACTTTGGAATTTCACAAATGACCAGAATTATGGTTATCTAACAGGTCAGAGAAGGTAATCATTGTTTTTTCGCCTCCAGAAACCCAGGATGAGCAACCAACACAATAATAATTACCTTTCTGAAATTTATACAGGATAGTAAAGATGGTGATGGGAAATTTGGCTGTAATCAAAATCCAGTCAAAAATGAGCATTATGATACATTCCCAAAAGGCATACTCCAGCCTTTCAACCAGAGCAAGACTGCATGTTAACAAAATTCGTGGTATTTGTTACAGCAGAATGCAAGAATGACTCTTCATTTTACTCTTAGTGTTGTCACTTTTATTTAAGTGATACAATTATTTCTCCCTTTCATTTGTTGATATCACTTAGGAGTTAAAGCCTTTGAAAAATGATCACAGCTTTTAGACTGGGAAATTACCTAACATTTTGTGAGAAATTTGGAAACAACAATCAGCCTTTCATTCTTCCTATCATTTTCTACTCCCATGGGCTCTCAAAATCCACTTAGGACAAAGTGAATTACTTCTTGCCTATTTCCAAGGCAGATCAGAGATCGTGTCTCTCAGGCAAAATTAATTCGAAGTCCAGATAGATTGATATTTCAAGTAAGTCCAAGTCATTAAATATTTGCATTGAAATTTTTGTGCCTATTGGATCTTTCTTTTATATTTATATTTAAGAATGCTTACATCATCTCTAGAAGTGCAAGTTCAAGATTAGCCAATTTCTTATGGAAATAAGTATCTCACAGGAACATAAACAGTTCATTTATCAAAACCATGCATTTTTATATAATGTCCTTCCAAATGAATGGAACATCAAGACAAAGTTACTTCCAGCTATAACTATATAAGCTCATTAGCTAGATCATACTGGTATGACAATTTGCTGGTTTTATGAGTAGCAGTACTTAAGTGGTTGTAATTATGGTATCTGAAAGGTAGCATCCTAGTAAGATGAATGGAGAACATCAAAAATATGATGCTTTTTCCTAGTTGGCAGCCACATCCCCTAATGTAGCTAATGGGTTTTTTTGGTAGTCAGCATTTGTCAGGACAAGACAAATAGCATGTCTTTTGACTTGCATAAACTTTTCCAACCTTTCCTGCTTTGAAAACAGTACTAACAAAAAACATGTTCAAGTATAAAGCTAGCTAAATCTATGTGTAAAGACCATATTCACACTATTCATCTTTTTAAACTAAGGCTTATATACTTTTTTAAACAACACCAATGTATTGTTCAGATTCTTTTTTTAAGGAATTTAGCATCACGAAATTTAAAAACGGAAGTTATCTGTTAGAAAATAACACAGGTAACTGGAACAGCTTCCAAATTTCCATGTGGCTCCTCATCTTTTCTTTTTCTGTTTTGTAGATCAAATAAATGCTTTATATTTACACTGGATTATTTTGGGTTTAATGCTAATTTCTGACCCAGTTTTAGGAGAGGCACCACATTTACTCATATTGCAGAGTAAGCACATTCCGAAATATTCAGAATTGCACAGCATGATGAAACAGTCAACCATTAATAAAGTCAGGTGTAGAGAAACAAGATGTAAAATGGAGATCAGAGGACTAGAGACAGAACATTGCACAGAATAACCAAAAGAAAAACAAACATATTGTATATAATTTATTTCTGAACTAGCAAACATCACAGAAAAAACCAGTGGAATCTTAACTGGATGTACGTGAATGGTTATACCTTATTTGAACGCAAACAGGACATGCAATTTACCCAGTTTTTTTGGGGATTAAAACTTTTTAATCCCCAAAACTTACAAAAATAAACTATGTTTACAAGATAAAAATAAAAAAGAATATATTTTAAGTAATTCCTTACAACATCTTAAGGCATTTGGAAAATGCATATCTTACGGCATAGTGGAAGAAAAAAGCACCAGCCAGCAACACGCAAATGCTCTGCAAAAACTGCTGATTGACTGTACTTCGAGAATTTCTTCTTAACACGTTATAGCTGTCCTTTCTCTGACAGGCAGCACAGACTGTTACAGGTGAAGATACTTAAAAACAAATGAGAAAAGATTAAAGGTATCAGAAATATGTATACTGTAATGAATCTAGTTTATATGACACAAGAGCATTATTCAACAGTCAGAAAGGGTAAGTAATGTAGCTGAATTACACAAAAAATAAAGTATTCCACATTTCTCAGCTACCCTAACAATTTCCTGTATTGACTTACCTGATTTCATCAGAAACCACTTTTTTGGTACACCACTGAAGAGTTACTTCAAACAGAAAACACAATGCCATCAAGTAAGCAAAAAATGCCAAACCAAAGCCAAGACTTCCGGAAACAAAAGATGGGACTGTAATGCGTGCTCACACAAGAGAAAACACTTCACAGCCTGATAATGGTGGGATGAGGAAATACTGACATATATTGCATATGTGTGATGGCAAAATTATCTTAGGTCAGACCAACGAAAGCTGAGAAACTAAAAAAAACCCTAGTAAAACTAAATAATCAACCCATGCTATTTATTGGATGGTATGTTAGCCAGAAACAAAGCGCAATTGGAAAAAAAAAACCTGCAGAGTGAGATAGCTGAAAAAAATTAGCGACACTAAGAAGTGTGCAGGATTTATTTTAAAGGAGGTTTAGATTGCTCCTATGCACAAAATGCCAGCTAATAGCCGGGGTACATTTTTCAGTTCCATAATCCAAAAGGTATTTAGTTGATACTGTCATGAACTTTTCTCTGATATCAACTGAAATACGAGAGTAGGGTATGATTTTCTTCATTTCTGGTGAGGAACTGACACTAAGGTAGATCCATCTAAAACTAATATATGCACTGTGTATAAAACAAGTACTCTCCTACACTGAATGTTTTATCAAAATTCTCACACCCTAAAAGAGTGTATTAGAGAGACCTGAGTCTATAGAATCATAGAATCACTAAGGTTGGAAAAGACCTCCAAGATCATCAAGTTCAACCTTTGACCAAAACCATCACATCAACTAAACCATAGCACTAAGTGCCACGTCCTGTTGTTTATGAACCCACACATACAGTAATATTGAACATATAGTAATGATGTAAGTTTTAAAAAGTTATTCTAAATTAAGACACGGTAAAACTATAAATGGAAATTATCACAGCACCATCACAGAAATCCATGTTACAACTCATGGTTTTTATGAGAACTTGGAAAGGACAAAGGCAGCAATCAGCTGAAGAAATTCCAGGGTGAAGGTTAAGAGACAGTCCAGACAGACTATACATAGCACATTCATGATATTTAGTTTTACTTTATTTATATTCACTTTTTCCCCTCCCAATTACTTGAATATTCTGCAGATATCAATCTACGCCATTACACACAGGAACTACTGTGCTGTAAGAATATCAGTACAGGGTCTTCCAAGCATGACAATTATTGCCTGTGAGTGCACATCTTAGTATCACCCTAAGAGACTCAGTTGACCCAGGATTTCTTCAGCTTTAACCTATAAGCACATCTGATGCCAAAATCTACTTGCTAGAATGTGACCAAGTGTACTGGTGTTTGGCATACAAGAAACAAAGACAACCTTAATTAACACACTTTCCAACAACAGAAAACAGTATCTGAGCTTAAACTAAAGTGTTGGAATCTGTTAAAGATCTGAGTTCCTCAAAACTTTTCCAAAGTAGATATGAAAATGACAACACACTTATTACTTATGTGGGCTTCAGCATATTTGACTGGACATAGAGTTACTCCCCTACCTTAAAATATGTGAAAGAACTTAGGCTTTTCATTCCTATTTGAATAGGAACCTGCACTATCACTGGCATTTACAGATCTGTATAGGTTTAGTATTTATTTTTAGAACTTAATACTGCTTGCGTAAACACATTTATTTTTAACTATGCTTAAAAGTTGCTGCAGTTACAAAAAATACAAGAAGTGTAAAATTTAACCTTGTTATGGTAAACGCAGTAACTTGATGTTCTGATGACAATTGCTTGGGCTTGAAGCAAAGCAAACTACTTCTACAAGACACCATGAGAAGGACTAGCAAAGGCAAACGCAGATACAAAATTAACATCTGAAAACGTATCTGTCACATTTCTATTTTTAACTACTTGCTGATGCACTTGATGCAGATTTCTGCAACGCCTCATAACTGGAAACTCTTACTGTGCTTTCTAATTACTAAATCTAAATAGTCTAATTAGACTACCTATTGCGCATTCCTTTTCTTCATCCACAGACATGCACAGTACCACTATTCATAGTATTCTCTATTTGAGAGCCGAGTTCCAAGACATAAATTATCATTTCCTGTTGAATGACAATGGTATTTTCACTCCACTAAAAAGTCTTCCACTGAAAGACTTCTAATCAGTATGATTAACATGGATCCTAAAGGCCACATCAGATCAAGCAAAAGTACTGCATTATAAAAACAAAGGCCTTAAATTGTAAATTTCAGAAAACTGTGATAAGCTGGTGAAGGACTTCAGAATCTCTTCTTGTCTTATTATCCCTAGTATTGATTGAAATCTCTCCACCTTGAAATTGCTGGTGAGGACAAATCTATTGAGTCTCATTAAATCCAGCATAGGAATGAAGTCCCCAGAGCATTTGGGACCACTAAAGCAGATGCTACATGTTTTAGAAAAATACTCTCTATCCTTGAGAATATGAACTACAGCTGCAATATGAAATAGACATCAATTTGTTTCCATAAAAGCTCTAATGTAAAGGAGTTATTGTAGAACACAGTATCCTTAAAATTTGTACTTAGAGAAAAAAGGTATGTCAAGTCAACCCAACTTGATAAAACAGATTACAGATCTTTACATGCTGCTCACTACAGCTAGACTTGAAAGAGAATTTGTGGTCCTCAATGGATTTACACATAATCCAATGCCAGTTTATGATCTCAGAAATATTTTTTTCTCTTTTCAGTCTACTGTTTCATACTACACATTAACATCAGCACAAAGATCTGTTTTTCTCAATGGTACCCTGTTAATGTGAACTCTGAATATGTGAGCCAACCACACTGCCTCAGCTATAGCACATAGTGCCTATCTGACCACTAACAGAGAGGTCATTGATCTTGCTGTAAGGGACAATATATCATAGGATGTACATGCTGATAGGCTCAGTGCCATTTGAAGAAGTAGGAAAATATTCCTTTGTGACTATATTTATGGAATAGCTGACACATCCTTATCTAGCTGTTGCAGACTGCGTATTATTAATGCAGGGAAGACAAACAGAACACAGATTTGTGTGCAATAGTATGTGCCTCCCTCATTCAAGCAAAGAAAAAGACATTTGTATTATTTCTAGAGATGCTGAGTTTTCCAAAAGCCTGTTGTGACTTTGGTAGGACTGCGTATCTTGTGATTCAAAAAATCCATGTTAGTTTGAAGCCATTACAGTTGGCTGTTTTATACAGTTCTGATTAGAAACACAGAATAGGACTGTCATGATGAAGGAATTCCTTTCCCCTTCCAAAGTTCTCTCAACTCAGCTTGCCACAAACATCAGCTCTATTCCACTCTGACTTCAAGAACTTCACTTCCTTTTTTCACCTTTTTTTAAATTTTTTTTTCCATGTTTTTTCAGGTACGGTATTTTACAAAAAAGACAACTTAGCGGTTCCACAGTAGTAATTTTTTAGCAGATCTGAGTTGGCTTTTGCTGGTTTAAGAGGCAAACCTTACTCCTCCATGTTAAAAAGCATTGAATTCGGCACCTCCAAACCAGCAAATTTTAGGGTCTTTTATAAGTTGGAAGTATTTGGCAGCTATAAAAATTAGGGCTTATCTTCTAAACCACATTATTCTTGTTATAAGGTAAGATAGGTAGAAGCTTTAAGTCCTGCCTAAGACTAACTAAAAACTGTGAACCAGCTTTCTGAAGCAATCCTGAATATTGAACCAAACCCAGATTAGAAGCGGCTTGACCCTATAGCTGTATCAGTATACCCACCATTTTACGTATTACATAAGCAACTTTTTTTCATAGGACAGATCAAACTCTTTCCCATACCGAAAAAATACTGGCAAAATCACTACTGTGCAAGGTAAAGTAACCTGTATAAAAGTTTTGTCATGCTTTGAAACAGTCTCATGAAAACCCAGTTTTATTTTCTTTCATATTGTATTGTTGTGGAACTTGTCTGGAGGAATATGGTTTTATAGACACCAGTGAAGACACTTCCTATTGTCTTTCCTTTTGCCACCTTTTTAGTTGGTTTTTGGGTTTGTTTTGTTGAGGTTTTTTTGGGTTTTTAGTGTTTTGTGGTTTTTTTTGTTTGGTTTTTTTTGTTTGTTTGGTTGGTTTGGGGGGTTTTTTTGTTGTTTTGTTGGGGGTTGTTTTGGTTGTTTGGGGTTTTTTTTTTTATGGTTTTGTTTTTTGGGGTTTTTTGTTTGTTTTTGTTTCTGAGTGACTGAAAGGATCCACTTAACACCTTCAGAAGCAATGACTGGAGAATGAAAAATAAAAACCTAGCAACTCCTGACACTTATATTCCCTTTTTTCCATTCTAGAATTTACTCTGTCTTGCCCCAGCTGGATAAATTCCCCCTGCCTTGTACATGTTCTGAACAACTTTGATGGAAAGTCTACCAGCAGCTTGACTGGGCTACTATTGCAATGCAGAAGAGATTTAATATCTATCATCACTGCAGTCAAATAAACAGTAGAGTTTTCTAGGGTGTTTGGGTTTTTTGCCACTCCTTTTTATATGCACCAGCTCTTTATGCTGGTATTCCACAATGTTTATAATTACCTTAGCAAACCACATCACACGGTACAGCGTCAAGTAGACAAGAATGTGCTGGGCCCTATGAGCTATAAAATGCTAACCAAACACATCTTCAGAAACCCAGGACTGATCCTGGCTTGACCCAGGCCTAGCTTCATAATTTTACTACAAACTGCATACTCTAAGTAAGATGACAAAGTGAAGAAAAAATTTTTGGGAAAAAGCACTAGCAACACACAACTTCAGAAAGTAGTTCCAAGATACTAGAAGTCATGTGAAAGTTGTTTATACAAATTCTTTGCCTTCTTCCTTCTTAATCTTTCTAAAAAGGAAGCAAACATACCTTCTATATTTCTTTCAGATTGAAAAACATACATGAGTTCACAAACCTAAAACAAGTTCTGAGTAGTGCATGTTTGACAGCTCATTAGGGTCCCTAACATTACCAAAAATATGAAACTGTTCCGCAAATGTACATATTGTTCCAACTTTGTGAACTAGTCAACCACTTCAAAAGATATTACAGGAATAATTTTTCCAGTTAATTTTTACAGAGCAGGTTTTTGTATCTTAAACCACTAAAATACTTTGTGATTCACACAAATACTTCGTTTACAAGTGAAAAGAATATCTTCCCCTAAACTATGAAAATCAATTTGGAGAACCCAGTAATTGAAAGCTCCCATCCTCCACAAGAGGAAGAAAACCATAGTTAACACTAGATTAGATAAAGAAATCTATATGCTTGGCAATCCAACCCTATTTTTAAGATGAAATGAAATCTTAATTTTTAAGGCTGATCAATGCAATGTATGAAAGGGACCATACATGCTGGTATGCAATTAGGCCAATAAACTCTGATACTCAACTACTTTTGGCAATAATAAAAAGCCAGAGATCTAAAGGATGCAACACTACAAAGGGCTTTGATTACTCTGTCCATTGATATTGTACAGATGGATACTAAAATGAGCCTGTAGATCATAAAGCAGAATAACATACTTTTTGATATGATGTTGGTTTTGCTGTGTGAGCATACTCTTGGTCTTGCAGTACTTTTTCTGTATCAGCATTGAGAGTCTGTAGCTGCTTTATAAGCTCAGCCTGCGGTGTTATATCTTCAATGTTTTGTCTGTAAAGATTCGGTAGCTCCTCTAACTCCTTCCTGTGCAAAACAAGCAATAAAGAGAAATCAGTAAAAAGAACAATGACCTCTGTTAAAAAATTGTATGCAAATAATTTTATTGTTGATAATGAGCTTCTTATCTTCATTTATTTTTCTGTCAATTGCCTTACAAACACTGTAAGTTACATATAAAATATTTATCATATACTTCTGAGAAAGATCTACAAAACAGTTAACTTTCAAAACAGAATGCCTTTCTATTTCCCCGTAATGCTTTAACTGCTCTAAAGTAAATGAATTTTCACTACTGCATTATTTTCTCATCAATATTCAGTTAACTCTTTAGCAGTATGTGTCAAAATGTAAAATAAGTAGAACACATATATATAATTAAACTGTATATAAAATTAAACTGTATATAAGTTTTTTGGTTTTTTTTTTTTTTTACCTAGGACAATCAGAAAAAGATAAACCTTTTTCCTGAACTTGCAGAGTATGTGTGAAGCAAGCTTTTTTTCTGAAACACATATACTCCCTAGACACATGAAGTAAGTTTGCTGATAAATTACTTTTTGTCCGCAGGTACGGCATATTGGAACAATCATAAACAAACTAAGCAAAACCTTTGGTGCGTATTACATAACATAATAAAAGCCCTATAAAGACAATAATAGGAATTATGTTGTAATGCAACCATAGGATAGGTCTAATAGAATCAGCTTTGTTGGTAATTTTACTGTACTGGATGGATTTTCTAAATTAAGATCAAAGTACAGTAACACCATTAACAATGATTAACACTTCGAATATTTTCTGCAAAATGTATTAAAAGTATAGATGATCCCTGATGAGTACAGGGATCTATTAATCCCTGTTTATATATTTTCTGCTTAATACCCTTTTAATTCACAAGCACATTTCACACTAGTATTACATACAGATACCAAAATATATGTTTAGCACTCCAACTAATTCTCTTCCTTACTTCCTCAAAGATTTGTCTCTACAACCTCTAACACATACATAACATTTCTGTGACTAGAACTATCATTAACAACAGGAGTTACCATTGCATTTTTTTAATACTGCTGGAGACGTCCAGGCAAAGATTAGTGTACAAAAAGTAAGCAGCAATATCAACTTCATTGTTTTCTTCCAGGGAAAACACAGAATGACAAATAAACAATTTTAAGGGAAGTTCCCCAAATTTTTTTCTTAAAATTTATGCCACTAATTAATATGATTATTCAATATAGATACATCTGAATAATTATATAATAATTTAAATTACATGCACAATACAACAGTCAGTTTTATTTTGTTAAAAGGCACCATTTCAGAAAGTCTGTTAACACAGCAACACAGGAGAACACTTAAGGACATGCTAACCATGCTAACTAGGACTTAACTCTAAGTCCTACTGTTCTGAATGAATTGTGAAGTAGTTAGTTCCCCGAAGTTAGCAAGGGTAGAGGTACATTAAAGACTCCTGATGGAAGCAAGAGCCACTGCAGTATGTACTGCATACGTACTAATTTAATTCTGTTCAGAAGCACAGCAGCAAAAATAAGGGCACAGTGATGTATTAGTGCTTTCTGACAGCTGTACAATAGGCTTTCAAACATGCACTTGTTTGATTTCCCTGTGTGCATATAGTAGGAAATGACAAATCTTTTCACTGCAGTTAAAACAGAGATTGTATTAATTTTGTACAGGTTCTCCCATCAGATCTTCATTTGGCTGTGGAAGGGAAAAACACGGGATAATGCTGAATCCTCAAGACCAGTCTGTTATATTGCTACTCTATAATTTGTATGCAAGTATCAATGCAGTCATCTGTCTGTCACCTCAGAATGCAGTATTATGTGTTCTCTAATGGTCTGCCCACAAAGTGTATTAAGGTCAATGGGAATCTTTTTTGTTGACTTTATCAGACTTCCAGCTATATCCTTAAGGGGAGACAGTGGGAGGGAGAAGCTAAATCTTGCAGCCACACAAGAACCACAGCACAGTCAGAACACATTAACATGTTTGCTTATGTTAAATTCAAGGCTTTTTAAGTGTGAGGAAACTCAGTCACAGTTCCGTTACAACATATTTTAAAAATCAAACTTGATTTATTCATACTTGTACTTTAACTTGCTTTCCTCTTTAGTGAATGAGGCACTATATTTACATTGTAAATCAATGGAGGAACCTTCTTTTATTTCATTTTTACAGAGCAATATGGAAATTATGCTAACCTTAGCAGGTACTATTCAGTACCAATGTGCTGAAATACACTGAAGTACAACTAAATACACAGAAATAAGCACCTTTGATAACAGATGAGCCAAATTGATGAGGGGAGTTTTAAATTAGGAATGGCAAGGAACAAAGATGTTGATGAAATGATACATGAGGGAGCTGTGGCCTTGGCTGGCCAGCAAAAGCAGACAAGTAGATATGCACAGAAAAGACCTTGTGATGAACAGCAGAATGTTCAGGGAGGACCTTCACCTTAATGCACATAAATAACAGAGTGCTGGCAGCATGAGGGAGGTTCTTAAGGGTCTTCCTGGTGATAGGAGTAATGGGTGTTAATGTCTTCACAAACAACTCAATCTGAAAGAATCAGCCAAGTTCAGGAGAAATGGCTGTGGGGGTCTTCACAAACATCAAGCTGCACAAGTTTGTTGCAGAACCGAGTGCAGTCTGAACTTCAGGGGAAAATGTGCAGGCTTAATAGACTTATGAATATTAACTTCTCCACCCAGGGTGGGCTTAAAGCTAATTCTAACAGCCATGCAATGAATGATGGTGGGGGGGATACTCTTACAGGGGGGAATGTGTAGTAGGTGATTCAGAAAGGCTGTACCTTCCTAGTACCTCAGCCAATTGGCAAAGGATAAGGGCAACATGCAGCCAGGAGTTTAGGATAAAAGGAGGTCATGTCTTCCAAAAACCCAAGAGAGACCCCACAGGGCCATAGCCTACTGGACTCTCTCCCTTTATTCAAATAAAGTTGATTCTTGCAGGACTCCTCTGTCTCCTTTGTGGCCTTTGACAGCGTGATTTTCCACACACTTGGAAATAAGCACAACTGGGTGCCTATCTGAAGCTACTGTTCAAATGGACACAGTACATCCCCATGGAAGATGACAGGAGGAATGAGACATCTGTGTGTACCTGCTGGACTCATTGGGATCACAAAGACAAGATGGGTCAACTCACATGACTGAAGCACTGCCATGCATGCATACAAGTTCTTTAGGAAGGCCTACATTCAAAAAGAAGGTTCTGGGAAACTAAAGCAGTCAACCACATCTTAGTCCCTGAGAAATAATATTCACAGATTCACAGAATATTCTGAGTTGGAAAGGGACCGCAAGAATCATCAAGTACAACTCAAGTAAATGGGCCATATGAGGACCAAATCCACAACCTTGATGTTACTAGCACCATGCTCTAACTGACTGGCCTTGGCAGCCTTCTCTGAGGGAATTACTATCTCAGTGGCTAAGGGGTGAGGACTGGATGCTCTTTTTTGATTGTAGTAAGAAAGACTTTTGACACAGTCTCCCATAAAATGCTACAGACAGACTGATGAGGTATAGGCTAGATAAGTGGATGGTAAAGTTCCCTTGAACTGGTAGAACTACTGGGCTTGAAGAGTTGTCATCAACGGCGCAAAGTCCCGTTCAAGGCCAGGCACTAAAGGAGTAGCTTAGGGGCCACCACTTTTCAACATCTTCATTAACGACTCAGACAATGGAACAGAATGCACCACAGCAATTTTGCTGATGACAAAAAAGGGGGACGGCACAACAGATGTTTGTGCTGCCATTGAGAGGGACCTTGACAGACCAGACAAATGGCCTGACAGGAACCTCATGAAGTTCAACAAAGACAAGTGCAAATTACTGCCCCTGGGGAGTAATAATCCTGTGTAAAAGTACAATCTGGGGACAGACAAGCTGGAAAGCATCCTGTCAGAAAATGCTCTGGGGACCCTAGTGGACACCTGAATCGCCATCAGATACTAATGTGGCCTTGTGCTAAATGCCAGGACTTCCTAAGCTGCAGAGAGGATACTGCTGCTAGCAGGGCAAGGAAGGCGATCTCTTCCCTCTAGTCAGAAGTCTTAAGACACATCTTGGTGCTGGGTCTGGTTCTGAGCTCTCCAGTACAAGAGAGACGTGGACATGGCTGGAGTGAGACCAATGAAGGGCCACAAAGATGATTAAAGTATTGCAGTATCTGCTATACATAGAGAGGCTGGGAAAGCTGAGTCTGCTCAGCCTGGAGAGGTAAAGTTCAGTGACATATGAACTATCAACATCTATAAATACCTGATAGCAATCTAGAAAGAAGATGCAGACGGACTCTTGTAAGTGATGCTCAGTGACAGGAAAAGAGGCAATGAGCACCAACATAAACCAAATGAAATTCCAGCTAACCACAGTAAAAATATTTTTATCCATTAAAAGTGGCTGAACACTGGAGGAGCCTACATGGAGAGGTTGCAGAGTCTCCATTCTTGGACATACTCAGATTAGACACAGTACGGGGCAGCCTGCTGTAGCTGATACTGCTGGAGCAGAGGGCTGGACCTGCTGAAGGAGCACACTACACCATCTCCAGAGGTGTCTGCCAGTTTCAGCCTCCCAGTGATTTCCGGTGATTCTGTTAGTAATTTGCTTGTCCTGTGCTCCTGAATATTCAAAATCAACCCCATGGTAATCAGAAAAACTGTTACAAGATAAAAATTAATTTCTGATCAAAATATTTATTAACATGCTTACTCTAAGCAGCAAACAATAAACACTCTACAAGACAGACACCTGTCTGTCACTGCAGCAGGATAAGGATGTCAAGTCCTCAGAAAAATTGTAGTCTTGAGTGAGCACGGAACAGAAGAAATAACCAAAAATTACTAATTAAATATAACAATGATGAATGGCATTTAAAATATAAATGCCATTTTACACACCCATATATGTATATAGGCATCTGTACATTCATACAGATATATAAAACATATACACCTACACATAAAATATATAAATTACACGTAAATATGTACATACATAGATTTGCATAGATATACAAATATAAGCAGATGGTGATAAAATGTTTCAACACACTACACATCTTAAAGAAACACAATTTTAAGAAAAAAAGTCACCATCAGCAACAGTAATTGAAAAAACAACACTGCCAGCTAAGACCCAAGCTGAAACACTCAAGTCTACTTTTCTCCACCACCCCCACACTTCCCATAAACTAATGCACTATGATACTGAGAGCTTTTAACTCCATTTAAGAGCAAAGAAGTAATTTACAGAGAGTGACCTGCACTCTTCAAGCAACAAGAAAGGGTGTGCTATGAAAAACAGTCTGGTCTTTCTCAAGTCAAAACAGAAGAGCATTACTAAATTATTTCAGTCACTGAAGTAAGACTGTTGTTACAGTAACCTTAGTAAACTTTGCTTGCAGCATTGCAAGGTTGATGCTACATGAAGACACCACAAAGCAGACTGCAGCAAGACTCAAGAGATTTGACACCTTGTTCTACCAGTAACAATATTTAAGTCATTACTGTTGCTTAGGGTAGAGACAGCTCTGGTGCTCAAATCTGATATTTCCTTCTATCCCTAAAACAACAATAAATAAAACCTTTCTGTTCCTATATGCCCCTACCAATGGTTTTAGAGTAACCTGTGGCTTCCTAGAGATGTAAATGAAAGGAGTAGCTATGGTCATTCCACAAGCTATATAACTGTGCTACAAACAGAATTAAAAACACACACATCACTTCAGGCGATGTTTCTTAGCTTTGTTTCACCACCACAATTTTGGTGAATATACTGGGACTTTCAGCACCTCAGCTGCCCCTGTTACCAAGGGAATATAAGATGGTTTGGGGTAATTCAAGAAATCTCTAGGTTCCATTGCCTGCAGTTTAAAAATACAGCACAGTGACAGGTCCTATAAATTATGACTTCTCATGGAAATGGCATAAATACTACAAAATGGTTTGCAGCACACAGGAGAGAAAAACCTGAAAAATCCAAGAGCAGCAAATTAAGACCTGAGTAAAAATCTGACTGCCTCATAAGCTATAGCACAAAAGTTAACAGCAACTGCATTGGAAGGGGTGGTAGGCGAGTAAGATTAGCAACATTATTACAAAAAAATTATTTGGAAAATTATCAGGGATAGATTTGGACTAGATACGAATCAAAAGCATGAAGTCATGGCCTACATTTCCACTAAAAACGCCGGGGCAAGAAATTAAAATTCATTCTAGAGTAGATTTTACTACCTATGCAAACAGTTTAATATTTCCTAGATACCTATGACAGCAAGGCTCAAGTCTCAAAATGTCAAGCAAACCTCTCCAGTTTGATGTTCAGAGCTTCACCAGAGCTCTGTCAGATCACAAAGTTCTAGACCCTAGTATATAGCATAATTTTAAATCAAAAATCACCAAGTTTGATAACATGAAAATGGGAAGGTTACCAGGGACTCTAAAGAGACCCAGGAAATTTGTACTGAATGCAAACATGAAAAAATAAAAAAAGAAAATGCATTTCACAGGTAATTGAGAAGTTTGAAATTAAACCCAGTAAGGTCAAGAGTGCTTTGCAAAAATTAAGCCAATAAAGAAAGGTACTAGCTTCTTGAAGACATTCACTATGTAGGGTGGATCTTGTACATCCTGTTTGTTCACTGGTCCTAGAAAATTTATCTTCCACACCTCAAAATTATGTGGCAGGCTCTTACTGACACATGGCAGTGTTTTCAGAAACACCCTGCTATTCTGTAGGACCAGAGTTATACTGCAGTATTTCTTCAAAGCTTGATCTCTGCTAATTTGCTGAAGAAAACAATTCTCTTTATGTCTACAGAAACATTTACTGTTAAACTAAAAAAACCTCTTGCTGACAAACTGACAGATATACACAACACAACACAGGAACTTGTGAATGCACAAGAAACAGAGCACTAGGCCCACTATGCACATATTCCCTTGGAGACTTCCTTTTGCAACTGAATTTAGCACCCAGTGTAAAAATTTTGGACAGTATTACCGAGGTGTCACCAGAAGGTGTATTTTTCTGAATCTGCCTATGGCGCATATGAAAGAAGACACCAAATGAAGGAAGCCAGTTGCCTTTCTTTCTTCTTCTAGAGCTTTTTTCTAACAATTTCAATTGTGTTCCTGCTCTGTTTTCACAGAATGGGAGGGTGGGGAAAGTGGGAAGGCAGCAAACAGGGAGACAAAGCACTGGTAAGAACAGACACATTCCCAAGTCAGATTGTCTTTTCAGCTCTAAAGTTTGAAATGGATAATGGGAAACTGAAGATAGTAAGGAGAATGGGGTATTTTCCACACTCTTGTCAAGGAATTTTCTGCCAGCATCAAATGAAAACCAAGCATTCAATGTGATACTTTTATAAGATTAAGTTTTAAACTGATTAAAAAAAAACCAGTTACCATAAAAAGGAAAACTTAAATGCTTTCATCATGAAGTCAACATAGTTGTAAGACTTTGGCCTAGCAAGATGTGAAGATGGAAAGACTTCATTTTCTCCTCAGATTTTTTCCCTTTAACTGAGGAGTTGTTACCTTAAATAAGAGTTTGTCTTTTGTTTACAAAGACTTCCATAATTTTCACTCTTTTTTTTCATTGAGAAACAACAGAAAATTAGTTCTCTCTACATACTGACATCTCAGGAAGGTAAGGAGAAATTTCAATATTCTATACTGTAAACACACAGAATATTTGCAATTCTTAGTAAGTATTGCTAGCTAATGAAACTGGGAATTTTACATAATATAAGCTTAAGCCTCTTTTCTTCATAACAGAAATATCAACAAAAAATTTGTAGCTGAAGTTCATTGAGAAAGATTAGCAGACAGAAGTTAGCAGACAATGAATTATAATGATATATATATATATACACACAGACATGTGAAGTGTAATTCACATACCAGTGATATCAAAAAATACTATTACTCATTGCAATACCACTAAGTATCCAGGTAGGAAAACATTAAAGCACACAAAAAACCCCGTATGATTGATTTACCAAACTTTGCCATAAATTTAGAGGACTGGTTATATGGAAAAAAACATAGAAAAAGATTTCACTTTAAAATAAGTATGCTATTCATCTCTTTATGACCTCATGTTCAGACCTTATGTTCAAAAGTGTCCTTATTTTAATTTCATATTTTAATGAGATGTTTGTGCCAAATTCTAAGAGGTTGTTTTGCAGTGAATAGCAAAGAATACATTTTGAGAAATTTGAAGTTCAATGATTTGGCCAACTCAGACTGCAATATCCTAAGCTGAAACCAGCAAGCAGTAAGTTTGCAAACTTGATTACCTGACTAAAATGGCTTCTTTGCTGTCCCCAGTCCTCACACATATATATTTTTCTGAGAATAATTTCAGGAGTTAAATTCTATTAGTCCATTGCTGAATTTCACAAATTCTATTGATTTCCTCTTTCAATACAATTTCCCAATAAGCTTGCCTGTGCTTATTGACTTTTTAAAACCCAACTGGCACTATTCCTTTTAAACAGAAAAACAAAACATCAGTTTTCTTGTAAAGATTTCAACAAGATGACAATTTAGGTCAGAAGCATCAAAAATCGTATTTCTCGGTTTTTGGTTTCTTTTCCAAAAAAACCACTTAGATACTGACTCCCTACAGAAAGATTATTTGTGCTTGGAAAGTAAAGAGAAGTATCCACACCAATTATTTCTACTTCCCAACTCCAGCTCTTCAGGCAAAACCACAATTTAAAGGAATATTGAAGGGAATATTATTTAGCTAACATAGAAGTGAAACACTGTGTATGCCTTTGAAATTAAGAAGCAAAAAATGGATAATTTCCTGACAATCCACTTAAAGTTACCAATTATCTTCTGACATTACCTTCATTCTGGGGAATTCAGTAGTCTTTTCAATTCATGTAATTTATTCTGTCCTTTACTTCTTTCCAAAATCACAAATAATGCAGCACTAATCTTACAGATTCAGTGTGAAGAAATAGTGTGTGAGACCTAAGATAAAGCTTAAATCACTGCACTTTAAACCTTTAGCACAGGCCTATGTAGACTTTTGCTGACTCGTCAGATATGACTAATTAAAAAGTTAAACTTGGGCTTAAAGCTTTTTCAAGTTTAGGGCATTTAGCATCTCTAAATTATGTTTATGTCATTAATCATATGGTTACTTTGTTACTTTCAGTAGAGATTGGTAGTTCTCTGACCCAAAGCTAATTACAGAAATGTAATGTTTTAAGTCTATTACTACTCCAAAACTGGTAAGATATATCAAGAGTCAAAATGCATCAGAATGAGTCTACATAAACTGGTACACTTCCAAAAGCCTTACATCTTGTGCAACAGAATGGTAAAACACACTGTTGCACAAAAGTACCTCTAATGCATGATACTGCTTTGTAATTGGAACAACAGTCTTTTTGAGAGGATTCAGACTTAAATTGAAGTTATTATGAAATACTTACTTAGCTCTGACCACAACACAATTCTTCTGGAAAAGTTCTTCCTGTTTCACAGCTACTTGAGACAGCAAGTTACTGCATATACTGTGCAAACTTTTTATTTGATGTCTTGTCTCTGCTAAATCAGTTTCCAAATTCTGCAAAGAAAGCATTTGAAATGCATTAAAGATAATGTAGAAGAAATAATTAAAATCTACTATGCAAGTTATCTATGTAAATAGATATACAGATGTGCCCATACATACATACATGCATGCATTTATTGTGATCTAAGCAAATACATATAGGTACATGAGCATGTACGAAAAATGTGAAATACCAGAAAAAAATGCGTATTTCCAATTTTAGGTGGCCACCTGTTCTTTACTCTAAGAAGTTTTCCTCAGTTCAATTGCTGGATGTGGATGGAAGATCCTGAATTAAATCTTTGCAAAACAGTAAGTCCCTATTTAACTACTGAACTGATTAAACCTTGTTTTCTATGTAGAAGCCCCTAAAAAAAAGCAGCTATGCATTCACTCTTTTAAGCACCCACAGAAATTTACAATACTGTGTATATGAACTAAGAACCATAGATACAGATTCATTTTTGAGAACGCTTGTTAAATCTGCTCTTATTTTGATCTGTTAATTCAATGCAAGGAATAGTTTCTTCAGGAAAAGAAACAGCATACAAGAAAATTTCTGAAAGTGCTCACCAAAAACAATGCAAACGAGCAAGGATCTGCCTTTTGCCCTAAGCCCTACTGTAGAAGTTAGTCAGCAAACTGTGAAGGTGTACCCAGGAAACATAACAGCAAGGCAGCTTAGTCAAGCAAGACTTCAGTCTCTACATAAACCTTGCCAGAGTTCCCTCAGAAGAGCACATCAGTCCTCAGGAAGCTTTGTATGACTGCTCTCCCCAGAGTGTTTTGAGGCAAGGATGGAAATATAAATATTACAGCAATATCTAGAACAGAATTTCAGATGGTGGCAACAGCCTTACACCTGCTTTGGAATCATGCTACTCACACGTGCAATCACTCGTTCTCAGTAAGGCAAATATTCCATGACTCATTAATAATTTAAAATAAAAGCCTACTAGTAGAATATCATCCCTAATCTACTGCTAAGAGTATATTAGTTTTCCATTTACACACAGACTTCGTTAAAGACATAAAAAAATGTATTTTTTTCCTTTCAGCAACATCTCAAATACTGAAGTTATCAAAATATTTCTATAACTGAAAAGTGAATAATTAAATTCTGAATAAATTAAATTCCTTAAAATTGCATAAAAATGTCTTATAAGTAATTAGATGTATCAGAAGTGTACTACAATCAAATTCCATGAAATTGTACAAGAACTATCATGTCCTGTTAATAACAGTAACATTGATGTAAGGAAGTACCAAAATTCACATGCGAATGAGGTAGGACATTAATTTGTTTCTTAACAAATATCAGGCTATATACTTGGTGTACCCACCACATGAGTCACCATTCAATGTCAAAGGCTAGGTAGAAAAACTTATTTTTTCCTTAAATAATGAAAAAATCCAAAATGATAGGAGATAGTTCACTATGAACATGAAATTTTTAAAGTGTAATAAGATATTTGTAACTTGCAGACAAATAATTGCAGGGTTTCTCCTCAGTAATTTTTTCCTCTGCAGCTAAAGGTACTGAATATGTGAACAAAAATTGTAATAGTTCATATATTCTGTGAATAAATTCGATATGCCCATTTTTAATACCACACTATAGAGTTGCAGAGGTTTTCCATGGAAGGGATGAAAAAAATCTGACGTTACCAATGCTGTGAGTTCCTGCCATCTATTGCAGGGTACAATACAAAGAATACATGACACATTATTTTGTCATAAATACAACTTTAGAAGTTATCTAATGGCAGAATTTAAAATTAGAAAAAAAGCTATCTTTCAGTACGTCACTTGTGACATATGTGACTCCAGCTTTTGCTTTCGAGTAAGAAATTAATCAGTTCAATCTTTTGAACCAATTTTGAAAGCTTGAGTTTTTTGGAAGCATTATTGAGAAACATGGAAGTAGGAAAAGAAAAAACTTGTTATTACAAATACCTTACCTACTGAAATATTATATATTGATGTACAAAAGCTCAGCTGAATACTGAAATCAGAAATCTAAAATAGAATCATAGAATGGTTTGGATTAGAAAGGATCTGAAAGGTCATCTAGTTCCAACCTCCCCACCACGGGCAGGGAGATCTACTAGGTCAGCTCGTTCAAGGCCTTATCCAATCCGGACTTGAACGCTGCCACGGTCAGGGCATCCGCAACCTCCCTGGGCAATCTGTTCCAGTGCCTCCTCATCCTCATAGTAAAGAATTTCTTCCTAATCTCTGACCTACATTTCCACTCTTTCAATTTGTACCCACTCTTCCTTGTCCTATCACCACAGTTCCTGACAAAGAGCTCCTCCCTGGCTTCCCTGTAGGACCCCATCAGATATTGGAAGGTTGCTATGAGATCTGTATACAACTTTTTCTTCCTCAGGCTGGACAGCCACAACTTGCTTAGTCTGTCTTTGTAGGGGAGGTGGTCCAGTCCCCTCATGGCCATCCTCCAGATTTGCTCCAGGAATACCACGTCCTTCTCATATTGGGAACACTAGAACTATGCAGGGCACTCCTGGTGGGGTCTCACAAGGGCACAGTAGAGGGGGAAAATCACCTCCTTTGACCTGCAAACCACACCTCTTTCAATGCAGCCCATGACATAGATTTCTGGGATGCAAGTGCACATTGCTGGCTCACGTAGAGTTTTTTTGTCAACATCATATTTTTGACCATGAAATAACCTATAATTTACACTCAATTTCTGAGTATCTGCATTTTTTAAGATCACGTGGAATTTATCACATTCCTTGTTGACACAGTAGCCAAAAAAGTTCATTGCATAAACACGGTAGGTAAATTTGTGAAAATTTACCTAGCACAAATACTCCTAATCTCAGTTTTCGAATTACAGTCCACTTCAATGGACTGTTTCAAATTCAAGCTTTTAACGCCTATTTTAAAAATGCTATTTAAAACACTAAGTCAAAACATCAAATAATTCACTTATATGAGAGAGAAAATGTGTATTTATAGAAGACACAGTACAAGACAGCAAGAGAAGGTGAATTTAAAAGAACTTCAAAATGAAAAGCATAAAAAACCAAGCCATGAGGCAGCACAGTTGTGCCCCTTATGGAGTCACTATGAATTAACTACAATTTTGTTATTTGTAGCTTCAAACCCTTTGAAAGTCACTTTCAAAGACAGTAGCTTTGTTTCCACGTTTTTTTCCTGTTATATATTATGACAGAAGTGAGAGTAATTTTTCAAGGTCCCATCTCAATAAAACTCTCATTTTTCAGTAGAAGTAAAATCCCAGGCTCCTCTTGAGAGAGATGGCTGTTTCTTTGAAAGTTCCGACCTTCAGACTTTAGAAACTTCAAAAAGTACCATGCTAACTAGGAATTAACAAAAACAAACAACCAACCCACCAGTAAGCAATTCCACTATCTTTTATTTAACTTCCACTTAAAATCTGCCAGTGTGACATTTTTTCATCTACATACAAAGCCTTTTGTGACTTGAGTTTGGGGAAAAATTCATCTTGATAATAAACAACAGCTTAAGTAACCTTCACCTAAAGAACAATCAAATAACTAGAATACCTAATTGATTCTTAGATAGAGAGACAGATGGCTGATTGACAACTTTTCCACTTGTTCAATTTCAGGACATATAGAAAGCTGATATAAGCTCTGGGAAGCACAAAAGAAGCACAAAAAGTTCTCAAGAACTACTTTAGGCAGAAAGCAAGACCTAAGTCAACTTTCTGTACACCGTACGTTATTTACATGAAGGTACATACAGAAAAGACAAACAATAAAACATTATTGTCAACTTTTTAGCCACCTTATCAGGTATCCTCCTGTTAACCTGTCTCACTCTGATTTCAGCTAATATGACAAAACTTTAAAGAAATGTTCTTTAAAAGGACAAACTAGCCATAGCAGCTTTTCCTTTCTCTCTATTTGAAGAAGTGGAATTTTATACCCGAATTCAGGTTATCATAAGTTAGGAAAAACAACTAGTCTTCGAAAGTGAGAAGTGGCACTTTCTTCAATGGATATGCTTTAAAGACTGAAAAAAATCCCAAAAACCAACAAAACGCTAATAACACTTAGTTCAGCTTCGGTGCAGGTGACCACTTTTCCGAAGAAGCAATCTGTGATTTAGATGTTACATTTCTACCATCTAATACACATTTTAAAGGCAATGCATATTTAAAGGCTAGCTCATTTTGATAAGGATTCTTTTTATTCTTTCAGATAGAGGAGACTAACATGGATAACGTCTGTATACAACACATCTTTAATATTGTTAAATCGTTAAATATTGTTAAATTCCGTGTTTATCACTAAAAAACATGTACAAAAAGACGCTGATTCAGCTCCCAAATTAAAGGCTGAGAAGCAGCCAACACTCTCAGCACCCCTGGACGCAGTTCATCTCAGGCTGTCCCAATGGATGGGTACTAGTCAAGTTCTCTCAAGTATCTTCCAACACATCCACTCTTAGTACTTCACACTGAAGTCTCTCTCTAGGCACAAACTTTTGGGGACATCTTGCAGAAGACTGAGGGAAAGACAATATTTCGTACCTCTGCTGTATCTATTACCTTTTGTAATTAATTCATCGTTACATTTCAGCAGCAGATCCCCATTTTCCTTGTCCAGCCTTTCACCGATAAAGCAGTGCAAGAAACTCTGGTTATACCAGTCATTATTTGCAACTTTCAACTGCAGGTAGGTTACCCACCATGCTTCCAGACAATGTTTCTGAACTCCTCTCCAGCTTTCACTGTTTCCACTTCCTGAATACTGTTTTCCACCCGCAGCGTACTCTAGAGTCCAGTGGTGAATTCTGTTTAGCCAAGCTGATCTCCTCATACATCCACCTTTTTTCCTGAATATTACAGTGGACCATACTTGGGCTTGGAGGAAGCGGTCTTTAAAGCCATGATAGTTTTTCCTGAGCTCCTTACCCTTCAAAGCTGCTTCTCACAGGATTCCACTTACAAGTTCCCTGAACAGCTGAAGGCTCTGCTTCTAACTCCAGGACTGTACTGTGCTACTTTCCTTCTGTCATTGTCTCAAGGTCTTGGCCTTGACAACTTCATGGTCATTACAGCCAAGACTGCCACTGAATCCAACTGTGTGACATCCCTGGCTGTCTCAGGCAACACCCATCCCCAGAAGCATCCCCTCTCACGCTCTAGACACCAACTTAACCTGCTTGTAGCACCCCTCTGAAATACCAACACTACTAATTCTCATCACTACAATCACCCAGCTCTTTCACTCATCAATGTGCCTCATCAGCCAGGAAGACAGAGACATAAAACTCATTCTGTGTTTATTGAAGGGATGGGTAACAGACTTTCAATAATTTGTCCAATATTACAAGCATTACATTTGACAACTTAAAAATTATTTTACCAGTTTGGCACACACTAGATTTTTCTCTCCCAAGAATCAACAAATCATTTCTTGTCCTGGGAACCCTATAACGCTTTCATCATAACCAGTCCAAAGTAGTAAATTTTCAAGAACTTTACTTCCCATGAGATCTGAATTAAGCTCTTTCAAAAGAGTTTCCATCACCATAACAATCAGAAGCATCACCAAAATTGCTAGTTCAGGAAAAAAGGGCATTTCTGGGTGAGGTGGTAATCTGACAGTTACTGCAATGAAGGTACTTTGATAATGTAAAAGAACACAGCACTGTAAGCATACCTTAGTCACGTAAACCAAAAGAATCCACTAGTTGTGTATATATGCAGCTGTTGAACACTAAGATAGCACATGTATTCAGTTATTTCCTTTTTTTGCTTTATCATAAACTACCACAAACTTTTTAATACATTATAAGCAATAATAAGACCCATTACAGAGTAGAGACCTTTGGAGGCTAGGACACAATGTATTTGGAACTACATGTTCTTCCAAAACAACAAAGATCAAGTCTACTGTAACAAGATTATAGGTAAACAAATTACAAATCAGGAAAAAAATTGTGGTAATACTTTTAAGCTTTTATTATTTCACACACACATATATATTATCTCAAAGTACAGCATCTTTTATTTTTTAATGATTACATTTTAAGATGACTATTTGAAGTCAGATTCCTGCTTTGCAGCATCAATTTTTAAAAAGCTGTGGGTCTTAAGTGATAGAATGTAAATGAATGCAAGTCCCCACTGGTAGATTTGAATATATAACTTGCTATTTAAAGAAAATAACTTGTAGTGAAATGTCTGGAGAAGTTAATTCTCAAATAATATCTAGGAATCCATTCCACTTCATACCTTTATTCTGGCATCATTGCCACATTTTTCCCTTTTCCATTGTGCCTCCTGCTTCCTCAGTTTCTCCAGGTCACTTAGCAGGTCAGCACAGCATATATTTAATCCCTTATTTTCCTCCTCCAGGCTTTTTATAACCAGTCTGTTTTGCTCTTCCTTCTTCTGTGCACACTCCTCAGTGTCCTGTAGAACAGTACCACAAGGGCCGATAAACAAAAAAGTGAGAACTAATCAGCAAATATAAACTGTGCAGTTTTACCCTCACAGCAGCTTCTTCTATATTTGATGGCCAAGGTCACCTGTGTACTTTTATTGGCCTCTTTCATGCAGGTGGAAGGGTCATATTTTTTAGCTGGATGACAGCTTTGATGAGTACACATTTGCAAAGAGCCCATTAATTGATCAAGCTGCCTTTGATGCTGTCCCCAGCTATTTTTGAGACCCACACAGACATATCCTCCCAGACCTCAGCTTTATCAATTAATAATGCCAGTCCCATCAGAATCTAATTACAAGAAGCCACATCTTCACACTTCTACTTTCTTTGCTCCATTTCCATCATTAACTATTTATCTGAAAGTTATAAGCTTGGATTCTTGGCTTTAAAGCATCTCTCTCAGTTGGTATGTGAGAAAACGGTAAGGTATAGCAAGGCCTAAGGCAATTTTTTCTCCAAGCTTGTCACTTTCTGTGCCACAAAGGCTGACATTGCTTAAAGAAGTACTTCAAAGCTACAGTCTTATGAAACTATGTACAAGTCAATATACCTTAAGTTCTTGGCTTTTATCTTTAAATTTCTTGTTCAAGTTACCGAATTCATTCTTCAAACGGGTATTTTCCTCTTCCACAGCACTTTTTCTCTGCATTAAGATGTTTATCTCATGCTGCTGTTCTGTGAGTCTCTATTAAAAAAAAAAAATTGTTCACAGACAAAAAGCAAATGCAAAAGAGCATGCATGTTCTGTTTTAGGCCTATGACATGTAACTATCTGACATATGCAGTTTTTACAGCATTATTTTAATTCATTAGTACTTTAATCATACTCAAAGCTGAATGACTGTAAGACACAGTAATGCAGAAGAGGAACCAAATATTCTGCTGCAACTGAACAAAGAAGCCTATAAATGCAGAACTGAATGGAAATTACTCAATGAAGCTTATACAAAAACAGTCATTTACAGAAGTTATATCTGTGTTTATGGATTAAGAATACATTACAATACCGTTTAACTTGCACTGCTAGCACATCAAAAATTAAGCCAAAGAGCTGAATTCAAAATTCCCCAGAACTTCCATATTTTGTGACAGTAAACAGAAATTACTATTATAAGTAAGGCTCACTATAAGTGAGGCTACCAAAATGATTATGATACAAAATAGTTTTAAAGAGAATTAAGTCTGGCTGAATTTGCAGCTCAAGGAAAATAATACAACATTGCTCAACACATACTTATGCGTTAGTTCACCCACATACAGAAAAATCCCACTGCCATAAAACAAGAACTTCAAGTTTCTGTGATAATTTCATTTGATTCTCATGATACTTGCATTAAACACCCTCACTCTTCAATGTCTATTAGAACTCTGTGTTTTTCTGCAGGAGTCTGCTTTAATTCCACAGCCTGTTTTGTCCCATCTCTTTCTAAATCAAAAGGGTGTTAATCTATAATATTTTCCTAGCAGTGACACCGTAACTTTCATGTCAGTACTGCAGTCTATCTGCTTCGCTTTTAATACACAAGCTAAAATGAAACATGTACAGAAATATAAAAAATTCACAACAAGACAATAATCCTCTAGATTATTCTGCAATATATCTGATAATACATGTAAGAGTTTTCACTGTCTAAAGCTTACACCTGGCTCATAAGCATGTCAGACTTAAAAAAGAACGAAAATGTGCTGAGTAAAAAACACGCAAAACAGTACATTTGAAGTTGCATTTTCACCATTCAAAAGACAAAACATTTGCTCTTTAGATATATTATTACACTTAGAGAAATAAACTGTTGCTGGAAGAGATGATTTAGTTGAACCCTTAAAAAGGTATGTATCCACATTGCTATGAAAGCATCGGTAATTTTATTACCCTCCCACTCCCAGGTCCTCACGGAATTAGAGTAAGCGGCTCCTTTGAGTCTTCCTTCTAGCTCATTACTACTTCCTTAACGTTTACCAAAAGTCTGTACTTGGAGACCTCCTTAAAACGTCATTAAAAATCTCACCTATCTGAAGGAGACTATTGGCTCTGACCTAAAAATTCACAAACACACATTTTCATAAAAGCTCCAGCTCTTTAAGGCATCTAATTCCTGAGAACACAGGTACATCACATTAGTACTTGGTTTCATTATACACTGTGCAGAAACTGGTAAGTGTATGTATATTTGTGAAGTGAAATCAGAGATATTTGGGTTCTGGTTTGAATGGGATGTTTTCCAGCAATTTAGAGAATGAATGGAGACACGATGGTACAGAAGTGCAACTAGATATTTCAGATGTTTGTTCTATATTGCTCAGGATTAATTTTCAACTGAAATAAACTACTTACTGTGAATACCTTGCAGAATAGTCAGACAGGTTATCCCGAATCAGACGTGCACGCTAATTGTTTATCTCCACAACTGACTGACTTAACACTTCAAATCAATCAAAAGGCAAATATACCACATCAATCACAAAGCAGCAAACTCACCTGAGTAGTCTACAAAGTCATCTACTGCAGCAGCAGTGAAACATTATTTAGGTGAGTTACATTTTATTATCTACATATCTAGTTGCGTGGAAAAAAATTGTTATGTTTCAAAGCACTTTTTTGGGGCATCACTTTGCATGCTCTTATCTTTTCCTCTAAATGAACCGAACTTTTACTGTCATATCTGCTTATTTTGCATGCTTATAAAGAAGGGAAAAAACCCAGAAGTATTACTCAGGAGCCATGACTGGGTAGAAATAAGAGTCATAAAAAGGAACTTCTGAGATACAGACAATTAAGTAAATTATCATCTGCCCTTTCCTGTGCAGCTGTTTTTGTACTTTGCTTCCTCAACCTATATATTACTTCGTATAATAGGAGAGTAAAGATTGATTTCTTACAGCAGAGAACACAAGCAGTGTTCCTAAAAGACTACTCTATTCT
Organism: Ifrita kowaldi; assembly: GCA_013398055.1. Classification (NCBI taxonomy): domain Eukaryota; kingdom Metazoa; phylum Chordata; class Aves; order Passeriformes; family Cinclosomatidae; genus Ifrita; species Ifrita kowaldi. The sequence continues at coordinate 451,888 of VZRS01014763.1, forward strand.
GGTAGGCAAGGGAAACAACAGCGAAAAAAAGACACCTGATCAACACACAGGGCAACTTTCTACATGAGGTTATTTTGACAGATTTCACCAGGTAAAACACCCATCAGGAATTCATCTATTCCCATAGTATCTACTGATTTTTGTCTAGATACTATAAAGACAGTCTGACACTACACAAGAACAATCTCAACTTCCACTTTGAGTTGGCTCAGTCATACTTGTTTGAATGCAATAGGGCAAAAGCGATGTTTGACAGCTCGGTGGTCAAGAACCATAAAAAACACTCATGTAACTTAAGACATCTAAAGTACACTTTGAGACAAACTTCCAAGAAAGAAACCTATTCTAAAATGAATTTGCTCTAATGAAAACCAAAAGAATCTGATTTTACCCTTCTATTTAACTGGGAAGAATCAAAGAGTATCCCCTGTATACTGCTGGAGCCCAGAGTGCTCCAGGCAACAGTACACAGAAAGAAACACTGTGAGCTGGTGGAGCAGACCCTTTGACGTCTCAGAGGACTGTCATTCCAGAATTCATTTTCATCCTTTCCCATGGCATCTCTTTACCTACAGTACAATACAATTTTTTTTCTTCCATAATACTGTTACACTGTTTACTGACAAATACTATTTCTTTTTAAAATACCTTCATACTAATCTGAAGAGGAAGCAAAATCACATACTAAATCAAACTGAGAAAATTTACTATGAAAACAACAGATCAAAACAAAAAGGACACAATAGCCTTTTTTTGTCTTAGCTCTGAACACATAAGTTTTTTCACGGCAGTAACATGTTAAAATTAGCTGTCCATACTTCCTGTGAATAGACAAAACAATAAAAGGTTTTAAATTAAAACCTTATTTTTACCCATTTGTGAATTTTCACTGTGAAGACAATGAAAGGGGTGACAAAAGCAAACCTTTAACTCTAGGAGTCTGGTTCCAAAAAAATGTGAATTAGGACACAATTACCAGAAGTTACATACTGTTTGATATTGCAGATATTATCACTGAAATTCCAGTCTTCAGTGAAATATTTTTTAATCTGCTACACAAAAAGCATGTGGAAAGAACAATGAAACAACAGCTGTACATGTTATTATTACATTAAGTGCTTTCCAAATTTTCGTATTTTGGGGGTTGAGGCAGAAAAGTTCAGAAACCATCTCCTAACTCTGCATTTTCAAATCAGATCAGACTGCACTACTAAATCAGTATTGCACAGCTACCTCTATACAGGTTCATCAATATAAGTAAGAGTGGGTTTTATTTCATGTGAAGAAGTTAACCCAAACTGGAGTAAAAATTATCTGGCAGAAATGCAAAAGTGACATATCCTTCAGTGTTGCTGCTAATACAGAAATGCAACAACACACTCAGAGCTGAAGCACTTCATGAAAAAATTCAAATTTATGCACAACAATATTAAAGGAGTCCATCTATGAATGCAACAAAGGGGTATACATTTGATTTCTACTACCAAAAGGATCAACAAATAAACAAATAAATATTAACAAATGAACAAATAAATATTAAATTCTGTGCTTTCTTTATTGTATTCTTTATCAAAAGCTTTTACTGGGCAGTAGTCCACTTCCAATACAGCACATGGAAAAATATTAATAAAGTTAAAATCCTGATATCTTATGCAGAAAAAAAAATTAATTTAGTAATGAAATAATTTTATTAAAAATTAAATGTGGAAATACCATTTCTTTTAAAGTTCTCCTCAGAATTTCTACTTCAACATTTTATGACACATCTTCTCCCTTTCATAATCTCTTTTTCCTCACCAAGTAGTTGAGGTTGACTTACCACACTTTTAACTTCTCTCCTTCCAACTCCTGTTTTCATTTCTAGCAGGAATTTAACAATCTTAAACAAATTAAAGCAGCAACCACAAATACAGAGTAATTGAAGTGGTGGAGTTCACTTGATTTTCATAACACCAGTTTGTTCTTCCTTGTTCCATGTTCTCCACGATTCCCTGAGATAAAGCAATTTAAAAAACGGTTTCTGAGAAAAAGTATTAACCTGCAAGCAGGTATCTATAAATACGTTCCCAAAAAGAATGAGAATTTTTGAATGTCTATTTCTATCAATATAAGACATGAAATACAACGTCGTAACTTAGAAATGTGTACAAGGAAAAGCATTCTTAAAACACTGTCCATTCAAATGTGCTTTCCTAGCACATAAGTGCTGTTGGAAAAGGACAGGTGTTTTGCAGGCAGTAGAAAAGAAAATCAAGATTCTTTAAAGCTTTTCTAAGAGGATCAACTATAATGGTTCTACAGAGAAGCAGACCAGAAATAGGAGCAGCTGACTTCATCCTGTTCATCCTGCAGGTGGTGAATACGTACTTACTTCTCTGCTATTAGTCAGCCTTGCTCCTGAATTCTCACCTGACCCATAGATTAAGGACAGGTCAAACAGCATAATCTATTATGAACACCGTGTTCCCTACTGCCCTCTTTGGACTTGTCTGGCGTGATTAATTTGGTATCTTCAGCAAAGTTTGCTATCTTAATCGAAACACCTGATAGAATTTTTCAGTACCTGAACATGTGGTGGAAATAAACTGTGGCTTTATGCAACTCTAGCACCACACTTTCACCAGCAGCAATGGAACCATCTCTCACCAGCAACCTACTGAGTAGGTCACACCTGGAGGAAACTTTTTCATGATGTGCACCACCTCCTTTCCACTCATGCTGCTCCTTACAACCCTACTGCAGCACATTTCTTCTTGTTCACTAAAACAAAGCTTTACTGGTATTTTCCTCAATATCTTACAGTCCTTTGTATCCCTTTCTCTCAGTTCCTTCTGCTGTAAGCAAGCACTGCCAGCAACTGCATCTTTGCATTGACATGGGAGCCAAATACTGCTTCTGGCACATGTAGTTTTCCACAACAGGTTTTTCATCTCTGAGACAAGGAACACAGAAGCTCCTTGTCCTGCAAAGGGGAAAAATTTAGAGACAGTTTTTGCAAAAACACATCTCTAATTTGGAAATGAGATGGTGTTTTGTCAAAATAGAAAACCTGCAGCTCCATAATAAATCCAGCATCAATACCAAGCAGTACAGTGTGTACTGCAGTAATGCATCTGCTACACTTGGAAATTTACTGTCCATTTCACTCTACCGAGCTTTCAGGAAAACTGCAGCAAATACTGACAATATAATCTGACAGTCTTGCCACAGTTAGTGATTCTCTACACCAGGACAGATCAAATTTTCTATACAACCCGTAACACAGTGCTGTACAGCAACACTGCCTAATAAATTTGTTCTGTTCTTTCCTCTCTTCTTAGCAGCTCTACTTCGAAACAGCAGTAGCACAGCCTTCTAGGTCAGAAAACAGAATATCCGAAGGATCTTTCTATCCTCTAGTCTCTCTCCTAATTTCAAATCAAACCCAATACCCTGCTAAATAAGCTTTTCTCTTATTTTCATGGAAGAGCACAATTTTGATGGCTTAAATTATTTTTTCTATGGTTTCCTTTCCAGCAAGGCTTATACAAGGTCCTCAGAGTGAGTTAGTCTCTGCCTGTGGACAAGTGCACGACAATCTGAGATCTGCAGGAATCAATACCTACTAGCATCTATGCCTGACACAGCAGTATTTCATTACACTCATATACATCAATGCTGCCAGATCAGGTGTAGCAAATAAAGAACAGCTGTTGCTGTGATCAACTCTTCTGACAAGCTCCTTCCGAAGTGTTGTCAGCAGATTCATAAGGCCAGAATCTAATCTCACAGGGCACTACCTGCTTCTTTCAGCTACTTGATCCTTAAAGCATAACCATTTTCTTGAATTTCAGGAAATCTACCTGTATTCAAGAAGCCATGATATATGAAAAGCTTCCTCATCAAATGTCCTTAAACAGGGAATAAAATCCAACCCCTTAAAACCACACTGACTTTAGAACAGGGAAAAAAAAAAGTGTCACTACAATGACAAACTAATATACTAAAAACAGTAAAGAAGTTAATCTCTTATACAGTAAAAGTAGATTCCAATGGCTATAGAAACCATTTTTAGCTCAGATAAAAAGCTACTCTGTTGTAACTCTCACTGGCTACATGATAACTGTTCTTAGCTGGCTGAAAAGAAATTTCCCAACTAGGCACTAACACAAGAGGATGAATGTACACATAAAGATCACATCTCTCTCTTCTTTCTAGGCTTGACTACTGAGTTGTGCTCAATATTCAAGAAATCATGCATTTCAAACTAGTGTACTGGGCAGAGGACAAGAGATACTACACTTCTTTACTTACTGTACATTTTTCTGTCTAATCCGAGTGCAGGTACCATTTCAGGCTATCTCCGTAGAAACACTACTAAGAATAAAAAGGCTGAGTAATAAAGACCGAGAAGCTTTAGCCAACTTCAGGAATGGCCACTCATGTGAGCTATTAAAGACGTAAAGCACAGATTTACAGCACACCTGTATAAATACCCAATATAGCTTCTTTTCTGCAGAGTTAAGTAGGAAAAAGTTAATTTAAAAACTATTTACTCAAAATGGAGTAAGCCACCTCACAGAAACATATTTTCGACTGGTAGAAAAAGCATTCCTACTGGGAATTCATACAAAAATACTAATGAGCTGTAAAGGTACACTGTAATTTAGGGCTTATTAATTGCTTCAGTAAAAAAAAGCCCACAGGTACTAGCCATAGTCATCATACTACCTACCTCAGGTAGCATTCTATCAGTAAACCAAAATCAGCAATTTTCAACTGTTTATATATTTTTCTTCCCATCCTTCTCACTGAGATCAGCTCCTTAACAAGGTTTCCTTCCCTTAATTTTATGAGAAAACTAACTAGAAGATGTCAAGCAGAAAGGATAAAAGACATATGATAATTCACTGATGCAGTTCAAAGGTGCTACATAAAGCATATGTTTCACCACTGAAGGCTGATCCCTTTTCCAATGTAGAACTTCAGTCACTGTTTTTTAAAGACAAAAAAATTGCGTTAGTGTACCCTTCAACATACTTTGTCTGCAGTATCTATAAATCTCATTTACAAAACTTTTTTTGTGAAGCGTTTATAAAATTCATATAATCTCAACACTGCTGACACATTCATGTGAACTCCTTATTACCAAAATTATCCTCATGTCCCTCATTACACAAGAATAATCAAGCTTACATGCTACTGAAAATAAAGTATTTAGATGGTAATAATGTCTGTATACATTTGTCTTAATTTAATAAGAGTATTTTATTACAAAGAAAAATATAATCAGGTGAGGGTACAAAAGTTAAGAAAAATTTATCAGTGTTAATTAATGCTTGAAGGTAGAATCATGCTTCTTTCAATTGGACCCATTAAAGGGGCTTTAATATAGATTTGCACAGCAAGCTGAAGATTTTCAAGAGCAGATAATGAGGCAAGCTAGTACTATTTTAACCCCTCTAGAGTATAATCAGTTGATAAGGTTTTGAAACGTTACAAGGTCTAGGACAAAAAGATTAGCTTTAGTTCCTCCAGATCAAAATTGAAACCTAATTAATTAACAATGTTATAAGAAAAGGTTTACTGCTATTTTTAAATGTCTTTAATGTCATCTTCTAAAGAAAACAGGTTAAGATATTTTAATTTATCTATTGTGTGAATGGCAGAAGAATATTCCCTGCTCCAACATTATCTGCTAAACTAATTGTTTGAATTTGAAAATTTCATACATTCCTCCCAAAACCTCACCTTACTTTTTAAGGAAAAAACAGCATCAGTGATCTAATTGAGATACACACAACTATTATAAATCAAATACAACAGGTTAAAAATGTTTCCAAATAAAAAAGAGAATTAAAAGATTTCTGCACGAAGTCTTCAGAAGAAGAAGAATTAAAATTCTAAGATAGTGTCCTAGCCACTTAAACATAGAAGTTAGAAATTCTTTTCCTTGATACAAACAGAGAAGTGATGCATATATGTCAGGGATACATAACTGCTGAGAAAAGAGTTTTGAGACACTGCATAAAACAAAAACAACAGTAAAAAAATCAGTATAGCAACCTAGGCTCTAATCTCAAAGGAGTAAGATTTTTACCACACAGCATTTCGAATAAACATATCTATATGCCAGACGAGGCCCAGTTGTGACTATCAGGACCAAAAGTTACCAATAAACCAATTAAAAAAAAAAAAAAGAAAGTAAGAAAAAAGGGGGAAAGTAAAAGTACAATGTGCAATAATAGACAAGAATAATCTTAAGTGCTTTAACAAATTTCTTTGAAACTTTGAATGGTCCATCTTTAGATGTTCCACACTAATCCATACTTTAAATGTTTAACACAATACGAAGTACATAACAAAAAAAAGTCTTATTCATGTACATAAAACTGAAGATTACAACTGCAATTTAGGAAAGGTGAAAACCTGAAGTTTTATTAAGTAAATAGAAGTTCAATGCATATACTCCATTCCAAAGATATTGGACAGCAGAAGTTTTGAATAATGATGATTTACACTTTTATTTTATCCCTAAAGCCGCAAGTCCCATTCTCATGAGTATCTGAGCACTCATCTTCCCTGTTAGGTTATACAAAAGTGATTAAAGACCACATTATGTCTCAATCATAAGTTTCCAAATTTATTATTTTACTTGATTTTCAGTAATATCCATTAAAATAGAAACCACTCTAATACGAATCTCATTACAAATTAAGTTCATTTAGCTTTCAGTATGAATTAACTACATGGATCTATCTCACCTAGGTTGTGGAGAATATGCTGCCACATTTACAGAAATTTTAAAAGTCCTCTTAGGCATGTCAGGATAAAGTCTAAGCATAATACAAGACAAGAAATACGATCTCATGTTACAGGGTTTTGTTGCTATTTCTAGAAGCAATATAAGCTTATATTTATGTCAAATGATGAGATACTGCATTGATTTTTCTTCTTTATCTTACTCAACATTGATTTATACAATCAACTTTTTGGTGGCCACTCAGAAATTCCTAGACAATAAACCCTACAACGAATTATACTGTTGCAACTGGTATCTCTGTATGGTGCACGAAGGGGAAGAGAAAAACAACTGAAGACATGACTGGCTAATCTCAACTTCGTAGATGTAACAAATTAGTAGACTGAAATACACAGCTTTCAAGTCTTTCTGTCTGTACTTTACAGAAAGGAACATTGATTACCATTTCTGTCAAAATGCACATTTTCAGAAGCAACCTATTTTGCATGGTAATTACATAGATAATATCTTTTCCTCCTTAGATGAACAAAGAAGGAGCACATTCAGTAAAAAATAAGTAAGAACACTTCTTACCACATTATTTTTTAAGCCAGCTCCATTCTTTGATACCAAATCACCAAAACCATGTGCTCAGGAAACAATCTCTCTCTTGATTCAACCCTACAGCATCCCAGCCAACGGATGAGGCAAGAAGGTCAGAATGACATCACCTCTGTACACTGCTTTTATACACAGCACCGGCACCATCTGGTGCCCTTGACAACTTGCCCCCCCCCCAAGTCAATGATACTCTAAGGGAAGCTAATTGTAAGGGCTGCATTAGAGTTGTGATGACCATCAAAACAACTTCTGTTCTCCTCATCTGTTAGAATCACCAAATCACAGAATATCCTGATTTGGAAGCAACCCACAAGGACCATGAAGTCCCACTCCTGGCCCGTCACAGGACAACCTCCAGAATCACACCATGTGCCTGAGAGCAACGTCCAAATGCTTCTTGAACTCTGGCTTAGTACAATGGCCACTTCCCAGGGGAGCCTGTTCCAGTGCCCAACCACCCTCGGGGTGAAGAAACCTTTCCTAATATCTAACCCAAACCTACCCTGACAACTCCAAGCCAATCCCTCGGGTCCAGTCACTGGTCACCAAGGGGAAGAGGATCAGTGTCTGCCCCTCCTCTTCCCCTTATGAGGAAGTTATAAACCCCAATGAGATCTCCCCTCAGTCTCCTCTTCGCCAGGCTGAGCAAGCCAAGTAACCTCAGTCATTCCAGTTCAAGGGGGCTTCCCCTCAAGGCCCTTCACCACCTTAATTATTGTGGTGCCCAAAACTGTCCCCAGCACAGGAGGTGAGGCCGCCCCAGTGCAGAGCAGAGCGGGACAATCCCCTCCTATGGATGCTGAAAAAGCTTTAGCAGAGAAATTCTCCAGCACTCTGCAGCATTTAGTGAGAGCTCTGTCTTTCCCATGCAAGCAACTTAAAACAATGTTACGGTTTTGTAAACTCCTTGCACCTGCAGGTTGTTTTGCAGAATTGTTACAGTTCTAACTAGAAAAACATTCAGAGATGAGTGTCTTAGAACTTGACCAATCCCCTTAGGGGGTGGATGACAAAAAACCAATTACCTAATGCCATTTAAAACAGTTTTGCGAACTAACATATAAAAGCCTTCTCAGAGATCATTAAAGTGCTTCCATTCATCCCTGAGCCTGGACTTAGTGTCGTTTCTCTACTCGTCCGTGGGGAAACAGCGACACCCTCCCTTGCCACGCTGGCAATGCTGTGCCCGATGCCCCCAAGGACAGGGCTGGCCCTCCTGGCTGCCAGGGCACTGCTGACGCATGTTCAACTTTCTGTCAACAAGGACTCCTGTATTTTCTGTGGGGTTACTCTCCAGCCTCNCAACCCACAAGGACCATGAAGTCCCACTCCTGGCCCGTCACAGGACAACCTCCAGAATCACACCATGTGCCTGAGAGCAACGACCAAATGCTTCTTGAACTCTGGCTTAGTACAATGGCCACTTCTCAGGGGTGCCTGTTCCAGTGCCCAACGACCCTCGGGGGGAAGAAACGTNTGAGTGTCTTAGAACTTGACCAATCCCCTTAGGGGGTGGATGACAAAAAACCAATTACCTAATGCCATTTAAAACAGTTTTGCGAACTAACATATAAAAGCCTTCTCAGAGATCATTAAAGTGCTTCCATTCATCCCTGAGCCTGGACTTAGTGTCGTTTCTCTACTCGTCCGTGGGGAAACAGCGACACCCTCCCTTGCCACGCTGGCAATGCTGTGCCCGATGCCCCCAAGGACAGGGCTGGCCCTCCTGGCTGCCAGGGCACTGCTGACGCATGTTCAACTTTCTGTCAACAAGGACTCCTGTATTTTCTGTGGGGTTACTCTCCAGCCTCTCATTCCCAAGTTTGAATGTATATCCAGAGTTTTACCATCCTGTTGACAAACTCTTCTTTCCTGACTGCCAGTTTTCCATGGTTCTAGTTACAGTTACCACCCCTCTCTCCATTGCCACANCCTGACAACTCCAAGCCAATCCCTCGGGTCCAGTCACTGGTCACCAAGGGGAAGAGGATCAGTGTCTGCCCCTCCTCTTCCCCTTATGAGGAAGTTATAAACCCCAATGAGATCTCCCCTCAGTCTCCTCTTCGCCAGGCTGAGCAAGCCAAGTAACCTCAGTCATTCCAGTTCAAGGGGGCTTCCCCTCAAGGCCCTTCACCACCTTAATTATTGTGGTGCCCAAAACTGCCCCCAGCACAGGAGGTGAGGCCGCCCCAGTGCAGAGCAGAGCGGGACAATCCCCTCCTATGGATGCTGAAAAAGCTTTAGCAGAGAAATTCTCCAGCACTCTGCAGCATTTAGTGAGAGCTCTGTCTTTCCCATGCAAGCAACTTAAAACAATGTTACGGTTTTGTAAACTCCTTGCACCTGCAGGTTGTTTTGCAGAATTGTTACAGTTCTAACTAGAAAAACATTCAGAGATGAGTGTCTTAGAACTTGACCAATCCCCTTAGGGGGTGGATGACAAAAAACCAATTACCTAATGCCATTTAAAACAGTTTTGCGAACTAACATATAAAAGCCTTCTCAGAGATCATTAAAGTGCTTCCATTCATCCCTGAGCCTGGACTTAGTGTCGTTTCTCTACTCGTCCGTGGGGAAACAGCGACACCCTCCCTTGCCACGCTGGCAATGCTGTGCCCGATGCCCCCAAGGACAGGGCTGGCCCTCCTGGCTGCCAGGGCACTGCTGACGCATGTTCAACTTTCTGTCAACAAGGACTCCTGTATTTTCTGTGGGGTTACTCTCCAGCCTCTCATTCCCAAGTTTGAATGTATATCCAGAGTTTTACCATCCTGTTGACAAACTCTTCTTTCCTGACTGCCAGTTTTCCATGGTTCTAGTTACAGTTACCACCCCTCTCTCCATTGCCACATAGATGATGTAAATGCATCACACCATCAATTTCAGATTTCTGATCAATTAGAGTTTCAGCTTCTGAAACTGAACTGAAACCACAGAGAGCAATCTCATGGAGATGCACACCCCATGTTCAGACGCTGCCACAGCAGGCAGCTTTCTTAAAACCACAGTACTGCAAACATATTCCTGTAAAGGTCTTCACAGGTATTTTGTCTTTCAGATAAGGACTGGATAGAAATGCAGGAATAATCATATGTTGTTGGCTTCTAAACATGATGTGTGTGCATCACTTTACACATCACACCTACAGCCATGAGGATGTGACAACACACTGAAACTTCAGCCACTGCTGTAATACAAAATAAAAGTTTATTTAATAATGAACAGTATTTTTATTTTATTTACTGTATTATTTTATAGATAATTACATCTTTCATAGATCTACATATTACATGCAAAGTAACACATTATATTACATCTAATATATTAAACATTAGATATAATTCTATAGTATATGACGTATATAATATAGACTATATATGGGATACAGATAATATACTATATATACTATACATTGTACAGTCTCTACAATAAAGAATTATATAATAAATTATAATGTATCTACTGCACACCATATCATACATAATGTATGTATTTTTTCTATATATTTGTTTTAATATGAACTTTTTAGGTAACAGCTCGACTGTTCGAACACACAGAAGAGTTTAAATAACACTTTTTCAGAAAGTTATGATCTCTGAATCACCTGCAGCTTCCTTCTTAAGACACAATAGCAAATTATTTTCTATTTTGAGAAACATAAATGTGATGTCAACGACAAGTTTTCTTAACTGCTCTACTTAAACATAATACAAACCTGTACTAGAGATTCTATTTTGCTGTCTTTGGCTTGCAAATTCTCTAAAATTCTTCTGTCCTTGACTTCAGCTTTCCGTTTTTCTCTGGAAACAAACAAGAAAAAGAGACACTTTATTAGTCATAATTTGCAGTTAATCATTTGAATTTTTCATGTCCTGATAATGAATGTCATTTTAAAGCACAGAAGATTAAATTATCTGAAGCTGACAGGCCCTGCAGAATTAATCAGTGAGCATATGGCAAGTGACAGCAAATTACATCTGTAAACATCGAATGCAACTTTGTTCAAAAAGAAACAGAAGTAAGAGGTCTTCATATTTTTAAAGTAGCTGAAATTATCTGTCTCAATCTTTCCCAAATGTAGAAAGTGTACTTGAACACAGCACGAGCAAAATGCTTTCGCCCCTTCTTTGCAATGTTGAATCACCAAGCCACTTGGGTTTGTGAAGTCCTTCTCTCAGTTACATGGCATTTTTCTGTCTGAAACAACACTTTTGAACATCATGGATAATTATTTTACTATCTTCCATAGGGACAGAATGCGTAACTTTTACCAGCAGAAAAAAAAAAAAGACAGCTCAGAAGCTTGAGTAAGCGGGATGAGCAGAGTGATTCTATGTGGTTAATAAGTGCACAGCTATTATCATCTCTGCGACACTTTGTACAATGCCAGCTGATGAGTTGTTTGTTTAACATAGTACCTCATCTCACTGCTATCTTATTTCTTAACTGAGTTCAAATACTGATGCCCTTACTAGCTTCTGTTTTAGGCAGAAGGAAAACAAACGTTGCAACAGTAAGGATATTCAGATTCCTTAGCACAAGTCAGAGCTCTTATCACATATGCGCGACTAAAGGGCTTAGAAATATATATTCCCTGAAAGTGTCCGAATATTTCAGGCAGTCCCAGCACCACAGTTGACAGAAGTAGAAACTCATTCAGATTATCCCTGTTCTCACAATGCAGTTAAAACTTTCATCATGGCTGGTATCAGCCACCTATGGAAGCAAAGGAATCCTACTTGAGCAACTCTTGCTCTACCAAATAAGGAATGTTTCAGAGCTGGAAGGGAATGAAACACTAGTATACGTGAGTCTGCAAATCTGATCTAAAGTGGATGAAAATACCCAGCTGTACACAAAGGGCTTAATCTGCCAAAGCATTTTGTAACAGTGGCCAATAAGGACAGTAGATACATGGAGAATTATTTTTCTCCACTATTAGGTATTACTGTGTAGTCTAATACTATCAAAGATCTTAAAAACTAAACTACACTGTCACAACAGGCCATCCAATAACATGGGGGTATTTAATAAAGTTCTGTGACTGCTAAAATATCTAGTCCAATCTTGAGTAAACAAAGAATTAAATAAAATGGTATGGAATATGAAGTGAGGGTTTTGGAAATTCAGGTCTCAAGGCATCGTTACACTAAATAGCTCTTTCTGACTGCAAATATAGCAGCAATGATGTGTTGTAAGACTTGAAGAAAACTACGAAAAACCGACCTGCAAAGGTATGCATTTAAGCTACATTTAGCTTAGGAAAAATAAAAATGTATGGGAAGCAGTCTTACTCAGTTGTATGGCACTGAAAAAAAAAATCTACTTCATAAAGAAAATAACTCGGCACTGTAATGAGAAAAGTCCAATCATGAATATTCAACAAGTATTCCAAAAGACATTCCATATCTGAAATGTATTTAACATTTTACGTGAGACAGAAACTTAACAGAAAAATGAACATCAGACACTGATCTTAAAGCATCTGATCACCTGCAACAGAACCATCAAGCAACTATATGATAGGTTGCTAGAAAGACATGAGCAGTAAAACAAATAGTACAGACAGTTTTTCATAGTTTATCTTCGAAAACCTACAAGAACAGAACTAACTAGACTGGGATTACAGAAATTCATGCAAATATGAAATGATTTGATGCATTCCAAAAGTTAAGCTGTAATGTCTTTCCAAAAAACAAATTAAAAAAAAATGGAGCACTAGAGCCAAAACAACAAACAGGTTTCAAAACATGACAGGTTATGGAACTGATTCACCCTGCTTATAACATGTATCTGGCTAACAGAAGTCACATTCTCAGCCACGTTTTAAAAAATGGTAGAAGACTTTCTGGTAAGTATATAAAACTTGGTACTAGAAGATACTAGACAACCTTAAAGAACACGAGTTAGTAAGCAAAAATGCCTGAACAGTGTATTTGTATAATACTTAACCCAAAAGTTTGTGCAAGTTCCTGAAGAAGACATACTGTTCATGACAGGTACTGGACATTACTCCTCAACTTAAACGAAACAAAAATTGTTCCAATATAGAAATACTAATGCTTCTTCATACTTTCTTCGCTGCGGGGTCCTAAATGGCCATCAACAATTACCGTTTCTCAAAGACAACAGCTGCAGTAACCAAACCCCAAATATTTGGCGAAGAAGGTTATCATTTTCCCATAACCATGCTACACCAATCTGAGGAAGTGATACACCTATATTGATCTATGCCTAAACTGTAAGTTTGCTCAAGTCTCAATTACAGCTAGACAACTTAAGAATTCAAGATCAGACACATACACAACTAATTGATCCAAAATCCTAAGAGCTTCAGAAGATAAAAAGGAAAGCAGGTCTTTGCAACGAAGTACTTCAAAGAGTCAGGTGCAGACACAGAAAGAATCATACCATTAACCACAGACAAGCCCCATGAACCAGTGAATAGCATTGACTCCAGCCCTCAGAAGCATCCTGACCTTAAGTCTATCACCCACAATAAGTCAACATCTTCTCAACTCTAACCATCATCTCCTCCCTCGAAGTCTGCCTTTCATAAAACAAGACCCAATCAAGACACAGAAAGAGTTTCATTAGATAGCTTCCTAACTCAACTATACAATCACCACTTGAAATGTATTATTAAACTTGTTTTCTAATGTATTAATTGATCAGAAAACCTGGTAAGTTAGATAGGTTTCCCTAAGGAATTTCACAGTTGTGGGTGGTTAATTTTTTAAAATTTATTTTAAGGAGAAAACAGAAAGACAGTGAATAAGTGAAACAAGAACCAAGTAAAGGAACAAACAGCTCTGAAAAACAGCATGCATAGCTAATTCTGATTTATTACTGGTAGTTAAGAATCTATGGAACCCTCTGACTTTAGGGCATGGTTTCAAAAAAGGGGTTTAAAGAATAAAGTCTGGGACTGGAGAGAAAAAAAACAACTAGATCACTGTTAAAGCAAACAATATGCTGTAACAGAGGTACCTACTAGCCAACAGTTCAAAGTGCATTTCCAGTTAAATGTAGCATTTTCCGCCTATCCAATGCCTGGTAAAACACTCCTTCAGACAAAGATGTCAAAGAATAGAGTTTATAAACACAGATCTATCATCATCATAATGAGTGGGAAAAGTTTAAATAAATTTAATGTATTTTGCCTTTATGATGTTTCCTTTCAAGCTCTCTAGATAACACAAGCTGTGCTAATGCCCCCAAAATACAAAACATGTAACCACCCACACCTAAAGAAAAATGTCCTGATTATTAGAAGTTAAGTACGCAATGGAAGTTGTCAGAAGCCTAAAGTATAAACAGAAACCTCATATGCAATTCTATCAGTAGTTTCTCCTGACGGCATAGGACGTTTTCCCATGCTTGTTACAGGATAGCTCCCCACAAATACTCAAGGTAGTGTATCTGACTGGAACTTGCATATGATATTTGCATCTGCTGTCACACCTTAAAATGAGACATGATAGGAATTGCAGTAATCATCTCTTCTTTTTTTTAAGTGTAACAAATATTGAGAAAAAATCTTCAAACAACTTTATTCATTGAGCTGTTATGTCTCTAAAATGTATTTTTAAAAGTCCATTGGAATATGAGGGGGAAAATTCAGGCACTGTCAAGAAGCTGATGATGATCAATGACTGAGACAAACTCCTGTTTAGCTAATTAGAATCACTGATGAGCAATAATGATGTGAGCTAAGAATATTTGCAGACTTCTTTAGGATGAAAAATGGAGTGAAGAGAGGCTGTCAATTTGTACAAGTTCGAAGCTCCAATCAGTTTTCCCATGAGTACTACCTATTTTAAATGTTTAACACAGATGCATTTAGCTACAAAAATTATCGAGATTCAGCTTCCCACAAAAATGAAGAAACTGAGAAAATATTCTTAAGCTTGACACATTTCCTCTGTTATGATTTTCTTCCTGTATTATGCTCTATTCAATTATACAACAAGACAACCTTCTTGATGTTTGGCACCATTTTACCAGCTTACCAGAAATGAAACACTAGACTATGAGGAAACATTTACGCATGAATGAGGTAGGAAAACAGCAAAAACCTGAATACTTTAAAAATCAGAAGTTTGTTCAAGTTTCTAAAAACCTTCAGCAAAAGCAGTGAGTAAAGAGGTATCCTGTACCACAGGTCTTTCATCAAACAAGCACTTAACCATTTGTCAAGAGAAGGTAACTTGGAGTCGTATATAATTATGTCACATTTACATCAGCTAAATGAAAATAAATTTAACTAATAAATTGAATTTGCTGTTTACATGTTTCATGGAATACATCCTTTCAGTTTTACAATACACTGAATTAAAAAAACAAACAAACAAAAAACAAACAGAAAACCCCCAAACAAAAAAAAACACAACAAAAAAACAAACATAAAAAACCAAAGACTCCAAACAAACAAACAAAACAATAAAAGAAAAGAAAACAAAACAAATGAACAAACAAAACACCCAAACAAAACCACAAATAAACAAACAAAAAAACTCCCACCAAAATATCCCAAACCCAAAAACACATCTACAATTTTGGTCTTAAATAGAAAGTTAGGAATACACTGCAAACTTTGAAAAGTGTGGTAAAACAGTAGAGGCTGCATTTTAACAGTATACCTCTAACTACAAGAAACTGCTTCTAGAAACACTGTTACTTTTGAAAGACATTTCATTGATTCTAAAAGGATGTAGAACTAGAAATGCTATAAAATATCAGTTTGTGTGACGCAGCTTTAATCTGATTACCTTATCTCCCTGTCCTCCAAGTATTTTACAGACTTCCAAAATTCACACATTCTCTGTTTGTATTAAGCAGACAATTAATCACCCATGTACAAAGTGAAGTTGCAGAGCACAGACTGTCAATGTTCTAGTAAATATGGCACCAATATTGTAATTACTGTGTACAGTCACATCCCTGTGATTGCACAGTTGGTGGTTAGCAGAAACAGAGCCTATGCCTTAATCTTCCAAGAAAAAACTTTAGAGTGTTTCCATCTATCAGGAACTAATAATTAAAAAAAGAGCTAAAAAGCTCTTTTCATTTAATCAAGAGTTTAATTTCACCTAAGACTCTAGAAAATCCTCATACTTCAGGATGAATTACAATTGTTATACATAATTAATTTTTTCCTTTAATACTTACAAGTAGTACTTTTAAAAGATTCAGACAGCATGGAGCAAAAAAGAATTTAAATGAATACCACACATTTTACACTTTTCTAAGACAGCAGTTCTTTCTATTAAAAAATTATATATACCTGTTTTCATTTCTTTACAAAAATAATACAAGATCTAATTAAAATTGTTAAATGAAATTGTTTCCTTAGTGAATTATCTATGGAGCCAGTTCTATATGATATGTCTCAAAATGAAAAGGCATCATTACAAAAACATAAATTTTCTTGCATCTCTAACGTGATTGATTTAATTCATTAGATGATGTATTAAGGAATAAGCCTCTCATTTTAAGCATATGATGATGTCTTATTTTAAGCACTATATATAAAATACTAAACATATTTTTACACTAAAGTAGTACAAAAAATACAGACATTTTTGCCCAATAATTCTACAAACATTTTTCATCTAAAATACACAAGTCTTTTACAGTGTTCAAAATATCAGCACTTCAGAACAGACTGCTTTAACATCTGCACATCACCAGGGTTTCCCCCAAGGATTTTTAAATGATGCCTGCCTGTGCTGAATAAAGTGCTAACTTGCACCTTGCATTTCAAACTGTGTCCTGAGCAGCCATCCAGTTGGTACAACACCAGCTGAATTCCCAGAGGCCACTGTTCAATCAGGCTTGACTGCAATTATCATGTCAATATTTTGTGCTCCGATATGCAGATATGCACACATGCAAACTGCATAATACCTTCTTCTCCATGGAATGTTGACTTATGTTCAACGTTCTGAGAATTTTTAATGAAACAGGATATTAAACTTTCATTAACTGTAGAAAATCACAATTATTTGACCTTAGCCAGAAAGGTCGTACTCTTACATTCTATTATTCTATTATTGAGTGATAGTAACTGGGCAGTCCATTGTATTTTAAATTCAGAGTGACAAAATGGTAATGGTTTACACCTTGTTTACACCATTGTCCTCCTGTGATGGTGTTTCCTGTTAATTTGTAAAACGGTGTTTTAAGAAAGCTTCTGCACAATGTTTACCATCCCTTCTAAAGAGGCGATATGCAGATTTTCAATTTTTTCAATTAACGTAGGCAATCTATAGCAATCTACAGCACATTCACTTACCCTTTTACATAAAAAGTACTTGCCATTTTCAGTACACCTGCGTATCGCCAGTCACTGAAGAATCTATGTCAACCTGTTTATGTTTCTTCCACAATTTTCTATTCACAGGATGCTGCAAACCACAGCGTAAGCTCCTGTAATTACCCATCCAAAAATTCTTTGGTTATTTTTGATCTCTTGCTTTTCAGCCATATTTTTGTCCATCTGTTCACCTTTAGACAGATGTAACTCCTCAGGAAGAAGAACAACAAAACTCTCTATCACTGGCACTAATATTCAAGTTGCCACTGTTTCTTATGAGTGGCCTGAAATGACAAATCCATTCTTTCCCTTTGTTAAGACCTGCCATACACAGCACACTTGAAATTTAGATGTGGAAAAATCTCTGCGTAAGGCAGGCTTGCCAAATATATTACCTAGCATAATACAATCCCCACGTACATCTACCAAGTCTTGTATCATTGCCACAGTTTGATCATTAATAGATCCTGCTACATCCCCCTTCCAGAAGAAAGCAAAAGAGTCAGCTAGAAGCCCTAGAGGAAAATTAGTCTGTTGACTTGTCAAGATTTCATGTACTATAGAAAGAAGAGTCTTAAAGCAGAGCTCTGAAGTTTGCAAAAATACTTGAAAACATTACATACGACATCTGAACCCTAACTCCATTTCAGTTTACACATGCATTTACCTAATAAGAGCTATTTTCTAGCACCTTTTTTTTAAATCATAAAAAAAAAAATCTTTCAAAAGGCAGCAAACTAGAAATAGCATATTCTTTACATAATACTGAGATCAATAGTATTTAAAGTAGCTGGAAAGTATACTAACATGAGTAGTAGTTTTACAATGGNAGCAAACTAGAAATAGCATATTCTTTACATAATACTGAGATCAATAGTATTTAAAGTAGCTGGAAAGTATACTAACATGAGTAGTAGTTTTACAATGGCTTGTTTGAAAATACCTGGAGGCTTTTACATATCCCAAAGGCATTTCTCATTTGCACAGTAAAGATAATTTTTTGTTTATATCTGAATATTAAATTGGGAATATAGTTACAGTTATCCAGCAAGAACTGCAAAGACTGCTGAAAAGTATAATAATATCATTGGTGTATTACAGGAATCAGCAGCATAGCCATAAAAAAGTACAAGTTACATTTTTACTATTTTAGGGCAGGAGAACTTCTATTTTGGGACCATGAAAGCATTTGAAAATAACAGACAAATAATGGCAACGTACTAGTAATTTCCCCCTACATCCCCCAAATTATGTCTTCTACATTTTCCTGGTTTGTTCGGAAAAAAGATACTATAAGGAATTGTCTAATGCTATAAATATAAATTACCTTACTGTAAAACTAGTACTGCCCACTCAATTACTCCTAATATGTATCTTCTTTTCTTCATCACACATCTGTGGTGTAAGTTGTAATGTTTTAAGTGAAAATTTTGTCCTGCATCTTTTTATTCTTGTCACTGTAATCACGTGAAGAAAGCCTAGCTGTCTCTTTCATCAATTTAATGACTGAAATCCACTGGACAGTATTGTTCGTTTCTTTATGTATATCTACATATGATCTAGGATACACATGCCTATGCTCTCATAGATTCTGTCTGCTTCCATGACATATCCAGCTTACAACCTTGGGCCGTCTGTAACAAAGACTTGGTGGGGACTGAACATTTCTCAGTTACGGAATTTTTGGTGGAAAGAACACACTGAAAAAATGAAGCTATGCAAACACTGGTGGTACCCATGTCACAAGAAGAAACAAAAAGAAGGTTAAAATCCATTCCGTTTGTTTCTATCTCAAAATCTCACAATAAGCCCAAGCAAGACAGAAAAAGTTGCAAACTTGAATATGACTGGGTCTCTGTTGCTCCTAATATAGATGAGAAGGAAAAATAAATTTTGTAAGACTTAAATGGCTTTTATCAGATTTTAGTGTAAAGTCGCAATTTCCAGCTCATCTGATACAACTGTGTATAATACAGAAAAATGGACTGCAAGCAGCACAGATCCTCCCAAGTGACATGCTTCAGGAATCATTTTGATTATAACAGTAATTTGATCATCCCACCTTTTAAACTCTTTAAACCCACGTATTTTTCCCAGATTAACAAAGCCAGAAAATCTCTTGTCCTGTAATGTTCTGGACAGCAGCAGTGCTAGATAACAGGTTCCCTGTAAAGCTAATCAATGTACTGGAACTAAGATAAACTGATACTCTCATTAAAAAATATTCTTTACTCCTATAAGGTAGGGAATAAGACAAAAACTTTTCTGAAAGGATGAGAGTGTGAAGAGGTACAGTCATGAAACTGAAGCTACTTAGGAAATCATTATGGAAAGTAGTAACAGGAAAAGTTAGGATAGAATACACAGAAAAGTTAGGATAGAATAATTTGGTTGTGCAGAAGGTTCACAGGTAAAGCTGGGCTAGGAACTATTTCCAAAGCGGCAATTAGACCATTCTCAGGCAAAAGAGATGAAGCTACATCAATCACAGAGAAAAATACACACTATTGCTACATCTGTCAAATCAAAGCAACCCCAAAGTTCAAAGTTGTGATTAATAAAACTCTTATATACTGAATGGGTTTTATCCAAAACTATTCCAGGATTCTCAGGAGTAATGATAACACCTAAAAAGATGCTGTGGAAGCAATATCTTCTTTCTTAATTCCATAATTCAGAGACACATGGAAAAGCTGTGATATACATGTATAGCCTTGAGTTCAAAAAGGTTCTAAAGCATTAGCATAATTCTAGAAGAGCAGAGGAAATAAATCATCTAGACAAGCATGTTAACAGAAGTATGTTGGCAGGGTTTCACAGACCAATCACCAGTGCCTCTATACAGTGCAAAACACATACAAAAAAATTTCAGCTTATTATCTTGCTTGTATGCATCAAGGTGGTATATAAGAGCGCCATATTCATTGTATCGATCAGGATAATACACAAAATTACCAATTTCTGTTCTAAATAAAGCATAAAATAATTTAAAACAAGGGACAACTATCATAAAAATATTCCTAGACATGAAGAATAATAAACAAAGAAGAGAGACTGTATCTTATATAGGCACACAACTCAAGAACTCCAAATAACTAATTTATTGACCATTATTTAAATGTACACTTTCCAACATCTCTATGCTTCAATTCATCCTGATTATTTTTATATGCAACATTAATAAAGAATGTTAGTAACCCTGAACATCTGTTTCTGCCTTCTTAAGCTTCAGTTAAAAGAACTACAATTTTCCACATTGTTCAGCTATCTATAAAATGTGGCTAGGACAATAAAGTTTTTTAATGTTTTCAATGTAATTGTGCTTATATACATGTAATGTATATTTACATATATTAAATACTGTATTTATATATTTTGAGCAGTCCTCTCATTTTTTTAAATGTTTTATGAAGGAAGATCAATTCTACCACCACAGTCCTCACAGAAACATGACCAAATTTTATTAGGAAACAAATCATTATGCTTTTGCATTTCAACGTACAAGAAGGATGCTATAAATTTGTGCATGAGTCTCCATCATATATTAAAATTATTTCCCAAATGAAACATACAAACAGTACAAATAGTATACTGTCTTAACAGCCAAGCTACTACTCCCTGCAGTTAAGTGTCCCAGTACAAAGCCAGCAGTTACTTGATACCATCATTGGTGACCATATGTGAACTCCCCAGTAACAGCTGCCTTAGAAGAAGCTGCATGTCCTTACATCATCACTGTTTTCCTCTAGAGATGAATCCTTTAGAATATCAGCTCTAGTTCCCTGATCACACTGTATTTTTGGACAAAAATTTTCATTACTTTATACTAGGCAGAACACGGGACAACACGATAGCAAATAGTGACTGAGAGGGGATCTCATCAATACATGCAAGTATCTCAAAAGTGGGCATTAGGAGGATGGGGCCAGACTCTTTTCAGTGGTGCCCAGCACCAGGATGAGGAGCGGTGGCCCATAAACTCAAGCACAAGAAGTTCCGCCTCAACATGAGGCAGAACTTCTTTACACGGAGGGTGGCAGAGCACTGGAACAGGCTGCCTGGGGAGGTTGTGGAGTCTCCCTCTCTGGAGACACTCAAAATCCACCTGGACACATAACCTGTATAACCTGCTCTAGTTGACCCTGCCTTGGCAGAGGGGCTGCACTAGATCTCCAGAGGTCCATCTAGCTCTAAAAATACCATGATTCTGTGAAATGCACTCCCAGCTAAAGAAATCAATGCTATATTTTCACAAGTGAAAGTACATGTACAGATGAAGTCCAGAAAGGAAATATGTGAACAACAAAACATTCCTTCTAAAATCAAAGCACTGAATGGAAACTCAAAGGAGCCAGGACCCCTCATGAATCTCTAACAAGCTTCAAGTAAAAATGGCATGCCATTTAAAAAGCTAAAATCCCTTTTCAAAAAAAAAAAAAATCCGCTTTTTCATTTTAAAAGAGGGAACTCATGGCACCCTAAGATAATCAAGTGTTTCAATTCTGACAGCCAACTCATTCACATTATCTTTCGCCAACAAAAATCCTGAATTCATAAAAATTAGCATTCCAAAATAATCAACTGCATACTGTGATTATATTTAACTGTATATATACTGTGACCTAATATTTATAGGAACCAGATAACAGTAAGCATCATGAAGAAATCATCACCACTACTATCCTCAGACAAATAAGCTGCAGAATTAAGATCCCGCTTGTCTGTGTTGATGGAGACGGAAGCTCCTACAGCCAGGTAAAAGTTCTTCCCCGAGAGGGTGGCTGGGCACTGGAACAGGCTCCCCAGGGCAGTGGTCACAGCACCAGCCTGACAGAGTTCAAGATGCATTTGTATAATGCCCTCAGATACCTGGTGTGACTCTTGGGGTGTCCTGAGCAGGACCAGGAGTTGGACTCAGTGATCCTGACCTCTTCCAACTCAGCATATCCTACGATCCTATGACAGTTATCTCTTCTATTACCAAGCCCTAGCTTTTCACTTCCTTAAGAATTCAGATAAATGTAACTGTAACCCAACGGCTTATGACACTGGAAAATTACCAGTCATTTACCTCCTCCTGCTCTTCCAATAGGAAAACAAAATATTGCAGTACATTTATAATTTAAAAATTGTATTCAACTGCAGTACAGCAATCTCAGAACAGATTTTAAAGTAAGCTTCAACTAGCACAAAAAAAAAAAAAACTTGCAATGTATTCTAGGCACTCTTCACAAAATTTAACCATTAAACTTTTTCAACACATTTTTAGAATTCTACGTAGTTCTCAATTAGAAAGATAAAGAATATGGTATCAGCGGGGATGGTTGGTTGCTTTTTGGTTTTGGTAGCATGTTAAATCTTCAAACTCACCTTTCCACAACCAAGCTGACAGCTTGAGTAAGATCCGGTTTTGACACTTGGAGACGTTTCCACAGAGACCACACAAATTCTTTATCAGCCTTAGAAACAGGGAAAAAAAAAAAAGATAAAAACACATTACATACATATGCCTTTTACAGACAAAAAAAAGTTATACTGAGCATATTCAAAAGACAATTATCAAAAAAACCCTATTCTAGTGAGAATTCCTGGCAAGTTACTCACCGTTCCATGAATAACAAAAACACAGCAAACAGTTCTCTTGAATAAAGTTTAAACCATACAGAATTTTGAAGTAAAACAAACACCTACAATCAACATTAAAATAGTACACAATGCAACATATGACAGCAGAAAGTATATTATTCAAACAAGGCTGCCTTTTGCTATATCTATTACTGTTACTGACACAACTTCTACTAAATACTAAGTCTGAAATACATGCTTCAACATTAAGTTTTACCACATGCAGCTCTTTATTTCAAAATACGCAGTAAAACAGTCTTGTAATACACACTCATCTAACCTGCGTACATATGTATACAGAAGTTTCTGAAAAAAACCTTAAGTGAGAGCAAGAAAACATCTTTATCTTTACAAATAAACTTCAGAAAGTTTGTGAAAACTAGATGTCAGCTAAAAGCTTTCTCACATCTGTATTTTTACTACACATTAGTTGTATTTTTCATTGGTGCCTTCTTATTCCAATATGATTGTATTACTGGAAGCATCAATATTAGTTATTTTACAATCCAAACCCATGTGTTAATTATATAAAAATGTTAATGGAGAAAAATAAAATCCAGCAAAAGATGAAGACCAATAAGAAAATACATGTAAACAAACCATAGTCTAGACTAGGATGAAACCTACTGAAACCATCTAACATAAAATTAGGAACTAATAAGCCAAACCCATCATATCGGCATCTAGGCCTATTCAACAGGCAAAAATAATGAGAGTGCAGCTATGTCTACTAGTATTTTGGAAATAGAGAATCATTTAGACTAGAAAAGACATTTATGGTCAATGCATCCAACCAGTAACCTAACATTGCCAAATCCACCACTAATCCCTACATGCCGTATCTACATGGCTTTTAAATAACACCAGGGACGAAAACTCCCCCACTTCCCAGGGTAGCCTGTTACAACACTGACAAGAAGATCTTTCTAATGTCAACTCTAGATGTTAAAAACCAAATTGCCGAAAAGATCTTGCAATTCAAGACCATTATCAGCTTATGCAAAATGCACTACACCAGAAAGAATTCATCTTTCTTAAGAGCAGAAAAATTTCAGCTTTCATGGGTTGTGCACAGCTTTTAAAATGCTGACTGTGTTTCTTGAATTTCCAAACAAAACCAAACAATTAGCAAAAAACTTTGTGCAGAAAGAAAAGAGGAACAAGATGTTTTTAAAACATTTGGAAAAACCACAATCCTTCTCTAACCAAATTGGGTTTCTAGCATAAGGACTCTTTTCAAAACCAAGTGAACCTGCTGTATGCAAACAAACAGTAACTAACAGTTACTATCAGTATTAGTTACTATTAGTAACTATTAGTTAACTAAATAGTAACTATGGTGCACTACGGTGCACAACCACATTCATTGTTTGAAGAAAGGTAACACAAAACCTACACTGTACACCATATAATTAATAACTCAAATGACTTTGCATAAGTATCCAAGTCTTTGTTCAATACAAGTGCTACAAACAGGTTAACTTTCAGCTCAGAATTAAGATAAACACTAAGCACCACAGTAATTGAGTTACTAAGTAAAAAAAAGACAACTTCTCACTTCGTGCTGTCACCTTACGCACTTAGTGTACTGAACTTTTATGTATCAGCGGGAAAGACTATAAAAAGCGTGCACTCGTTTCATGTCCTCAAAATAAAAGATACCATCTCCTGAAAATGCCTCGCCAGGCCACCTGAAGAGTTACAATGTGTGTAGACTGTGAACCAGGCATGACCTACTGCTTCTTCTCATGCAGAAACAGAATGAAAAATAAAAATGTTTTTCAGATTTGGAAGAACTGCTGCAGGCTTCCAAAAAGCATTAGGATCTACACAGAAGCTGGATTCAGAATAATTTTAACATCTAAAAAATCCTGTGTTTATGCTGGGAAGTCAGAGGGGAAAACAAACAAACAAAATAAACACACAGAAAACAAGCCACAAAGCCACACTAAACCTCACTAAACAATCGCAAGGAAAATGTGGTTTCTTTTTAATTATTTTGAAGGACATTAAATCAGTAGTTCTTACAGCCTAAATGACACTACTTTCACAGAACCAACCAGGTTGGAAACCACCTCTGAGGTCACTGAGTCCAAACCATGACAGAACACCACCGTGTCAGCTACACCATGGCACTGAGTGCCACATCCAGTCTTTTCTTCAACACCTCCAGGGACAGTGACTCCACCACCTCCCTGGGCAGCCCACTCCAATGCTCAGTCACTCTTTCTGTGAAGAAATTCTTCCTATGTCCAACCTACACTTCTCCTGGCACAGCTTAAGCCTGTGTCCTCTTGTCCTGTCACTGGCTGCTTGGGACAAAAGACCAACCCTCACCTGGCTACAGCCTCCTTTCAGGCAGTCGTAGAGAGTGAAAAGGTCTCAGTCTCCTTTTCTCCAGGCTAAAACAGCTCCCTCAGCCACTCCTCACAGAACTTCTGCTCTATACCCTTCACCAGCCTTGCTGCCTTTCAGTATAACGAAATCCTCGAATCATAGTAACAGCAACGAACCCAGTATCTACTCCAGTTTTAAAATAATTTTAATTCAAATTGCTCGCTGATCAGAAATACGGGCAGCAGACATGCTGTAATAACAGTGTTTGAGCATTTTTATATATTTAATACAGAATTCACTGTGTACTTTATACTAAACTACCAAAAATCACTAACAAATTAGTCTAAGGACCATGAAATCAGTACAGCAGTAAGGAGACCCAATAGAACAAAGAAATAGTATTCCACCTGAAAACACTCAGAAATCTTGAGTGAAGCAAACAGTCAAAAGTTTCTTATACCGATTGATGACCTCGTGGCTATGTTTCGTTAGTTTTGTTTGCGTGTTTAAAGACTTGGATCTGCTTATAATCATGCTTCCTTAACTTTCCCCTTTAGTGTCCTGAATACAAAACCACAGAAGTAGCTGTTGGGTTTTCTGCTTATTTTTTTATATATCAGAAGGGCTGAGACCCTTGGGCTTCTGTACGATTCTAAGAAGCACTATCAAACACCATGAAACTCCCTACAAGTAGGGGTGTCTGCTTTTGTCCTACCATGCAGATTCCTATACATTTGCAGTCCCAGCCGGAAAACAGTCTGAGGCACCCCAAGAACACGAAACAGTGCACAACTTTCAGACACATACTTCTAAGCACAGCTTTCTTCCATTACAAAGAGAAAAGCCAAAAAAATTGGAAAACCACTGTAATAGGTATTGAATTGTTCCTAACGAACAAATACATACTACATACGTGTACAATAAGAAGGAAGTATTCACATCCTCCCTATAATTTTTGCTGAGTATACAGCACTTAACGAGCCTCTGGCAACTGAGTTTCCACCTAAACTTTGTAAAATCTCCCTTTGATAATATAAATACAAAACATGAAGTTTCAAAGAACATTCCTAATAAAACACAAACACTGAGGTACAAACTATCTCTTTTAACTAAATAAGCAGCTTGATTTAACCTCTAAGTACCCGCAACTATTCCACAAACAGACTGATTTAAAAGTCTGTCCAAAGAAGAGGAAAGTCAGTCACACACCGTACTCACGTCAGTGAAATTGCCACTCCTTACATAATTAAGTTCTGTAACACTTCTGTCTGTGCTAAAAGAAAAGCAGATGAAACAACACAAAAAATCTCATCCTAACTGTAAAATAAAAAATCTTCCTTGCAACAAGGAATATTGAATGGGCACAGAACAAACTTCAAAGAAACAGCTACACAGAACAGGCCAAGACGTGGTGATTAAATAATAAATACATAACAACAAACATAACCACAAAATAAAAACCAAAGCCTTCACAAATGCCATGGAAGTAAGTGAAAAGACACTGGAATTTCCAAAATCACAAAACAATGATATTTCAATACAGGTTTTTTATTTTTGATGACAAACTGGTATTTAAAGTTACTACAGGAAATTATGAATGAGCACACACAGAACTATAAAGCAATGCTGCAATTCTATCAACAGATATTCCAAATTAAATCATCATATGCCTTTCACTATGTACTCAATATGTACTTGAACTTCTCCAAAAACAAAACTAAGCAATGTCCCACCTAAGTGTACTTCTGCCAAAAGAATAAGGACATCTTATAATAAATGCATCTTCAAAAACATGTTACCAACCAGCAAAGAAAAAAACCCAACCAACCAAACAAAAAACCACAACTTCATCTGCAGTTAAAAATAAGGGAACTTTACTTCACAAAAAGAAAGTTTACACAGAAATGTACAAAATTTTTCATTATGACAACAAAATATTACTAAGAAATTAGTCAAGGAATGTTGAGTTATCATATGTGACTTTCTTACCTTTAACATGCCAAACACTTTAATAGCTATTTCATTTAAATCTAAGTAATATGATTAATTAAGCATTTTGTATAATAGAATGAGTATTAGTTAGAAATTATTACAGTTTTAAGATGAAAAGAAGTTTAAACAGCCTTTTTAAGCTCTTGGCAGAATTCACGGACTTGGTAAAGCTTTTCCCTGAATGGCCCTGGGAGCCAAACAATTTCTATGGAAAAAAGACTGCTTAGACTGTCTGAAGTTGGCACAGAAAAACACTGCAGCTGTCAAGGCCTGGGATGTATCAATCTTCAGCTTACCCAAAGAACATTCAGCCTACTCAAGTGCACGTTAACAGCTTAAGAGGTCAGCAAGAGTGTACCTTGAACAGCTGAGATCTTATATAAAGGCAAAATACGGATGTCATTTGAAAGCTAGCAAAAATTACTCATTACTTACAACATTTCTAATGTCAGATAAAGATGCTCACCCTGCAATCAAGTCTGCATGCCAAAGCTAAAATACTCTGAAAAAAGAGAGCACATTGTGTATTCCCTGAAAAGTGACCTTTTTCCCCTCAGCCTACAGTGAAAGTGACTGTAGCTCATCATATTGAAAGACAAACAGAAATGCAGACTACCTTAGGCTTTGAAAGTGTTCTTTGCAAAATAAGCTGGATTTTTTCTTACTGATTTTTACAGCAGTAAGCTCAGAAGCACTGACAAAAGATAAGCCACTAACAAGCATTATATGGCATAACTAGCTACAGAATGAGTATTTGCTTCCAAGTGAAGCTGTGAATTTATAAAACATCAGCAGAAATCACAAAATGAAGAATGCCTCTGACTTACAAGCAGGGAAAGACAAATATCCTTATTTAAAACATTTTATCTTCCTTTTGGAAGGGAATTCCAAGCATAAATATTTCACTGGCTATTTGATATCAAAAGTACCTGAAACTGTATCAATACTGCAGTTATTTGTCTAATGGAAACTTAGAACCATAGAATCTTTTGAATATTTTTATACTGCTTTATCAAGCAGAATTAGCTGGCTTTTTTTTTTAAGTAATGATGCTGAATTGCTAAAGTAAAACTTATAAATTAGCAGTGAAACAAGTATCAAAAGCATAAGCAGTATCTTTTTTCTTTTTTTATCTCACAGAAACTATACATTCCTAAGAGTTTGGGTATTAAATTTACAAGTAAGTTTAGTTTTTTGTTTACATGTATACCATGCAATGTGCTGAGAACAAGGATAAACTGAAAAACTTCCCCCCTTTAACATAAATTCATACATCAAGCATCTCAATTGCCTGCAATTTGAAATCAGTACTCTTTTTGATGTTTCACTATTAATTTGTAAGTATATTAACTACTGTTAAGTGTTCCTATCATACCTTAAATCTTTGCAGCATTACAATTTATTATTCACTTATTATTAGCCATCTTCTCAAATCTGGAAGAGAATACCCCTAGAATAGAAAATCAACAAAACACAAACCCCAACCTCTTCAAAGTCAATCCAAACAACTTCTTCTCCATCCCTACCTCTCCAGTCATCACTACAAAAATAAAGGACACAAACTCTCATTTTAGCTCTTTAATCAGTCTATATCCCCAAGTAGGAAAACAAAACAGTTGGGAGGACAGAGAGAGCTGTTGGTTTACTGTTAATTTTTAGTAAGAACTCTATAATAATTACATACTGATAATTTTCTCTGTTATGAATTGCATATTTCAAAATACATGATTGTCAGGCTGGAAAAATTTGTATGGAAATCGAAATACTACACAGCATGGGGTGTGAGGGGAGAATGCACGAAAAAACTTGGCTGATATAAGCACTGAAAACCCTCCAGGAAAATTTTTACTATGGATTGTTTTGGGATCCCCTAACATCTAGCATAGACTAGTACACTTTCAACTAAACAGCTCAAGCCTTTCATCAAGCTGACATATACTCTTCAGATGCAAGTAACAGACTAGCTTCTCTCTTGATGTCTCACAAGACTTTTAAACTTACACTGCTGCACACTGTCAGTTCAGACTCTCTTGACCCTGCTGTGTCAGTGTTTCTTTGCATTTTCCAGTCACATATTACATTCCTAAATAAGAGGCTCTCTTAATAAATAAAAATAAAATAAAT